>CM029112.1:6695000-7240000 GCA_016859345.1 Istiophorus platypterus | reverse complement strand
GAAGAAGAAGAAGAAGAAGAAGAAGAAGAAGAAGAAGAAGAAGAAGAAGAAGAAGAAGAAGAAGAAGAAGAAGAAGAAGAAGAAGAAGAAGAAGAAGAAGAAGAAGAAGAAGAAGAAGAAGAAGAAGAAGAAGAAGAAGAAGAAGAAGAAGAAGAAGAAGAAGAAGAAGAAGAAGAAGAAGAAGAAGAAGAAGAAGAAGAAGAAGAAGAAGAAGAAGAAGAAGAAGAAGAAGAAGAAGAAGAAGAAGAAGAAGAAGAAGAAGAAGAAGAAGAAGAAGAAGAAGAAGAAGAAGAAGAAGAAGAAGAAGAAGAAGAAGAAGAAGAAGAAGAAGAAGAAGAAGAAGAAGAAGAAGAAGAAGAAGAAGAAGAAGAAGAAGAAGAAGAAGAAGAAGAAGAAGAAGAAGAAGAAGAAGAAGAAGAAGAAGAAGAAGAAGAAGAAGAAGAAGAAGAAGAAGAAGAAGAAGAAGAAGAAGAAGAAGAAGAAGAAGAAGAAGAAGAAGAAGAAGAAGAAGAAGAAGAAGAAGAAGAAGAAGAAGAAGAAGAAGAAGAAGAAGAAGAAGAAGAAGAAGAAGAAGAAGAAGAAGAAGAAGAAGAAGAAGAAGAAGAAGAAGAAGAAGAAGAAGAAGAAGAAGAAGAAGAAGAAGAAGAAGAAGAAGAAGAAGAAGAAGAAGAAGAAGAAGAAGAAGAAGAAGAAGAAGAAGAAGAAGAAGAAGAAGAAGAAGAAGAAGAAGAAGAAGAAGAAGAAGAAGAAGAAGAAGAAGAAGAAGAAGAAGAAGAAGAAGAAGAAGAAGAAGAAGAAGAAGAAGAAGAAGAAGAAGAAGAAGAAGAAGAAGAAGAAGAAGAAGAAGAAGAAGAAGAAGAAGAAGAAGAAGAAGAAGAAGAAGAAGAAGAAGAAGAAGAAGAAGAAGAAGAAGAAGAAGAAGAAGAAGAAGAAGAAGAAGAAGAAGAAGAAGAAGAAGAAGAAGAAGAAGAAGAAGAAGAAGAAGAAGAAGAAGAAGAAGAAGAAGAAGAAGAAGAAGAAGAAGAAGAAGAAGAAGAAGAAGAAGAAGAAGAAGAAGAAGAAGAAGAAGAAGAAGAAGAAGAAGAAGAAGAAGAAGAAGAAGAAGAAGAAGAAGAAGAAGAAGAAGAAGAAGAAGAAGAAGAAGAAGAAGAAGAAGAAGAAGAAGAAGAAGAAGAAGAAGAAGAAGAAGAAGAAGAAGAAGAAGAAGAAGAAGAAGAAGAAGAAGAAGAAGAAGAAGAAGAAGAAGAAGAAGAAGAAGAAGAAGAAGAAGAAGAAGAAGAAGATGAAGAAGAAGAAGAAGAAGAAGAAGAAGAAGAAGAAGAAGAAGAAGAAGAAGAAGAAGAAGAAGAAGAAGATGAGGAGGGGCTGGCGGGTGTCGAGTTGGAACTGTAGGAATTCATTTCAGGCTCAGAATGGACAAATATTTGGATATAAGCGCTTAAAGCAATTTCAATTTTAATCCATCTCCACATTCTGGTGCCTCAGTGGGTGCAGGTTATACACCAGTGGGCTCATAGTACTGTGGGTGGGACTGCGGCTCGTGATCATCTACCTCTCTACCCCCCACACCCCCACAACACCCCCTTAAGGGAGAATATTTGTTAACATTAACCGGTGAGTCATTTGTAATGCTTTGAGTGTATAATTAATCATATTGGACATTTCAAAATCATAGATAGAGTTAAGTGAATCTTTTGTTTGGTCTCCTGTTTTGAGAGGACGGATCCATATTATTTCTGTCACATATATAGTATTTCTATATTAATATGTACTAATAAAACAAGAAGTAAATCAGACATTTTCAAATTGCATCCAGGAAAATGTATCTATTAAAAAAAAAACCTGAAAGTGGAATTTAAAAACCTGTTAACCGTATTTCCGTCACTCCAGCCAAACATATACTAAGTAGCTTTAATATTGCCAGATGAGCAATCTCTCAAGCAAAATACTCTTCAGAGATACTATGTAATTGACTCCACATCTAACAGTATGGAACAAATCCCACTAGCAGAGGGAGTTGACAAATTGCATTAAAAACACTCAATTGGGCCAGGATTGGATAGAAGCTCATGTTCCTCCTTATCCCATTAAACATGAAACAGTTTAATCTCTAAAACTTGCTGACATATGGGCAAACGCTTAAGCGTGCCGCCTGTATTTGATTTGTAGAAGGTACAACAACATGGTCTCTGAACTACTGTATGCGTCTGTGCGTGTGTAACACGTGTAGACAAGAGCAGACTTTACACTCGCCTCCACGCAGGAACAGCATCATTTTAATCGTCAATTACAACATTGTTCAATTGCAGGGCAACGGCGAAACCCCAGACATGCATGTCATTTGTTTCAGCCTGCTTAAAGTGGGCAATATTAAAGAGACTCAAACTGTCAAATCATCCAAGTTTCTCCCTCAATAGCTTACCCGATTTGAACATGTTCCGCTTCTTTTCATGACATGTAAACAGGTTTTGACATGGGTCTAGTTAAATGTGTAAGACATGCTGAAAAAAAAAAAGGATAGGGAAATGCCTGCGCAAAAAAAAAAAAAAAAAGGAAAAAAAAGAAGCCCAAACCTGTCAACACACAGTACCTGCTTTAAATCTGTTCCCCATTTCAGGCAATCTGTGGGAACCAGGCCTGTGGAGTCTAATCCTGTTTTCATCCGTACCCCCCCACACACCCCCCCCACAACACCCCCCTCATCTGTATCACACTTTCAATTCCACTTGCTGGTGCCTTTGTGTGATTTTCATTTGATCTCGCGTTTAAAATTCAAAATCTATTCAAGGTTTTTTTAGTTGGATTCACACTGTTGCCGTGAAGCCCCTATTTATGTTCTAGATTTGGAATTGCAAATCAAGAGTGTGTGATTTAGGGGGAATGGAAGTCCAAAATTCCCTGGCATCACCTTTTATGATTCTGTAGGTTTAAAATGTTAACAAGGGTGTTTTAGCAAGCTGATTTGTGCAGTATCAGCCTGTCTCTGGCTGTGTGTGTGTGTGTGTGTGTGTGCAAGACTCTTTCCGATTGTAGCAGACAATCATCATGGTAAACTTAGTCTTATTTACTGTGTCTGGAAGTCTGTGACACAGAGGCACTGGGGTGGTTTTAATTCTGAGGTATAGACACACCCTGTTGCCCAGATGCATAGTACCATACAGCACATGTCATACTAACGTTATGAACACCCTGTTTTTGCATTTGTGCCTTGTTAAATAATTTCAAATACATTTATTCTTTTATGTCAGCACACCAACAAACAGCAGACCTTATTTCATTTTATTTTTCTTTTAAAAAAACGCAAGTAAAAATGAATTTTCCAAGAATTTATTAATGTTTCTTTGTGGCAAACAGTGTCAAAAACCTGTCACCATCAATTTTTGTTCATTTATCTATTTGTTTTTTTTACTTTTTAAAGAACTTATCTAGCTTTACATACCTTCTCCATTGGAATTCTAGAGAAAAATGTATGCTAGCTAGCATATTCATATCTCGGTTTTCATTAGAAACACTACCAAACAACAGACCCAATTTTCTAAGTCTGAGAACTTTAGAAACAACAAGTAAAAACACATGGGGCTTTGTCTTATTTATTTATCTATTATTTCTGAAAAGGTCACCATAGTTTGAACAACGACCATACTCGTCACTGAGCTGCCCTCAACTCGCTGTCTCCAAAGTCTCAACAAGCTGTAGGATTTGCAAAACTGAATGAACAACAATGAAACAAAATCGCCAAGATAACCAGATAGAGTACAAATACACAATATCACAGATGACTACTGAGAAATAATCTTCTCATTTCAAACTGTGCTGATAAATGTAAATATAAATTGCATGGAGTTGTTTGGAGGAGAAACATCTACATGTACTGTAATCTTGAATTCTTTTATCGAAAGTATAAAAAGCCTATATATCCATGCACAGTTTCCCTGCTATAGAGGGACATTATGACTTGAAAACAAAACAGAAGCATTAGCATCTAAGAAAGCATCTGCTTTGGACTGATTTCCCTCAGACTTAACTCTGCCATTACAGTGATTCC
Organism: Istiophorus platypterus; assembly: GCA_016859345.1. Taxonomy (NCBI): domain Eukaryota; kingdom Metazoa; phylum Chordata; class Actinopteri; order Istiophoriformes; family Istiophoridae; genus Istiophorus; species Istiophorus platypterus. The sequence goes on along the minus strand of CM029112.1, from coordinate 7,235,955 downwards.
AATGGGACAATATCAATATCGACCAAATTAATAACTTCTTTTAATAACTTCCCTGTGAAAGATCTCAGGCTGGTGCTGTACCATATATCCAGTCCATAAGAAATAGTGAGAAAACAAACTTCTATTGAATAAATCCCTATGAGCGATTTATGCAAAGAAATTTAATATTGCTGCAGACTCCCCTCCGCTCTGCAAATAAACGGTTACTTCTGCACCCAGATATGACTCTAAAGAGCACGTCGTAAAGAATCCACATTTGGCCGATTCATATTCCCGAATCACGAACGTTAACATTAAAAAGAGATACACATGGTCGTTTTTCAAATGTCAAGGCGTAATAAACAACTGAATATTTTTATGTGAGTTTTTCAGCTCAATGGTATGTTCTCCATCTAAAGCTTGAGCTGCATTAAGTATGTGAGAGCCATTGGTGATAACTCTTAAAGTCTTGATTGTTTTGGAATCATTTCTAAGTGATAATCATATTATGGGAAAACAGTATATCTGCTTATCATAGAACATTATTGCCCTACTTGTTGCCCAGTCAGGGATTTAGGTAGGCATTATGAACTCAGCCATAACAAGCCCCACTTCCTGTGATTATTTTACACAAGGTGCTGACAGGCGCTCACTGTTGACATTTCTGTTCATATTGGCAGTGAAAAGGACAGCAACGGCAGAGACTTACAGCGCTTACAGGACTTACACCGTTTTATTTTTTCCTCTTTGTCGGGCCTGTGTTGTAGGACTTAGCGTATCATCGGCAGTTGAATGAGCCGTGGTACTGACCTGTCGTGACAGTCCGGGATCATACATCAGGGCTGTTTTCCCTCTGTCATCACAGTTGTGTGGTCAGGCCTGACACCTGGAACAGCTGAAACATCACAAATGCAAAATGTAAAAGCCCCATTGTGGAGCTGCGTGTCAAAAAGTACGATGTGTAATGGATAGAGGGTCACAGTGTCGCTGGGTTTTTTTTTTTATGTTGCGATCTGATCCTAACCTGATTGGTTTCTGTTAGAAGTTATTATTAGAATAACACAGACCCTACTTACCATAAAATAACAGGTGAGGTTAATGGCAAATGATTTGTTGCATTAAAACCACAGTTTTTGCATCTCTCTCACTTTTTTTTGGCCTAATGGATTTTACTTTACTGAATATTCTCTGAAAGCATACATAATTCTGTATGAAAGCAAATCTATTTTTCATGAATACAAAGCACTATTAAAAGCACAACTTAAGAGACTATGAATTAATAATTTTGCAATATCAAACATGAAAAATGCACAATTAAGAACATTTTTTCATACCTTCCTGTGTGGTGTCTTAGAAAATTATATACTGTAATTACATTATACACTAATCTCTCTGTTACACAGTCCTCGCAAACGTGTAACAAAGAATTGTCATATATGAAACATATACTGTTTAAAACATATGAAAGAATAAAGATTCAGAGTATGTTCATTAGATAGCAAAAAAAAAAAAAGCATTTTACTTGTGAGATAAGTAAAAATCTGTCGTTGTCAATAACTTGATTATGGCAGCTCACATCCATGCTGGTCGTGGCTGCATCCACAAAAACATGTTATTTGAGCTAATGCAATCCATGAAATCTCTGGAGAACTGGGTAGATTCTGGGGTCCCATACCTCATATTAGTAAGACCTAATTGCACCTTTTCACACTTTACATACAGGATAAATCTCTCTTTATTTTTTTTGTAATTGTCAAAAATATATCAATAAAACACATAAACTATCAATACAATATTGTAACTCAATACTTTCTCACTCTGTCACCCTAGCTTGTGGTTCGTGGCCCCCCTGGGCATTTGATAGGCCTTTAGTAGAGTCACTCTAAAGCAACTCAAACTGGAGGAGACTATGCATTGGTTGGGGACTATTTTCAGCCACGGACCTAGTGTGCTAGTGAGTAGTTACGCCAGCTGGACGGTATATGTGGGACTGACTCAAAATAAACTACGGTGCCCATGTTCAGCATCAAGCAGAAACATGTCAGCCGGGGCAAGGGTGTATCTCATTGAACTGTTTTTTTGTTTTTGGACAACACTGGAGCCTCATAGGAATACGCTCTATTAGGTTTTAGATACACAGATGATCATGGTTAGTGGGATAAATTCATTGTTAGTTTTTCCATGGGATTTGTCGACTTCAACCTACAACTCACTTCTTATAAGAGTATAACCGATGCAATGACACCTTTGGATTCAAACATCCCCCCAAACCCTCAGGAACGTGCACATGACTGGATGGCATATCATTTGTGCCACCAAAGCCTTTGATGAAACACCTATCATAATATATTTTCATGTGTATAAAACCCCTGTTGTAACAGTATATCATTTACAAATTCAAACTTTAATGGCTGCGTTATATACACGTCCAGTATAGTCCGTCACCAAGCTTTTTCTACCTGAAGCACATACGATAATGGCTGTGGCACTGGCTTTTCCCATGACATTTAGAGGTTAATTTGCACTGGTTTCATGGTCGTTTATCAATGGAAGGTTCAGAAATTAGCATTCACCACGCTTTTTATTGACAGAAGTGTTTAATAACCCATCAAATCAAACAGGATGGTCAGCCTGGAAATGCTTCTGTGCAGAGGAAATATGCTCCATTCGAACTGCGTCAGGTCTTATTCACAGCATACTGTGTGCTGATTGAACTCGTGGTGCTGAGGCCCAGAACTTTTCTGCGAATTCATTTTGGTAAATCACGCTAAGCATTGTGACAGATTTGTGCCAGTGAAGCTTTGGGGTAAATATTCCGCAGGAAGCGATGCCTGATGGTGGGCTAATGTGTGTGGAAGGATTTACAGACGACAAACCTGCATGAGCTGCTTTGATCCAGATGGACCTGGTCAGCGTAGTGGAGACAGATGAGGGAAGAAGAGGGAGAGGTTTCTTGTTCTCACCACACGCTTCCCTTTATTTTGACATATTTACGGCCTCGCCCAATCTGTAAGATAGTTTTTCACCAATATAGCATGTTCTGCCCGGCACGGAGCCTTAGATTTACAGTTTTTTCTTCCCACTTCTTTTCACATCCATATTCCCAAACTTTGTCACATTCTTTTGGGGCAAGAGTGACATTCTGTACTTTTGTGGTTGAATGTGTGATGATTTTCTTTCTTGTGAGGCTGCAGAGGAGGCGCTATGGGTTTCTGAGCAACATACCATGTTCACAACCATGCATCAAGTTGCTGAGAACTTATTAATCAGACAAAGTGATAGCAGTGGCTATTAAGACCAAAGCAAACCATGTGCATTTTTTTGCCTAGGAAATTAGTTCAAGCCCATAAAATACACTGTACATAATTTTTGTGATCTCCTTTATAATTCCCAGCTTCCCCTTCCACCCTTATCTTTCTCCAACCACTGTTGTGCTCGAATGTGTATAATTTCACTTCCACAGATTCACACGGCATGTCACCAACTCAGAGTGAAATGTACTTATGTTCAAAGGAGTCCTAATGTGGAGTGATGGGGGGGCTACAGTAGCCTAGAACCGTTGACACACAGCTGTCTTTGCTATAAATCTTGCAAATCCACTAAAAAAAAAAAAATAGGGAAAAAAACTTCTTTCATGAGACTTCTTTGATTGGTAAATTGCTTCAGCTCTGAAAGTAAGTGTGGTAAGAATCTTTCTGTATACACGACTACTGAGCAAATTATTTTAGTTCAATTGAGAAGCTCAGTCAAAGCTACAACTGCACATCTAATGACACGCAGCAGTTCTGTGTGTATCCAAATGTAAATAAGTAAACAAATGTGATGTTTAATGTATAGTTACCAGACAAGGTTAATCCTGCAGGTTAATAAGTACAATGCATTCCCCCTCCTAATAGCATGCATGGCCTTGTCAGAGTTCTTTTATCTACAGGCTTTGTCTGTGAGGCTATTATATAATTATATCATTGCATTTGTCATTTGCGTTCACCCTTGGGGTGAAGAACAAATTAAAGCAGGGAGTATGTTAGCTTTATAAGCAGAAAGTCAGCAGCACAAACCACAACAAAAGTTCATATTTTCTGTGTAATGAATGTTACATTATTTATATTATGAATTATGGATGAACTTGTGCAGACCTGCGCAGCCCTGAAAAGGATGGCTTGTAATCAATCCTTGTCTGATGGACCTCTCCAACAAACAATTATTAGTGGTTACTCTGTCTCAACTCTGCTTGGGAAAAACCTCACTAACTGGTACAGAGCAATAATATGAGCTATTATTACCTGCATTCAGGGTGTAAATTACACTTCTATTCGCAGAAAATTCATTGCCAGTAATTTCGGGGGGAGAAAAAAAAATGTTAAGATATTGTGACTGTAATGATTTAAAGATTGTGGCAACAAAGATTAAGCAGTTCACTGATTTACTGCCATTGAAAGGCTTATTGAAGCGGACTGTTAATGCTTTTCACAAAATACTAAAGAGAATGCATATTAAATGACAGCATCCTTTGAATTAATACACTTTGTAACTCCGCAGCCAGTGGCATAAGCACTGAACTGAGATAGGGAGGAAACATTATTCATGGTGTTTTTCATCCTAACTCTACTTTATTAGCTTATTTGATTCCCCATTCTCCTCATAGTTGATTCAATACATTTCCTATTTGCATAAAACTGTCCGGTAAGATTATCTTCACTTATTCGATCTATCCTAAGAGTCACCTTGTTCAGGATCTTATATGAATAATGAGATTTTAAATTGGAAGACACTCACACAGAGAATGAGGCATTTACAGTTAATTCATCTCATTGAGTTACATTGCTTAGAGGTATTGGAGGGTTTAGATTTTCATTCAAGCATCATATTTAACAGTGTCTGCTTCCCCCACTTTACTGGCATTGAAATTTAAATGGCCTGAGCCTGACAGATCCAATATTGCGACCCACTGTTGCTATTTTCCTGGGAGAAAATATATTGTCAAAATCCCTATATTCAGAGAATGGGAAGGTGAAAAAAAGAGAGATCACTTGGAGCCCCTCACCTTTGAGGTTTCCCCTTTTTACAAATATTTCAATAGGACCAAACTCCATTCGCTGTTTGCCTATTTACAGACAACGATACACATCCGAATGTAGCAGGAATGATTTTTAAGAATCAAGAATTTCCTTTTAAAAATGGCTTCTGAAGTAACCAGCCACTGTTTTATGTAACAATGCAAATGTGTACAATAGCATTGCATGCTCAAATTTCTGTCACACATGCACACACATTTGCGGTGTTTTTGCAGAGAAAGAGACAGAGAATGAGCGAGTGGGAAAGAGAGTGAGAGGGGGAGGGGGTTAATTGGCTTTTTATGACTCCAATTAAATAACATTATGCATATACTGGCTTAACGGCTTATATGTGGCCTCCATTAACAATGTCCTCTTGATTGGTTCTTGGGCTTAAGGTCTCCTCCAACTCAGCGCTTGTCATAGTGTTTAAACCCATATGTGGAGAAAAAGCTTGTGACAGTAAGATTTTTTTTTTACACGTGTGCAAATAATTTCAAAGGAAAACTACAAATCTCCAAAAGATCAATGACCCCTTCAATGCGGACATAACGTGCAACAAGACCACTTGAAACACTGTGTCTGAGATGACAATTGAATAAAGTAAATCTCATCATTAAGGCCTTCGTGCGTTATCTTGAAAGAAAAAAGGAGAGAGAAAGAAAACAAGCATGTGCCTGTCCTGAAGCGGAGCTCCTGAGGTGTTAACTAATCTCTGGTGGCCAGTCTATGCACTGCCTCCTCTAATTGCTCCCTGTATTTCAGTCTGGTGTGAGAGCAGCCATTGTAGCGAGCGCCCAGTCAGCCCCCAGAGGTCTCACACCTTCATTATCACTCTTTATTGCAGAACCTTATACGGGCACTCGGCACCAAACAGCCTGCCCGTTAAAAATAGAGCCTTCTCCTCTCCTCTCCTTTTGGTGGTTTCAGTTTTAATTACTAACACAGAGCCAAAGCCAGAGTCCTCAGCAGGCCTGGCGTTTTTTTGTTCACTAATTAAAGCGAGGATGGAGTTTATTGAAGGGACCCTGACTCTGCTCTCTCATCTATTATTAAGAGGGCAGGACAAATCATTTTCAAATTTATATGCTGAAACCTGTCCAGGGACAGGCACGGGGCGGTAAAGGTTGGGGGAAGGTGGGGTGAAATGGTGCTGAACACAAGGGAAGATGGTTGAGACTCTGTATATGTGGAGAGTGGATGAGAACCCAGAGAAGGAGGACGAATGCAGAAAACCAACTGTTATATAAAGCAACACAGAGGAAGGAGTGCAGCAGATTAATTCTAACTGCTGTACATGTGCAAAAGTTTCTGTGATGCAGCACACCTTAATTTGGACCATTAAGGGATGAGAGTCTGATAGACCTGCGCCAGTAGTATTAGCAAAGATAATGGCATTGATTGGAGGACACCCTCTGTGTGTTCTGTGTAAACAGTGGGCATAAATACCAAAACAGCGGGGTGCTAGTGTCAGAGTAAAACGTCCGGCCAGATTGATGTGCTTAGTGATTCACTAACCCCCTCTGTCTAACATTCTTAATTGTCTAAACAGCCGCGACCCTGACAGCTGCACAGGTACCTCAGCGAAAGAACAAAAAGACAAGTCTTTGACTGGAGGGGAGGGGAAGAGGCAAGACAGCTGGTAAAAACGAAACAAGTAGAGCAGGAGAGACGGTTGCAACAAGCCTTTACACGCTTACCTTTATTTCACACACTTGACACAACATCTGATGTTAGTACGGATTTTGAGCAAAAATATGTCAAAGTCAAAAATAAAATGCTTGAAGTAAGTCAAGTGGTAAGTGATATTGATGAAAATCTTAAAAGCGTTTCATTTGTCATAGGTAAGCAAATCCAGATTTTTTAATTGCATATCGCCAGCAAAGTGATATTGTTATCACCGGAAAGGCTACTTGGTTTTAAGTTATAAGCTGGAAACCTGCATGATTTCTTATGTAACCAAGATTTCCTTGCATTATTTAGAAAAAAAAAAATCACTCAAAATCCACTATTTTGGAAGTTAAAACTTATTTTCACCATAAAAATAAGTCTATGTGGAACAGCAGAGAGAAGTGAAGTGCTTAGCAATAACAGGAAGGCTTCAACTTAAAAAAAAGAAAAAAAGGAAACAATCCTAACTCTTATACTTTCTATCAGTTATGTACAAATGAATGCTTTTTCCAATTGCTGCTTTACATTAAATTGGTCTCTAACAACTAGGAGCCACATGGAAAAAAATTAGCAACTTACAATTAGAAAATCTTCATATCTGGTTTCTAACCTTTATAAGATGAAGTAGAGTGAATTGAAATTGAAAGGGATGAATTGAATGTGAAGAGCAAGAGAATCCGCCCTAACAAGAGAATCCGCATCCTCAGGGCAATTAGTCACTGTCATATGAGGGCAAATGTAGAACCCTTTGCATGCTTGTTAAGTAAAAACTTACACAGAGGTCACTGACATGTAAGAGAAATGCAGTGTAACCACTGAGCTATAGAAATTTTTCCAGAGTAAAAGAAGCTAGACAAAACTCCGCAATTACAACTAATCTGTGTGATTTTAGATATAATTAAACTTAGTCTTATTAACCACAGGAAAAGTGGGTAATTAATGAATGTACATTAAAACACATTGGGCTTTCTGACACTCTGACTAAAAATGATCATCTTTATTCTTATCTGACAGAACATTTAATGTTGCCAAGACAAATAAGCCTCCAGACCCAAACGATATAACAAATTAAAGTTATTTTTTTATCACTATCTGTATGACAATATTGCATTCATCTTTGTTCACCTCATAAGCATAAAGCATAGCAAAAGAAAAAGCAGCCTTCTGGCAGGTTACAGAATCCAGACACTGCTGTTTTCTTAATATTGTTATGTTTCTCTAAGTTTTTGTGTGGGTTTTTACTCATTTTCACTCAACCTTTCGTGTGCCGCATGTGCCTGAGGTATTTCCATGTAGACGGTTTTGCCCAATGCTTCGCCCGGCTAACACCAAACAAATCCTCCATGTCCTGCAAACTGAAGAATAAAGTGAATTTCACAGTACTTCCCTGCGTGATTGTTTAATTTCACCATTTCTATGCATTATAAATGTACATTTCTTTCAGGGTGGATTTTTCCAATACATACAGGGAGGGATATATAGGTCAGAGACCCCAGTGCCTTATCAGTAATTCGCCATTGCCTGGTTATTAAGGACAGCTTAGGTGGAGAGGGCTGGAGTACCAGGAGGGGTTAAGGTGAATTGATTGCCTGTGGACATGTTAAACATGACCCTGTCAGGTCTCCACTCCACTCCTAAAATGGGCCAACCTGTACACCTCACTCCAAGTAATCAGCTGTAGAGGCTTTAATAAAATTCAGAAAGCCCCGAGAACTTCCCCCCGGGGACTGTACCAAGTTGGAAATAATCAAAACCCGCGGCAAGAGACATTCGCACTGTGTTACCGTAGGAAGCATAACAAAATACCCAGTGCTCTGAACCCTTAAAATGTTTTCAGGAGCAAAGAAAAAAAGTTGTGGTTTATGAGTGTAATGGAGGCATATAGGTTGTTGTTGTTCACTGTTAAACAGATTGGAAAGTAATCACCAAAGTGTCTGTTCCTCCGCTGACTGGGTTCAGATGCAGCAGCTTGCAGCGGAGGGGCAGTGGCAGGGTAATTACGGGGTAACTTGGGCTCAATCTGTCCGTGGACGCCCTCCCTCTTGGAAGGGGGTGTTTCCCTTGATTAGCCGGACTCAGGGTGAAGCCCCCTCTGCAAACGGCAGATTGAAGTTCATCACAGGGGTCTCAGCTGCCAGTATGTTGCAATGAATTGCTTGCTGTAAGAAGGTGTTGACAGGAGCAGCTGGACATCAGAGAGTGATGAAAAGAAAGGGAAATTCATGGAGAACCCAGACAGAACGGTCCACTGGGGAAAAGGCAGGGAACTGGTCATCTGCTGGTGGAGAGCAGAACTGCAGCCATTGTAGTCTGGCCTCAGGGTATGCATGTGTGTGTGTGTTTTTTGTGTGCATGTGTTTGTGTGTGTGTGTGTGTGTGGAAGTCATGTTTGTTTATGTGTGGCCTTCATTGTGGAGAAAGCCTGCGTTTGAGAGTTAAGAACACTGAGGTGTATGAAGTTCAATCACGCTAATGGATTGGATCACTGTAGCCTCTGGCATTTACTCAAGTGATAACCTCCCTGAAATAGATATTTAAGTCAAATGATAATGTGAACCATTCAAAACCATGTCATCTTGCCTACACTGGCGGGAATTCATGTTAAAAGGAGTTGAATGCGTCACTGTTAAAGACACAAAATCACATCAAAGCTTTTTGAGTGTCCACATAATAGATAATGACATTGGACGAGGCCATTCAGGTTGGTTGACAGTGACTATAGGACATTACACATATGTGTCCATTGTCTCAGAAGTGCTGCTCCTTAGCTCAGCAATGGTGACTAATGTTAGTGAAAATGAGAAATGTGTGTGCCTGTGTGTGTGTGTCTGTGCGTGTGTGTGTTTTGATGAATAGAGATGGTGCCCTAAGGTGAGGACAGACTATATTGGTGTGATTCTACCATTCACTGTATTAATGAACTGCCTAAAGGTGCAAATTAGGTTTTAATGGGTGTTACTTTACTAGCTTGGCTCTACCACACACAAAGCCCTTTCACTCAGTGTTCCTCCTGCACCTTTTTTTGGAAAAAAAAAAGAAAAAAAGAAAAGAAAAGAAAAGAAAAAGCAATTACAATTTGTAGTCAAATCAGTAATACCAAAATAAAATACAAACATTAGCAGCTTAAATTCTCAAGATAAAAAAAAAATGCTTATTCATTTTGTCATGACACTATGTTCTGACTCTTTTCCCTCCACACTTGAAATGCCTCAACTCATACTGCCAATTTTTTTCTCTTCCACCAGCGTGCTGTGAACAAAGCCAAACCATTTTGCATGCCCGCGTGTTTGAACCCCTTCACGCTGTATAATTTACCGCTCTTTATCTTGCAGCAGGAGAATTTGGAAAGAGGAAATGTAGATTGCCACATTTCAAAGAAATAGGTGGGGAGGGGGGGCAAGTTTAGGGGAAAAAGACTCAGAGAACAAATGTCTTTTTGAGGCAGTGGTTTGAAAGAGCGGCTCGCTGCCTAACCCGGTCTCTTAGCATACATGACACCAGCCACTACTTAATTAGCTGCCATCATCTCTGAGCCCCAGAGAAAGAGGGACAGGCTAATGATTAATGATAAAAATGCCTGAAAAAAAAAAACCTTTGACAAAACACAACATGTCATTCTGTGTCCTCTACAGACATGAACTACTGCTGCGATTCACCCTCCTTGAAGCCGAGGAAGATTATTCATGCTCACAAACCTGATTAAGCTCAGATTTGTCTCTGCTTTTCCGAACACGGACGGAATTTGAGGACACTGTTTGTATATGTAAGTGAGGCTGTCTCCCAGCAATCGCTAGCTGATAAGATGTTTTTGACACACGTGTAACAGCTGACTGTGCAAAGTCTTCAGGGAAATCTGAGGAGTCATGTTTCCGTCTGTATGTAATGGTCAGGCTGTATTGCATTTTTCATGCTTTAAGTCCTCCAATGAATCTCTGAGCGTACTGCAAAATCAATTGCTTTATTGATCTATAACTAATTAGGGGAAGATGAATGGTTCAACTAAACAAATACAGGCTCTATAATGAGCCAATACAGAGCAAGACATATTAATTGAGTTCTGCATAATATGACGCTATTCTTCTACATTAGACTCCGCATGGTGTTCAACAAGAACTAATTTGACTGATGTTACTGCACAGATACCTGAAGCCAGAACAACACTGGGACATGAAATCATTTTTAATTTTTTTTAATAGCTTACAGTTTAAAAAAAAAAAAAGAAAGATGTTTAATCTCCACACCAAGGTATTTTGTGTGCTTATGCCTGCATAGCAACCTCTCTGGTGTGACTCGTGTTGTGTGCAGTCACCAGCGATCAAAGGCTAATTAGTTTCAGCTGACACGGGGTATGGCCCTCAGGTCAAAGATCATGACTGATGTTATGGAGATGATGGTGGAGGAGAGGAGAGGCAAGGGAGAGCCAAGGGATCCAGATCCTCATTAACCAGAAATTGTTGCTCTTACATCAAATCCGAGAATAGGCTCAACACAACAAATTCCCTATTCTATTAAAAATTTTTTTAAAAAGCTGAACTTTGGACTGAAGAGCTCGTCCTCTGGTGTGTGCATGTGTGCATGTGTGCGTATTTGCGTGTGTGTGTGCATGTGTACACGTGTGCGTGCGTGTGCATGCGTGTGTGTGTTTTCGTCATAAAGGCAGAAAATCAAATAAAAGTAGATCTACTCTGTGTTTCCCTTTACAGTGTACAGTAGGGCCAGTGCAGTTTCATAGACAGACTCATAACCAGGGGCTCCCTCTACAGGCCGACCACCAACTCTAGCAGCAGGCAGCTCAGTCTCTTACTGACAACATGCTCTCTTGCAATGCTTCATTTGTCATAGCAGATGTTCAAAACTATTTTCCCTGGAAGCCTAAAATCTGAAGAAGTAAATTAATATCCCCTCCCCTCCCGTTTTAAGTCCCTCAGACTCAGTTCATAGCCTGCACTAAGTGCCCTTGTTGACTCAATTGGATTAGCACTAATATGTAAACACAGGAGGTAAGAGGAGTAATCCTCTAATGAGAGGAGGAAAAAGTGAAATAAATAAGTTGAAATGCCAGGCCCTGCCTTTAACTGAGGCATCTGTCAGGTAGGCTGGATGTGTGCAGATTGAAAGCAGGTATTAAATGTGGACCAGGGGATTTTCGGAGGTAAACAGTTGTGACCATTCAGTGACAGCGTAATTACTCGTTTGTAACTTAGTTGGATAATAGTAATACAGCCTCTAGGGGATAAGACAAAGACTTGTTAATTATTAAAGCTTACATCAGCCAGGCACTAGAGAGTTGCAATTATTAATGTTGTTGTTCTTGCTTGTGCTTAAACACTACCTCTGCTGTAATATGCTCATTAACCAAAATGAGTGATTTTATTACTCTTGATTTGGTTTGGGGTTTGCTAAACGTATCAGGGCTCAGCTGTCGTTGTTTACTGAGGGATAAACACTTCAGGCAGATGTGGACAGGTGATGGGAGAAACATCCCATTGATTCCTTAATTCCCTGATTTTAATCACATTAATTATTAGAATCAAAGTTCAGAAAAGAAACTTTTTTGTTCATTAGTCATATAGTACACAACACTGGGGTGCGATTAACAGTATTCTTACTATTAAAAAAAAATAAAATTTAGACTTAATCACAAGGACGCACTGCAAGGCTGACTCCCCTCTAATGTCACTTATGACACTCCCTCCCAATTTAAACATAATATCGCATTGCGCTCAGATTTAAACAAGTTGTGTCTAATTAAGCAAATGTTCTAGCTCACATTTCCCTCTGCCGTCTGAGGTCCTCGTTGAAATGGCGCGCTGCTATAACATAACGCCTCCCCGCAAATGAAAAATTGCTCTATTAATAACTGTTGCATAAAATATCATGGCTAAAAATATGAATGAGTTAAAGCAGTGCAATCCATGAAGGTAACTCGGTAATAAAACAAGACTTTATTCTTTAAACTTTTCTAGTATGTGTCTGATGAATGGTCATGTTCAACAGTCTGGCATAACGTAAATTAAAAGAGAATATATATTGTATATATATATATATATATATATATATATATATATATATATATATATATATACATAGAGAAAGAGACAGAGAGAGAGAGAGAGGAGATGGAGAAAGAGAGAGCAGTTTCAAATTAGAGCAGCTCCCCAAATGTTTTGTTAGTGAAACAATAAATGCTCCACTTACATCTGGCTGATATTGACTTCAGGTGTCTACACTGTTGTTGCTGCTCTTGAAGAGTCTCTAATTGTAGCTGTCTCTTGCTCAGTGGAAAGAAAAAAAAAAGGATGTAAACACTGGATGTCACTTAATGCACAGCCACAAGTCAGGGCGATAATGTATGCCAGCAGCTTATTTTAATAAACAGTAATTGTTTCAGGTAGATGTTAGATATGTGTGTCAACAATAATTAGCTTTACTCTAAGTTTAGTATTTCTGTTTATTCAGCTTGTCTCCATTGATCTTTATACAGCTCATCATTTGAGACACTGTGAGCTGTAACTGCTATGAGTCTTATAACTGCTGCAAATAGACATCTGACTCAGAAAGAAAGAAAAAAAGATAAGATGAGCATATTCTTGAAATAGAAAAACAAAAAAAAACATAAAGCAAACAAGCAATTATATTTGCTCACTCTCTAATGTGAGCTAAAACCATATGCAGCTTTAAAGGGTGTTCCTCTTCCTAATGGGCCCCGTGGGGACGAAGGGGTTAATTGATGCAGATGTTGATCGCTTTTACACACAATGCAGGGAGCATCTCCCCGGTGGCTCCTATTAGAGGCAGTTTTAATGAAGTGCTAAACAGAAGGCTTTCCTACAGTGTGGCCCTTTCCTCAGGAATACTCGGCAAAGAAAGAACTTCACAGGAAAATAAGGTCCCTCATTGATTATGATGCCAAATAACTGAATCCTTTCGCCAATCAATGCTTATTTCTCAACTTATGGAACTTAATAGAAGACAACATGAGAGAAAGTCAATCAAAGGGTCGTTATGCTGCTTAGGGCACATGAATGAACGTGTGGTTGTGGAGGAAAAAAAACACTGAAGAATTTAACCTCTTGATGGTAATGATGCCAATAATTCAGTTGTAATTTCACTGACAAGCTGCAGTTTAACGGGTGAATATCATATCGGATATATTCTGAGGCTATATATTATTATTATTTTTAAAATGGTTAATTCTTTTAATATTTTTATGGGATATGTTCTTTTTTAGTATGCTAGATGCTTTGAGGTAAGAGGTAAAGTCTAATGGGCCACAAAGGAAAAAATAAAAAATTAGCATATAGGATTTTTCCAAAATTCACATATGAATTTAATTTCGAAAACCACATTTTTCTCTCTAAAATTACACATGAAGAAAAACATACTACATAATGTGTACTAGCCAGTGGAGGTTGGTTAAAGTGATGGTAATGTAATGGGGCTTCTCACGCAGCGTTACCAGCCCATAGTCACTAAATTCTGCTCATTAAAATGACAAACCCAAACACACAGTTACTCAGGCGTGATCTTCAGCTGTGTGTGGCATCTGGCCCTGACGCACCTCCGCCCCCAACTCCCCAGAGCATCACACACAAATACACACACACGCGTACGTACATGCACGCATACGCACACACAGACACACACAGACACACACGCATGCGTATGTACATGCACACACACACATGCACACGCAGACACACACAAACACACACTCACACACACACACACACACACACACACATGCATACGTACATGCACGCTCACGCACGCATATGCACACACAGACACACACAGACACACACAAGCTAACTCCAATCAAATTTTAAAACAATCAGCATTCCTTTCATTTCCAATTTAGTCACCTGCCACAGCTTCCTATTAGTGTCCACTATGATACAGTATTAGAGGTTTATAAATGAGAACACTTTCTTCCTCCTCTTCAGTCTGAAGGAGTTTTCCACATTTTCCCCAGTCAGCTTCTCACTCCATCCGTCAGCCTCCTCCATCCTGATTATCAGGAGACACCAATTTCAAAGAGACATCTTAATAGTGATGTCAACGTATTAATTAGAAGTGTTAATGAGCTAAAAGCAACCCAAATTAAATTAATGCAGCAATAGACAGAGAGCGAAATTAGCTTCAATTTCTGTAAATGATTCTGAAGTGTGCACAACATATCAGCCTGTCTGAACATTCCCATCCCCCAAAGCTAATCAAGAGCTACATTGCAATTAGCTGCTTAATTAAAGAAACACTCTGCTCGGAAAATCCGGCACAATTAAGTAATGGCTGTTATAGCATGAAGACAGACTGTATTTTTCTTCTAGAGGAAAAAAATCGAAAACAACATATTCTATCCCTAATGGCCTGCAGGGGATTGAGCCAGCCAAAATGTGCCAAGATGGAGAGGTTTCTATCTCACGCTTCAATGGGGCTCTTTGCTCCAGCTGGAAGCCTTGTGAATCAATGACAGTAAGGCAGATCAAACTGCCGTGCCCAGGGTTGCTAAGACATCTGAATTGGCACCGACTGGGGTGACTGTGTCCTAATCACCAGCTCTGTTTTAGCAGCTCAATGGCTTCCAGTTGGACAGAGGAGCTCCAGACTATTGACACTTTGCACATATTTCAGCAGTGGACCTGTTACTGATCCCTGTGGCTGTGGACACTGTTGTCCTTCAGTCCCTGCTGGTGTGGCTGGAATATACCACAGTGAAGAATAAACAGTCTAAGAAGCCAGAGGAGAGTGTGTTCGGTTTTATATTCAAAGTTGAAACGTCCACACGGTTAAACTGGATTTATTTATCATTCAAAAATGATACAATCAAATCGCTAACACAAAGCAGATGAATAATTAGAATACCATCGGCTAATTAGGGGCTGAAATTGAAATTTCCGTTATATGTGAATCAAAAGATATGTTTGTGGAGGATCTAATCAAAGGACTCTATAGCTAAGGTCATTTAAAGGGTTTGTTTCCCATGGTTATTTGCAAGTGTGTATTTTGGCAGCTCAAAGAAGGCAAGGGTTAACTTTAGATTAAAACTTGAGGTGTTATTAAATTGGAACTGCATCGCAAGGCCATATACTAACTTTATATAGTACTATACTATAACTTTTTACTGTAGTACTGTAGTATACTGTTACGCTATTATCATCTTAAAAATTATTACTTTTTAGTTTGTTGTCATATATTTCTGGATTTTATCTTTACCACTAGCCACATTTTCTTTCAATATTTTGCAGCTGTGAGTAGCTCCTCCATTTCCTTTTTTGCATTGCATTGTAGGTCAATAATGTCCATCAAATGTGCACTTAACAATCTTGCTTTTTCATTATGCATGCTGACATTTTTGAGTAATCTTCATTTCGTCACTTTCTTAGTGTGAAAATATCACAAAAACCCTCTTAAAATTCATATGAAGTATGGAACTGGGATACAGGGACTGGGTTGTCAGAGGGACTAACAAATGCAGGTGGTTTCCAAATTCTTGGATCTTTTTACTCCACTGAATAGTAACAGTTAGATGTGAGATCCAATGGCACAGTCGTTTAGGAGGCTCTGAAAGCTAAAAAAACAAACAAAACAAAACCACAAGTTGAAGTGACGAACCCCCTGCTACTCATTTATTTTCTGCTTTAAAAAGTGCCTGAATGAGTGGTGAGCTGTGATTAACAGCCTTTTCGGAGTTGGAGTCCAGGGACTGTGGTGTAAACGGCATCCTTCGGCAGGTGTAGGCCACAGCAGAGCATATGCCGTCAGGTAACCAAGCTGGTTTGCTCTACAGAGACTCCACTGTGATCGTTTCCCTGGGCCTGCTTCTGCTGGGAACCAGTGTCACTCACAAACACCATCTGCCAGAAAACAGGTCCGCCTGCTAAGAGCATTTATCAGCAGGTCGAGGAGTTGGAGCCGTCTTCCCAAAAAAGAAAAGGAAAAAAAAGCCCCACACACCTGCTGCTAAAACTAAGGGAGAAGGCATTTTGTACTGCTTTTATGCGCCTACTTTCTTCTTTAGGTATCAGCCATGTATACATAAAACAGTAAAAGCACCAGGCACAGGAGATAGCTCAGACCCACAAGTGCTCCAGGATACCTTTCCCTTTGCTGAAGAGAGGGGAAAAGACACCTGAAGTGTTTGACGCTAAATTAGCTTTTCAAAGACAATAATTAGACTTCTCCCCCTAAAGGTAAATTACCTGCTAACCAAGTGAACTGTGTTCTAATTATAGGATCTTGCCTCTGAGCCATTGCCAAGGATCCTTGTTCACAGCAAGAAGATGTAAAACACATTAAAAAAGAAAAAAAAATACATGCTGAGGTGGTAAAGCCTACAGAATACAGAGTGGAATCATGTTCTGTAGCTCTGTAACATGGAGCTGGAAAACTGACGGATCACTTGTGTAACCTTTAGAGGATTTAAACAAGATATTTCATACAGCGACCAGATGGAGCCTATCATTCCTCACGTGCATTTTGACAGAGGAGGTTGACTGAGCAGCACGGGATGGTTGACAACTAGGTACTTATCTGTGCTTTGCATATTTTGCAGTTGATGTCATGACACTGTAAATTGATTTGTAAGACACACAGTCAGTGGAAGGATATTGAATATTTACACTCACCATGTAATAAAACCTATCATTTCGGCAACGGAGTGGCTTCCGCTGGCCTTACAGGTCTGGGTAATTTCTCATTGTTCTGGCGGGTCGAGTACCGAGCCTCCCGCAAGGCGGCAGTGTGGCTGTGGATCGCCACAAAGAGCCGCAGCAAAGGGCCACACATTTGAATTCATCACCCGTGCTGATAGCCTGCCACTAATTAATATGTAAATTTAACATTGTTTGTTTGCCGCCGTGTCAAACTTTGATGTGAGGAGTAGCTTCCAGGTTAACAGAGATTTAGTGGAGATTGAGGGCTGGAGACCTGCCACATATCCCAACCAGCCTGTAATCTAATATTTTATTTAAATACATCTACTAATACTGTACGTCTCCACAGCTTAGAACCTGGGAGACGGGCTAATGATATTTTATTAAGCCAGAGTAATTGAGGATCCCATCAAAATATGTAATTAAACACTTAAGCATAATTATCCAACACAGTAGGAACCCGAATGAATTAATTAAAAAAACGTCAATACATCAATTTATTTGAATTCCTTTGTCCCTTTTATACTTGTAATAATTAACATTTTAATTGCCTTAATTTGTGATGAGTAAAAAAAAAAAAAATCACACTTTATTCAACACCAGCAATAAAGCAAGAAATCTGAGCTCACAGTAATGTGTTTGCAGGAAAATGATGATGAATGTTAAAACATACAGCTCATTGCAGCTACGAGAGGAAAAAAAAATGTGTTAAAATGTGTATTTTTTTTGTGCGGAGTAAAAGTGGGGGATGCGAATGGGTGTATACCCGTCTCGGTGGCTGTGTGTATCTATGTGCATGTACGCGTGTCTGTGTGTGCGTGGGTCTTTGCATGCTTGCTCGCTTGCCTGGGTATATGTTCATTATCAGCAGGCTGCCTGGGTTTGATGCATACCTGGAGAGCAACTTAATATCCTCGGGCCACTACTACATGTCAGGCCATGAGAAAGATACGCACACAAGACAGAGGAACATCTCTGGCCCCGGTGGAGCCATTTACCTTTCTCCAAGTAGGTTCAAGATATTAATTAAGATAAATCTACCTCAATTCACACATTCTGCCATCTGCCTATTTATCAGAATTATGTTAATCATTTCTGTAGGGCAGAAGAATTATTACCCATTTTGTACGTAATTCATATTAACATTCAGAACTAAATGATTTTGCATTCTGCTCCATATGGACTCCTTACACCATGACATCCTTTCAGCATACAGTAGTAAAATAAGGGACACATTCATAACGCTCAGACAGAGCACATGACAGCACTTTCCCCCCCGGTACTCCCACAAACAATATGGAAATGTATCCATTCTAATCATATCCAGCCTCTCAGGATTTATCCATCATGATGCACCTCGTGCATTTGAAAAGCTTTAAACCAAACAATAATCTTATGATGATCCGTTCTGTCTCGGTGGCTGTGATTTGAAGTGATTCAAGGTTGCTTTTTTCTTTTTTCTTTTTTTTCTTGGCCAATAGATGAGCTAGTTAATTAAACTCTGAGGAGATAATTAAGATGAGACGGCTGCTTGAATCACTCCGGTCAGTCTGCCATTATCTGGGGCAGGCCGACAGGTGGCATAGGCCTGCATCAGGTGACAGCTCAGCCAAAAGATCGCACCGCATCACGGTATGTGCACTTTTCATAGCATCCCCTGGTGCAAGACACTCCTGAGGACCCACATGTCGGGCAAATCTACTGTAGATGGACTGAATAGCTGGACTTAATCTCAGCTCTGAGTCTGAGGCTGTGTGGATGCTGCTGGCTGATAGAACGTCTGGGTCAGAGTCGGGGGCTACAAGGAGAGAGTGCCAGGGCTAAAACAGGCCAGATCATACTCCCACACAAGCCAAGGACTAATGAGGGTGAGAACGGGGCCAGGCGATGCTATGTGATTAAATTTAGATCTGGGAGGAGATCTTGACCCATGGTGGCCTACGTCTAAGTGACATTTACCCAAGAGAAACACACTGCAGCTGAGGCTTATTAACCTTTTATAGATCTAAGAAGGGCCGTCTGTCTTAATTGGCAATTGGATTATGAAATAGACCAAATTCAGAGTGATTTGATCCAACAAGGTCTAAATGTTAGGTCTATTTTGAAAGGTCCAGTCTGTGACAATGTGTGCATCCGATCCATTGTCGAGGTTCAATCTTCCCTGGGTTAATTCTCTGGTCAAATTTTCAGTCAGTTAGAGACCTGCAGCAAGCGTTATGGACGGCAAGTCATTAGGTTAACCTTGAGTTACTATAGTATAGTACAGAGCTGTGAATAGTAGAGAGCTTGACTCAGTTCCTAGGAAATATGAGTCAGAGCAAAAACCAGTCATTAAAAGACGATAGAATAATAGAAAACGTGCTGACATCTTGTATCTGGATCCTTGTGAAGTTCTTCTTTGCAGTGCAAATGTTTCAGAAGTGCAACAAAAAGTAATTTTCAATTTCAAAAGAAAAACAACTTGTTTATTATACTTTTCTCCATCCAAGACCAATTTACAGTGATTTAGACAAACAAAATTTTAATCAGGCAAATAATAGAAAAGGATGAAAGTGTTCCTGTAAATATAGTCCTCATTTGCTGGTAGTGTAATTATAAAAAAGATTTTTTTATGTAACAAATTTATCTCGATTCAACTTATCTAAGTCGAGATAAAGTTAAAAAGTAAGTGCAAAAGTAATATTAGCATGAAGACAAAGTTCCTCACAGCGATATATATATATATATTTCATACATGTATGAAAATTAAAATAAATGGTCTAATGATTTGAACATGTAATGTTAATAGGAGGCTTACTGCAGCCATCTATTTACAAAATCAATACTACAAAGCTTGTTTTCCATATTAGGTTGGTTTTTTTTTTTCGAGTAATATGCCTTACATGATTTCATCATAAATTAGGTGTCACACTTTCCCAAAGTGGCCTCTTTTGCATTTATTCTATATAAGCAACTATTTAAAAAGCTTTTAAAAATAATTTTGCACCGTCACCCAAGAATATTATTGCGATTACCACTTAGCATGGAATATTTATGTGTTTGTATGATGATGCAGAGAGGTGACACGCCTTACTTTGAGGCACATATGTATATTTTAAATACTGTACTCTATTGTATACTGTGGCATCACTAGATAGGTCAAGGCTTAATAATGATATATATATATATATATATATATATATATATATATATATAATAATCGGGTCAATCACAGTGCTTTGTCAATCATGTTTTGCAAAGTTAATATATTTCAGAGTTGTTTGTTTGCTGTTTTTGGCCAATGTAAATTTTTCATTTAAAGGATAGTATATATTTTATTTGTGTATTATCTTTACACCAAAGAAAAGTAGACAAAGATAGACAGTCGCTTTTTTTTAGAGCAGTATCGTGCATTTTTTTTTCTTCTCGAACGAGGACCTGTGAAATCAGTAAACTCCTCCCACTTGATATTGATGTTTTTTTTATAGACGTGATTATGTTGTATCATTTGATTCTGCAGCAATAGTGGTTTGTTTTTTGTTGTGCAAATAGCAGAATATACAACTCCAGATGTCACCTCAGGGTAACTTACCTTGTGTATTATTCTTTATATAGACTGACTTTTGAAAACCCACAGAAGCACCATACTAAACTCACCTTAAGTTACAAGGGAAAAGAAAATAAATTTGTTTTAGGTTTAATCATCAGTCTAAATGTGATTATCATTTGTTTATACGCAGTTTTTTTTTTTTTAAATTTACTCAATGAGTCTGATGTAAAATAAAGAAGATGAAGCGGCTGAGCCAAATATCATCACTGCAACATTTTTTTCCCCCCAGCAGCTCTAAAACTTGTGTCTGTTTTCTGGTGTTGATATTCATTCAGCTTCGAGATGGCCACTTTTATGGACTTCTTACAGTCAGTTAAGATGACCGACAAGCACTGGGAACATTAGTTCTGTGCCACAAGTCCCATACATCAACTGTCTTGTGACGAGTAAGGGAGGGGATCAACATATTCTAAACGAGCAGGCATAATCCTACTGAATGTGGAGTTAAGCCATTTCATAATTAGCAGATTTTCTAATGTATGCCAAGCTTTAATGACCTTTGCAAATGAGAATGGTTGTTTGAATTTCCATCCTTCACATCGTTTTATCCCTGCCATATCTGCCTGATAGAATGAGTGCACCAGTTGATGATATGCATAAGCTTAATGAACAAGTGCACTCACTTCTGAATGGAAACTGATGGGCTCAAGCCAGTGAGATTGGAAATGCATTTCCACACCTTGCATATCATCATCATGACCATAAGTGGTGTCTCTCTGACCCATTAACAATGCATTTCAAGCCTTTTCCTTCAATTAGGCACACTTCTCAGTCTGATTTCTCTCATCAAATTGCTATTAGTATACTATGGTATACAAAAATATACAAGAATTCTATAGCATCACAACATTTAAACATTCAGCAGTGAGGATGGCAATCAGAGAAAGCACAGTATTGCCTTCGCAGCAAGTTAATATGTCATTTGGAAGTGCTCCTGTGCAGGTATCTAACCTGGAACTGAAATGCTCATATATCTAGCTTTGAAGGGGCTCTAATCAATAGTTCTATATAAACGGTGGATCACATGACTACATATAATGTGGAAATGGTCATTCCCGATGGCACAACGGAGCTTTTCAGCAACTTTCAGCACATTGCTTTGGTTTTCCAGTTCAACAACACTCACGACTCTCAACATTGTTGTTTTAAGCTACAACAAGTAGCTGTTTTCACTCCCATCCCACCCCCCAAAAAAACCCTCTGATAAACCAACTACACACAACCTGCCCAAAGTTAAGCAGCCAAAGAACCAGATATTTCTATTATTTTGGTGGAGACCAAAAGCAAAGATAAAAGATGATTGAATATTAGACTTACATCCACTAGGTGGACACAAACACCACAATCACAGAGAATGCTAATATGGCTACATATCTCTGGAAGGTTTCGGTCACTCTTTGCTGACAAGCTTCGACTTAAAAAGGTACATCTTGTGGATACTGTCCCCATTGGCCAAAGAATTGCCCATTATTGCAGGTTTACACACAAGCTAAGAAATCTGGTTTAAGTGTAACTCCACCCTCAGCTCTGAGCAACCCGCATTCGAAAAATGCTAAAAAGTGGGCAAGGGGCTGAGGCAAGGCACCGATGAAAAATGACAACCGCAACTGTACATAGCAGTGTGTTGCTAGTGAAGGACCTGCCGCCATCTGCAACCACTGCTGAGCCATATGAGGGTCTGAAGGAGAAGAATGTCCAGTGGTGCTTCTACAGCCACCCGAAGCACAGGTCCAAACCAATGCAATGAAATTGAAAAAAATCCTTAGCAGAGGGTTGGCAAAAATGGCAGACGCTCCCATGAATGATTAATCTTGGTCAGTATATCTTTAAAATTGGGCTCAATTTTACAGTAAGCCATTCAAGGACAAATGTAGGGGAAAGTTGGCCACCTCCCTCTGATTATAGGGCATTAACGTTCTTTTTTATTAAATAATTCTATGATGTAAAGTCATACATGGTTGAGTCTATGTCAGCATTGGCCTTGCAAGGCTCAGGATGATTTAAGACAGTAGATATTGTGTTGAGCAATTTTCATCGGCAAAGATGCCTGATTTCACTAAACTACACACTGTTATGCTTACCCATGTTGTGAACACATTGCAAACATTGTTAAATAGACATCAAATCAGCTTTTCAGCTTACAATAGTCTACAGTCACAGTAGTTATAATTTCCTATGTAGTGATGAATGTTAATACTGTTAAATCAAGGCTGTGAAGTACAAACAATTATTTTGGGCTGCAATTGATCCCACAGACATCCAGTAGCATGACCTAAGCTGAGCTCAACATCAGGGAAACCCTCAAACTTAGAAGCATAAAAAGATATTGATTGGTTTGTCTAAGGCTGGATCATTTGCAAAATGAACCCAGATACGTGACACTGAAACAACGTTTTTAGATATACAATCAGCAGAAGGACCAGGAGGCGACGGCCTGAAGTAACAGCATTTTCTCCTGGACAGAGAAGTTCCAGGATATTTAACTTGGCGGCTCACTAAAAAAAGAAAGTTTAATCAAATGACACTACTGATGTATTCAACGTTCCAGAGTCACGCTGGCTAACTCTGCCCCCGTCAGACGCCTGTAAGAAGCCACGTGGTGGGCTCTGCTAAAAGCCACCAACATTCAGCGTGGCTTTAATGCTATCAAAGTCTAATCTGTCTGGGATTTCATGTGTGTTAACACAGCTACAAATGCAGAGAGCAAACACTTCAACAGCACTACATAAATGTCTCAATATATTAACTAGACAATAAACAACCTATTCAATTCCAGGGATTTGCATGAGAAACGTGAGCATTAGCGAACAGAGACAAGTCTTCTGCCTTTCTGCTGAGCTGTAGGATGGCTTCAAACATGATCCTTTGTCAGACGGGATGGGAGACACAGACTCACAAGCCTCTCGGTTTTGGCAGATCTGGGCTCACAATGCCATAGATTAGCAACAGCCTGACCACAGAGCTGAAATAAGCTAATTGCTTAATTAGCTGACCCAATTCTATAAGCTTCTTTTAGCATATTAACCAGAGCAATGTAACAAATAGTTATGTTCCACAGAGGCAGTGTTTGTTTATGGAATTACAATAATGAGGATCAAATACAAAACATACGGTCAATGGCACTCCTTTTATGGAATCTTTGCTTTAGAAAATCAAAGCTTTATTTGATTTCAGCCACATCGAGCTGTTTTTATTTATGTAACACTGAATTCAGCCTTTGTCTAATCCACATGCAAATGATAGTAGCACTCATTTGTATTTGACATCAATTTTACATCTGCAATCTCCCTCTGTTTTTTTGTGCATGTGCCCCCCTGATACACACACGCACACACACACACACGACGCACACACACACACACACACACACACACACACACACACACACACACACTTTTTTTTTCTGTTAAACAATTAAGCTGCTTCCGGGAATAGTTTGACCGCCCTCTCAATATTTCTGGACATTTGAGCAATGAGGGACAAACAAGAGAAGGGGGGGGGATCTTATTAGATTGAATGATGACTGAAATGGATTAATTTACATTTTCTGCATGCATACTTTACATACATGATCTTTGCTCAGCACAGGGAGGTCTGGGCAAAAGAGCACTATTTGTATGAGATGAACTCATCTATATGCTAATTCATTGGCATGTAGACCTGCTTCATTTCTTCCATTCAGGACTGTTTACCTATTAGCTCTCATAGATGCAAAGGGAATTGGAATATTAAAACCAAAAAGCTAAGGAATACAGAGCATTAGCAGTACATCATAGGTTATTATAGTTATATTAAGGCAGCATTTCTGGTCTTTGTTTAAGCTGTGACCACGAGCCAACTTCCAAGACACTTATTACAAATAAAATAAGCCAGCTCTTTCACTTAAGTGAGACTTGTTGCCCCTGACAAAGGCACAGTGGGTTTTCAAAAGTCGTTCAGAGAACCAGAGCAGACTACACCCCGCTGAAAACCAGATGAGCCTCCCTGATTCAAATGAGGAATGATCTGATGCTCAAAGAGGGAAAACAACTTAGACTGTTTAGCATTTCACTAGTCAATTTCCCAGGTTTTAAGGATCTGTAATGTTTTTCTGTGCATCAGAATACAATTCATAATATTGCAGAGACTTCAGTGTTGCAGGGAACCACGAACATGGCCTTATAAGGAGATGTTTGACAGATCAAGTTACAACTGATGCCTAAATGCTAATGTAATTTCATATGAACCAGGCTGAAAGAGATGCAATCAACCATTCCTGATTCAGACGACTGTTGTGTTTAAGAGGATGACAACCCCCTTTCTTATTGTCTATGTAATTCACCAAAATTGCCACTTACAGCCGCTAAGAGCAGGACGTTTCATCTCCAAGCTTCCTCTGGTCTTTGCTACTCATCCCATTTCTACTTCCTCCAAAAGTGCCACCACTTCATTAACCTTGCCAGGCATGAGATAAGAGAGGCAGTGCATCAAAGCTGCCTGCCCACAGAGAGAACAGAGCCCTGCATGTCTCCACTACACAGCAGCCATCACACACACTGGCAGACACACAGTTCACAACTCATCCAACACGCAGAAAAGACCTTTTGTGTTCCAAACTGTCATTCAGAAATGTTTTGTGTGTGCGCGTGTATGTACGTGTGTAGGACATCATTATGTTTTAAATATAATTCTAAGTGGGGTGAAGGCATTTGCTTGTTCCAAAGGTTTTTAAGGGAGTTTGATTGGTAAAGGAATGCAAAATAATTGGTGTGGGTCAGACTCTCCACTGCCTCAGCACACACTTACTTATGGTGTCTCATAGCACTGTTATAAGAGGAGTTCAGGTGCACAGCCCTGTCATCGCAATGACCTATACACTTAAAACCGTGAAAATGAGGAAATTAAACAAGAAAAGCATCAAAGCCAACTTAGGCCCAATGAGTTACAACTCCTGACTTCCTCAAAGCATGAAAGTAGATGGTAGGAAATGTATTAACTGAGTCACAATATTGTTTTACTTGCACCACATACAAATCTCTCTGGTGCATTTAATCCCTCTACCCACAGTTTCTCAGAAAGGAGGATATAAATTATTTTCCTTTGGTGGAAACTGCAAATCCCTGTCTGGATTCTGTTAAAAGGCTTAAAATGTCACTAAATGCCAAGGCTGAGACTCCTGCTAACACGTAGGTCTTTAAGACAAGATGTTAAAGCGTTGAAAGTTACCTGAAATTGATGAGGTTAATATTCTTATCGCAAACCGAGGCTTCTGTGAAAGTGGATATTGAAAATAGCCAGGTAACCCCTTCATATTAGAGGCTATCACAAGGATTAGCAGCATAAACACCAATTACACATTTAATTGTTTATTGTCAGTAGTATTTAGAAAACATGTTACAGTGCATAAATTAAAAGGATTGGAATGTAGAGCTGGGGAAGGGGGGGGGGTGCCACAATATAATATCATGGTAAGTATGTATTCGAGAAAAGACGATGAGAAAGTCTCCCCAAAATAACAAGTCAAACTGCTGAATGCGGGGCTGTAAATGAGTAATTTACCATGAATATCCTTCTCTATCCCTTTATGACCATATGAATTTCCAAACCATGTTATACTAGCATGGAAGGGTCTGTCAGTGAAATTTGAAATAGAGGACAAAAGGGCCACCGAGCAAATAGGTTTTTTTCAGGCGCCATCCTCTGAGTTCTGCCAATGTGAATCAGAGGTAAAATACAGTGCATTAAGTCGACCTCTGAGGCAGCACAGAGGAGGGTAGAGTGAGACATTCTGCTATCTATTAAGACTTGCGTTATGTATATATTGTGTTTTGAAGGAATTTTACTGATCCACAAAACCAGCAGGAAAAGGATAAGAGTGAGTCCCTAAGACCATGTGGTAAGCAACCGCAGTGCAGATTCTCAGGCAAGTTGAAAGTTGCTGTGCCGTTAAGGAGAAAGTCTGGCAGAATCCTGCATGCCCGCTGATAACATGGTTGGATTAAGGATGTTTAAGGGAAGTGAAAATTATTCATTTGAGATGGATGAAAGCTGCACTTGTCAAGTCTACCAGTCATGCACTTTATACATTTCATTTCCACTAGCCAGCATGCATAATTTCCCCTCAATGCAAATTTCTACACACCGAAAATTGTGAGCGTATTTACCCCGCTCCCCTAACACATTCTCTGACACAGAAAATGGATCATCTCTATTGAACAGGGAACAAAACAATGCAATTTTGTTTGCAGAGGTGTGAGAATCTAATTTTGTGCAGGAAGATAAAGTCACAAGACTCAGTAGAATACAAACAATAGCTTTCATTTGGAAATCATGCCTGAATCAAAAAAGAGACAACATTTCGTGCCCCCTGCTCATCAGAATGACATCTATTGAAATAATTTTAGCACGCGCCCAATTATCCAAACAGACTTCTTGTTATGAGTGTAATTACTGGTTTTAAGTCACATAAGTCTCGGCCCTCACTGTTGGTCTAAGAGCCTTGTAACTGACTATGTGCTGTATATCTGTCTCTCTATACAAATATTATGATCTCTCTGATGAGAATTAAGTCTCCAGCCTGGATGGCCAATAAATTAGAGGCACGCTTCTCGTTTACTCATCAGAGCTAATGAGCCTGATAAAATTACCTCGAGGATCATAATTACAGGCTAGTGGCAGAGGCTCTGGCAGGGAATGGAATAAGACGACAGACACACACACACACACACACACACACACACACACACTACAATCTGAATACTGTGTGTAAGTGGCAGCATACGACAGCTAACCTAAAACATCACAAAAGGCACTCATGTCTTATTAATAGGAAAAATAAAACAGACTGATGTCAGTGTGCACATGGAAAGATTATACATTGTGTGTTTTCATTCAGGAGGCCTGACCAATTCAGCTTAATGAGACATATAGAAAACCTATAGTGTTTTGACATCACATTAAAAAAAAAAAAAGTACAGGATTAACATAATGTAAGGTGCTGAACAATATTACAATTTCCACCTTTCTGTCAGAGCAGTTCAAACAGATTTTACCACCCTTTCATAAAGATTAAGCACTTCATGGGTAATGGCATATTTTAATGAACGATGGCAGCCTGGACACAAGAGCTCACCTCAGAGGATTCCATTTCATCACACATTCACAGGATGAATTGTTTTACTTATGAATATTAATGTCTCTCTAATTTGAGGCTGTTGTTAATGCTTGTCGCTAGGAGCCTGGCAAATCAGGTCCCATTCCTGTTAAAACCATGTATTAGACACCCCCCTGACACTAAGCCCTCGCCTTTGATTCTTAATTGCAGAAGTGCAAGCATTTGCAGTAGATGGGGCGCAAAGCTTTAATTAACTCTAATATCACACATTCAGTCTCGACTGTCACCCACATCACGCGTGGCATTTTGTACCAATATCATCCCCAACTCTGCTCAGCTAGAAAGATTGTGTTCCAAGTTCATGATCACAATTTCATGCATCTCAAAATGAGGGATGTGTGGTTTATAAGTAGCTGCAATATATTGACGCCAGTGAATTATCTTGATGCCGTCTCTAAAAGCCTTATTAAAAGCGTACATTGATGCAACTCGGATCGCTTGCGCAGCCCTAGCGCAAAAGTAGTCGCAGCATTGTTGGGCTCCTCGGTGAAAGCGACGCCTGATCTCGGATGTCGTTGAATCAACAGTCCTCGGTGAAGCTTGTAACATGGCTGAAGTGAGGTGATTAAAAAAAAAAAAAAAAAAAAAAGTTCCGGGACGTGTGGCGAAGGGAGGTATTATTCAGTAAATAATTCAACCTCTCATACCACAGTAATCTTCAAAGGATTTATTGGACAACAGATTTCAAGTTTTTAAAAAATATAAATAGGGTACAAGTACATACCATTCACTTCTAAAACACTTCTAAAATGCAACAGTACAGTACATTTCTTACAAACACTGTCAATGCCATTTTCACACACGAGCGACTCCACGCCTCGTTTGAACATTTTAATAGCTCAGGTATAGAGCAATTCTGATGCAGATATTAGTAAAGAGTAATGTTTAATTAAACCAGGTTTGAAGATAAAGAGCTCAATACAACCTATAGTTTATAAGCCTTCCCCAGCCATAAGCTACTGCTCTACCTAATCCTCTTTCACATAACATTATTGCATCAGCGCAGCTGAACATTTTTGCAGCATTTATAAAATTAGCAAAGAAATTAACTGTCTGTACTGTGGCAAATTGGATTTCCAAGTTCTCGCCTTGTGATACAGCATACCCAGGCTGCCACCTACAGTACAGCGTGAGAGAGGAACTACAGTCTGTAACAAGGCAGTTCAACATGTGTGGCTCTCCATTTTACACTCCACAGCCATTCAAACTTAATTGTCAAGGCTTTTCTTTTTTCCTCCTGCTAATATCCTTTCAGGAAATTTGTTAAAATCCATTATTAAATAAATACTGAAATAATGTCATTTTGGATCAAGACTGTTGAAGGATTAAACATTCTCCTCATCCCTATTTGCATGTGGAACACCCAGTGCTCCCTTTGTAATTCACACTTCACAATAGTTGATTTTAACCCCCAACATCCAATTTTTACGACAAAGTGCATTTTAATTTGCTAAACTTGTAAACCAGATACCTCTTTCAGACCATTAAATAAATACAGAGTATCTTTAAATAACATGGTGGAATTCTTTTTGACTACTCTCTGCTGTTTAAATCGGTGGAAAGAAAAACATTAGCGTTTGCCACATAATTACAGAACTTCCTTTTTTTTTTTTAAACTGTGAAAAATAATTGTGAAAAACCCAAAAACACCTTCAGTAAAAAAGCAAACATTGAATAATAACCTTCAGAGAAATCTCACTCCACTTCAATAGCACCAAACTAAGAACTAGAGGTTAATCTTGAACCAAAATAACATTTTAGCTTAACTTTGAGTTTGATATTTAAAAAGAAAAAAAGGAAAAAAAAAAAAGACAGACAGAAAAAAGCCTGTAGACAAAAAAAGACAAGATTTGACCCATTGACCTATTATGCTTCCTAATTTGACATCTTTTCCTGTGCCTTCTCATTAGCACACTATGCTTCAGTACTTATAAGATAAAATCCTTAAAACATTTATTGGGAATATTAATACAATAAAAAAATAACCAAGTTTATTAAAAAAAATAAATCCCTTTAGGATCATTCCACTCGTCTTTTACTTCTTCGTTTGAACAGTTTTGAGATGGAGGATTTCCTCTTATTTTTGGCTTTCTTTACGCCTATTCACCAACCAAAAATGTATATTAGAATGATATTTTCAGATAAGAAAAAAACAATTCTAAAATAAAGATATTTTCATGCAATACTTACCAAGATTATTCATCATTTCATTCAACTGCTGATCCTCCTCAACCTCCCTGAAATTGATCAAGAATAATAACTCGTTACCCATTTAGTCTTCCTTGCATCAGATTCAGATTGTTACATAAACAGCATTGCTCTTCATAAGTGATTGCTCTTGTCGATCATAAGATCAAAGATCATAAGACACATCATCTTACCTCCGCCTGTCTTCATCCAGACCCTCCACAATTGCATTCCTGCCGTCCACAATGTCCATGAGCCTCTGCATCAACAATGTCTCTCGCTTTTGCTCCTCTCTGGACTTTAAATGATCTGTGATCCCAAGTTGATAGCTGACTTCAGTGTTCAGTGGGGGGAAAAAAGAAGTAACAGAGCTGAAGTTAAACCCGGGATCTCTTACCTGGCTTCTCTAGCAGCCTGCGAAGTTCCCCTTCCACACCTGGCTGCTGCTGCTCCAGCTCCTGAGTTCTGGCTCTGAGATATAGATCATTAATTACATGCAAAAAGAGGCAAATATAATTTATAATGCACATTACATCTATCCCCCGGAACGGTAACAATCTTGGACAAATTAATTTGATTTGACAGTTTTGACAGTAAGTATTTTATATAAACTTAAAATGAAATGATTTTGGCACAATATTAACACAGGCTGTAATAAAATACTGTCTAAGAGAACCAGTTATAAACAAAACTAAGTTGTTTTGAGCTATAGAGCAGTTGTACTCACATGTACACGAGCTCTGATTCCTTCCTAATGTACATCTGCTTCTTTCGTATCAGGTTGAACCAGTCAACCATTAGTGGGTCCATCAATATGTCTCCCTCTCCCTCTGAAAAACATAATTTATTAAAAAAAAAAACAAAACACAAAACACGTTACTGGAGGTCATTGATAATCTTCAATATTGGTTCCGATAAAAGCACCAGTGTGTAAATATTTCGTGGTGATTCATTAATCAATCACCTTCAGTTTATTTAAAAGTATTAAACAACACTTGTCTAAAAACATCAGCATTTAATATCTACTGCTATGTACTCAGCTTATACATTATAACGCAACCATGGCTATATCCCTCTGATTACTGAGTAAATTAAATTCTGCAGTTTCGCGCTCTTCTGATGTCAAACAACGCAGTGACTGAGATTAAAGAGAAAGTTGTAAAAGAATTGTTTTCATTTACATTACACTTTCTTTTCCCTCCCTGATTCTCAACATAACAATCAAATCGCCTCCTCTCATCCAGAGTCATGGCTCATTTTATGTTCACCAGATCAACTCTTTGTTTTCAGAAGACTGTTCTCTACACAATAATAAAATCAAGTGCAAAAACAAATTAGGTTTTTGAGTAATTTGGCTGTAGGTGAGATGGAGGGTGACTCACCTCCTAGGACCATGTCAACACTTTCCTAAAGGGGTAGTAGCAGCCAGTGAAACACAGTTCTGAACACAGCTCTTATAATCATAAGTCTGACACTTTAACTTCAGTGTCAATAGTACTCTCAAATTCGACAGAACAAAGATATCGTCACCAGTTTACTGTGAGATTGTCCTCATTTATCATGCATTTGGCATTATTAGTCATCCCAGGTGTTGTATATACCTCCAAAAAGAAAACTAAGGTCTTTTATTTTGCAGATTATGAATATTGCGATTAACTGATTATCAAAATAGTTGGTTGTCCAATTGCCTAAAACCAGTTTTCATGAAAAGATGCATTTTCTGGTTCCAGTTCATCAAAATGTGAGGAGCAATTGCTTTTTTTTTGTCACATATGAACATAAACTGAATATTTTGGGGGTTTTGACTGTTGCCACACAAAACAGGCATTTTTATAACTGTCACTTTGGATTCTGGGAAATTGGAATGAGTATTTTTTATTAATTTTTTTTTTTTAAATTGCATCTCAAAAAGGCTATGAAATATCTCCCCAGAATGTTGTCTTAATATGCAAGTTTTAATATGCAGAGCCTACACAGAGGGAATGTACAGTGAAGTGCTGAGTTGTCTTAATTACTTATTTAATAATCACTAGAAAAAAATCCAGATGGGATTATTTCTTTTTTTTTTTTTTTAAATAGCTTCTGCACTCTTTAAAGAAAAAAAAAAAACCATGCTCAAAAATTCCTTGTCAAATAATGAACATACAAAGTCCAGTTGAGCTTTATTTAGATTTAGTGCATAAATCTAAAACATTAGCAGTCTGAATATTTTTCCCAAGCCAGTTTAAGGTGGTTTAGTGACCAACTTGTCCCACTACAGTCCTAAGCTACATTATGCACTACAACACAGCACTGGGAAGCAGCGTCGACTGCTTGCATGGTCTGTTTCACCAAGTCGATCCACCGATCCGAGTAGGTGGATCAATCAAATCAAAACCACACACCAGAGCCACAGTTACAATACGGACTGATCTGGACTGTGACTTAGGACAAGCCAGCCCACATCCTACCGACGGCAAAACAAATGCGATTTTATTCTGAATTTAACCTGAGCGCCAGGGTTTAGTTTTTACGCCAGCGCATTGAGAAGTAGATGATCTCCTAGGTGGTGTGCAATTGATGTCAAATTCTGGCCAAGCGATTGCATGCTCAGGCTTCCTGGGTGGCACGGGTGGGGGGTGGGAGGGGGGGGGGGTAGGTAGGCAATCGACCAGAATATATATTACTATAACCAAGTCATGTTGACCTTGAGGAAAGCAATCAGGCCCCCTCCTCCCACTGCCTTAAAAGAGAAGCAACATCCCTGTGGGCTGTCTGTGCCTCTCACCTCATTTGGCTGCAGAAACAGTAATAGAAATGGCAGGTAAATCCCCCGCACACACACACACACCTCCAGCTGATGAGTAAGTGTGTGTGTGTGTGTGTGTGTGTGTGTCCCCTGTATGAAGCAGCCAGGACACAACTCTGGACAAGAGGAGCAGAGGGATTCAGCAGTTTGCACAAATACAATAAAAAGTATGCGATGAGGTTATTCACTCCAAGGGAGCAAAATTGACCACTGACATCATCTTCTGCCTCTGGATAAGTGAGTGTCTTGAAGGACTGTTTATTTTCTAAAACGAAAAGCTTGTTTCTGATTTGTCCACATTCAATTTTATTTGTATGTCTAAAAAAGGAAGACAAAGGAAGTGGAAGGAAAAAAATTAAGTTGTAGGGGGAAGAGTGAAAGGAAAAAAAAAAAAAAAAGGAAAAGAAAAGTACCTTCTTCACAGCTGCGCAGCTTCTTTTCCAGCTCAACACCCTCCTTCTCCAACTGTGCCAAGTTTGTCTCAATATCAGTCAGGTCCCTCTCAATCTGCTCCACTGGGATGTGATAAGATTTCACCTGATATAAAGCAAAGAACTTAAGAGTCACAGTCAAGGTAAGATCATTTTAATTTAAAGCAAAAATTATAAGTCTGGCCACTTAAATGTAAAGAAGTTCATCCATTTTTTTCCCCTTAGAATGTAATGAAAGCATATTTGTAGAGCTGTTAATTAATCTCTTAAGAGACTTAATGGAGGGAACTTACAGAGGGTGACCTCATTTCAGTCCTGGAGGCGTTGGTGGGTGACAAATACTTTCCCTTTTTAGCACCTAAGAGTTAGATAGAGTAGGATTACATAGTCCTTTCATGGCAGCTTTTCAGAAAACCATTGTCACTTACCACTTCACCTGATTTATTTTCAGTAAAAATATAAAATAAAAAAAAAATAAAAATAATTGGTTGTTCGTATGAAATCAACAAGATGGCTGAGGCGGGTCATATAATGTTTTGCTTTGATGAGGACAATATTTTAAAAGAAGAAACAGGAACAAACTTGATGGATTTCCTTGATTGGCTGGAGCAGTCGTTGAAATATCAACAGATTCCACCGCTGGCCGTCTTGGTGGCGATTTCACAGGCGAGTGACTCTCAAGTTTAAGACCTAAAATAAGGACAGGAAGGTTTACATGCTGTGGATCTGCAGCAAATTTGATCCGCTAATGCCGACCTTTTTATTTATTTATTTATTTATTTTAATGTTTTCTGCTGAAAAAGAAGAAAAATCTACAAGAATCACCAAAACAAAAGGGCAGCGTGTCTGTGTGGGAATCAGTGTGTATGGATGTAGCTTCACGGATTTTTAGCCATGATACTTCAGTCCAGACTAAA
Organism: Istiophorus platypterus; assembly: GCA_016859345.1. Lineage (NCBI taxonomy): Eukaryota > Metazoa > Chordata > Actinopteri > Istiophoriformes > Istiophoridae > Istiophorus > Istiophorus platypterus. The sequence continues at coordinate 7,201,531 of CM029112.1, read as the reverse complement.
ATATCTAAACAACTTTTAGCTTGATTGACACATTTTGTACAAAACATGCACAATCCATTTTTTTCCTCTAGTGCAACTGAGGTTTACATTTTGAGTGAAATGTTTCAACATCTAGTGGAAGGACTGACATGTAATTTGGTAAAAAACATTCCTTGGCTCCTTAGGATGATCCTCATTCCGATCTCTCTCTGCTGTACTTTGTGTTCAGTAGTAAATAACTAATGTTTGCACGCTAACAAACTGTATTGGCTGAACATCTCGACATCAGCATGTTAGTATTATGATTGTGAGCATGCTGATGCAAACAGACTTTACTGTTAGACGGCTGTCTCTTATAATAACGTGGATTACCCGTGTTTCCAGAGGCAGGCTGAGGTTTTCGTGGAGAGACGTCCAAGAAGTGCGCGGGTTCAAACACAGCAAAGCTGACTGGAGGTACTGCAAGTGCCGGGGACAAGGAAGGGCTTGTTGTAACGATGGAGACATCTGAGGACATGAACCCAGGCTTATGTTGCTCAGTGGAGGCTTCAGCTTCAGCATCTCTGTAAGAAAGTCACAATGTAATGAGTCCTTAAGTGTGTGACCATTAAAATAAAACACAGATATAGCACACAAACAGACTGATCATAAAGAATGGAAACATAAGAAAAATCAGCCTCACCTTTTTATTTTGAAATGACAAAGGGTGGGGAGAACAATGGAGGGATCATCAGCCGAGATTAGAAATAAGAGTCTAGTGTTAAGAGTAGGAAAAGTTCAGGCCTGGCACTCCTTGGGGCTTGTTAGGATGGGGGACAGAGCTAGCGGCTGCAACCTGAGCCAGTCAACAACAACAGAGATGGATGAAGCCTGATGTTTCTGCATTCTGGAGAGTGAATGAGCCGAAAGATCAGGGAAGGCCAAAGGCACAACCTTTCAAGACATTTTGCTCCACCTGCGTGACCTTCCAGCTCCCAGTTGAGTGAGATATGTAGTAATATTGATTATCAAGATGACTGGGCCTACTTACTTTGGACCAAGCCCGGTTCTCACAGGTTTGAGTTTGGATTGCCCCTCATGGCAGAATGGATCTGCAGAGAGAAGATTGGACAGAAGAACTTACATGAAAGTGAAATTTAAAAAAAAAAAAAGATATTCAATTTAAAGCAGCAATTCCTTAGACTGGAGAAGGTGGGAATAGCAAACATTTTTGCTTGTTAAACAACTGGAGGGATTAAGAGATAAACAAATATGTTGTGCTGATCGACTGATTGATTCATTGGCCAACTGTTTCAGCTCTGAATAAATAGCGTGATGGTAAAGCTCATCACTATTGCAATCATTATTAATTTCAAAACCAGGGAAAAAATCAGCACGTTAACTTTAATGGGACATCTGCTTTAGCAATGAGGGGTGAACTCAAAGCAGTTCAAGTTTCTGTACAACAAAAGACTCCCTCGACCCCTCTCAATGTCACACTCACCTGAACAGCTGATAAGGAGTTCAACTACTGGCTTCATTACTTAGTCGCTCACAACAGTACACTAAAGTGACTGAGCTCCACCTGGACATCTGTTTTTAAGACCCGGCCCAGATGGCATGAAACAAATGGAAAAAGGCACCAACTCTATATAAAATTTTTTTTTTAAAAAAAAGGTCCTGATTTCTAAGAAGAGATGGAGGGATGTGAATATGTGGTCAGTATTAGCAAGCAACAGAATTACTTTCCATGATAGGGAGACTTCTATCACTGTTGATAACATGGTCACCATTCATACTGAAAAACCAACAGTAATTGTATTTCCGTCTGAAAAGCCTCTGACTGTCAGGTTGTTGCACCCATGCATGTGCATCCGTCCCCGGAGACTGACAGCTCAACTATAAAAGTTCATTAAAAGTGTGAGACGGAACGTGAATTAACATGCCAGCTATCAGCATGCTAGATGGCCGCACTGGCTGTATAAATAGGGCAAAAATGACAAAGGGGCTTTGTTTTCTATGAGACAGACAGAGAGGAAAAGGGGGGGGGGTGCTGGCTACATGTCAAATGATAAATAAGGAATAACTGAAATGAATTTAGCAGTGCTTGCCTTTGGCAGTTGTGTGTACAGTTGTTGGCCTTGTCTTGTCTTTGTTGATGGCCTTCAGACATGGTGATTCCTTATTGTTTGTCTGGCTGGTGGAGGGCTGTCTTGCCCAGTTTCCTGCTAGGCCTTGGCTCCATTTATCCTCTCTCAAACCGGGGCTGTCACTCGAGCTTGGCAGACCTCCAAACCTGCAGACAGAGAGAAGCCCCGACCATCAGCCTTAATAACAGAAGTCATTACAAAGCTGTACAGTGGGAAGGACAAGAATTATCCGATACTGCTAAGAAGGATCGATTCAAGCTCACCGTCTCTCTGCTGAGCGAACGGTGAATGGACGTTTGTTATTATTGTTGCAGTTTTCTTCCACTATTTTCTTTCCAATTGTTGTCCTGGCTCTGCCCTTCTCATCTTGAAGACTCAGTGGGATGTTTGGCCTTCCTAAAACACTTGAGGGCTCTGTAAACTTCCCCTTGTCTGCTGAAGCCTCCGCGACTGGCGTCGCGCCCTGGAAAAACCTCTGCCTGGCCGCCTGCGTCTTCTGGGCTGAGGCCGTCCAGGGTTGGGAAGGCAGAGTAGGACTGACTGGCTTCAGAACGATATTCAGTGGGGCTGACAGGACAGAAGAGGGGTGTGGCGCAAGCTGGGTCTGGCTGGCACTGTTCGATTGCACAGCTGAACTGGTGGGTCCGTTTTTGGTCTGGACCTCGGAGGAGGGGGTTTTGCAACTGTTCTGGTGGGCCTTACAGATAAAAGTGTCTGGACACTTCCCAGGTTTGTAGCCTCCTGCATGAAGCAGGCTGGAGCAATCACTGCATCTGGCGGAAGTTTATTGACATGAAACGGATTAATGCAATAAACAAAAGACGACAGGAAAGTATCACTGGATACTGCTCAACTTCTTACTTGAAACAGCTTCTGTGATAGAGTTTGCCTTCCACAAAGTGTCTCTGGACCAGATGAACGTGGCTCTTGCATGCAAGGCATTTGCTATTGAGAGTCCCATTTTTGATGGCATTTTCTGCCAATACCGCCTTCTGTGAAAGGAAACTAAAAGTCAGGGCCTGCTCCATCAAAAAATTTATAACACAGGGACCACAGAAAATAAGCAAAGTCCTCCTTATTCTTAAATACAGTAATTAAAAAAGTAAGAATGTGAGACAACAAAGATGCATTATAAACAGAGCCGTAATTTCAAACGCATGATCAGGATAATGGCATGACTCACCTGAGCAGCAGCTCTGGCCACCTTGGGTGAGGTCTGAGCTGTGAGAGTGGAAGGTAAACAATTCTCAGCGGCCGTTTTAGACACAAAGGTTTTGGCAAACACTGGGAGATTTTTCTTCTCCGACGGCTCCTCCTTGGAGCCCTCTGCTGGCCTTTTCACACCTCCCACTGAGGAGCAGTAAAACACCATTAGTGTCAGACATCTCAAGGTAGCACAGGAGAGAAACGGTATACCTCAGCCTATAAAGAAATGTATAAGTACAATGGTCTGGATTAAAGAAAATCTTAATGCTTAGGAGGATGGACAACACAAATCTTGGCTACGCAGTTTCTACGGATATTCAAAACACCTGCGTTCTCACTGGGAGGCCGCCCCTTGAAGTAGTTGTAGTACTGGGAGACGTAAGTGAGAATGCTCAGCCTGTCTGGGATCCTTAAAGCCACCATGTCTTCTGCATCTAACAAAGCTGGAATCCCCAAATTCTCCTCTGCGACCTGAAAAGCCTTGAGAGAAAAAAAAAAAAAATTCATAGTTTGACAAACAGCTTTTGACTCCTGCCTAAACATTTGATGGTAGCGTACGATGGGCCAAGTGTACAGGTCCAAAGCGTTTTTACTATATTAAAAAAAAAAAAAAAAAAAACAACAAAACACATGGTATTCACTAGACACACAGACACTTGCAATTATGGCATGTGGAAAAATGTCAGACAGTACAATCTACTCTAAACAGAGTATTCTGTGGCTCAGCGCAGAGGGGTCAGAAAAGGGCTGTATAATGAATAGCAAACTTCCTGTGAGCTTGTCGGGACAAGAGTGAGGATGGTGGGAGTAGGATATCAGGGCATTGTTTAGCATCAGCCTGGACACGGTCATTAAATTTAAAGCAAAGCCTTACTGCATACTAAGTCTACTGACGTAAAAAAAAGGAACACAAAAAAATATTAAGAAAGTGGTGATCCGAGGTGTGTTCCTATGTGCAAAACTACAAAAGCAAATGGTTTCTTATTTAACATCTTGTGAAATAACCACCTGTATGTAACATGACACCATTCATGAAATATAGAAGAGTGTACAATGACCACACTGGTCACATTCTCATGTTCCAGTGCAGGGAGCATCTTCAACAGTTAATCATGACTTTATGACCGGATTAAACACATAATTCTCTTGCCACAAATCTGATTTAAATTTCTTGAATTAACAATGAATTAGTATATAGCAACAACATCTTGCAGTGAAACCATCCTCATGTGGATCAAGTGGCGGACGACGGCGAGGCTCATTCAAAATAAATGGGCCCAGATAGTGAGTTCATCCAGGTCATGGAGGGGGTTACTGAAAGTAATTAGGTCAAGTGGACAGAGGGAGAAGACAGAGTCCGAATTCAATGCAGATTCAAGAACCCATACGTGTGTGTGTGTGTGTGTGGTGCCGGTTGCCCCTTAATGTGTCTGGGGTTAATGAAGTGGATGTTTTTTTGCCACATCAGATTTTGCATCTAGAGCGTGAAGCCCGCTCAGCTCAGAGCCACAAAGGGCCCAGCACCTTGAAAGACTTACCAGTCTGTTGTTCTCGAACACATCCTCTTTTCTGAGTGAGTCATAGTCTCTGGGAAAATAGGAAGACAATGAAGGGAGAGAGATCATGTCAGGCGTGCTGGTGAAAACCCCATGTAACCTAGGACCAGGAGCCACACCGTCAAAAACCTGTGTTTTTATACAGTTTAGGTTTCCTTAGAAATAACAGCAGAACATCAAACTCATCTTAAATTAAAAAGGGGTTAAAACTATATCTAAACTTTTTATTTATTTTTTAATTGGTAATTAAGAGAAGGCGCAGGCCCCACTTTGGTCTAAAGCTAAATAACAATTAAAGGGCTCAGCCAGAATTAAATACTCACATCAAGTCCGGTCTGTACTTGTGTATTAACGCGCAGAAAGCGAGTCCGTTCCTGAACGAGGTCGTCATGTTGGTGATGGCCACGTCCCGGTAGCCGTCGCACTGCATTTTACACCACTGCTCCAGAGCCTTGATGGCGGCCATGCTCCCGCCGCAGACGCCGCCGCGGACGAGGCGCGCAACAGGCGAAGGGGGTTACGGCGCAGAGGAGGAGACGCGAGGACGACGCGTCTCCTGCTCGGGGATCGTCCGTGAACTGCGGAGCTGTGGAGGTGGAGGTGGAGGTGGTGATGGTGGTGGTGGTGGTGATGGGGGGGCGGGCAGCGGCGTCCTGTTTCCTCCTCTCTGAGCCAGTGGGGGCGGGTCGGGTCCCCGGGACGAGCCGCCGGTGCCGCCGGTGCCACCGGTGCCGGTCCGTCCGCTCGTTACGCTGATTGACGCAGACCGCTGATTCGTCATCCGCGACCGCTGAGGGAAAAGTCAGCCGGGAAGTGGCGTAAAAGTTGGTTTCTAATAGTTTCTCTAACGTCCTTGGTTACGTTTTTCAGTCCAAGGGAGCAAATCCTGTAAAAATGAATTAGTGCGGGATCCTGACAGAGAACCCAGCCTTTAAATATCCAGTGACCAACCGCACTCAAACGCAACGGTCAACACCGAGGACAATTATATGCTTTTAAAAATAAAATAGCATTATCGGAATAAAAATGTCGTTTGACACGCTGAAGTTATATGTTAAGGCTTTTGGGAACAAAGTCAGATCCAAAATCTGGTCATATCCTTGCACAATATGAGTCAACTGAAACTTTAAACCAAAGCTCTGTTGTCTTTTATTGTTCCTCATCTCCCAGTGTGGAAGTTAAAAGTCCAGTTAGTCCCAACTGCTGAGGAACAAAAGGCTGCTTGGTCACATGTTCAGGGGGGGTTTCCAGGGGTTGCCCCTTATACTGAAAAAGACCCTCAAATGTGACCTTTAGGCAAAATGAAGGCCTGCATCTAGGTCCATGAGCATGTGGACCGTGATCCATTTTCATCATTTTTCCTCTGCACACCACGACAGTCGATTTGAAGCCGAAACCATCGAGCTGTGTCGACATTCAGCTTTAATTCACGTGGAAATTTAATGGAAATATCAGATTAACTGTTTTGGAATTACAGCCATTTTCAATACATTGTGCATCCATTTTCAAAGTTCCAAAAGTAATTAGACAAACCAACATAGTTGTAAATACATGGATTATTTTTAATATTTGGATTTAATCCTTTGCGGTCAATGGCTGTCTGTAGCCTGGATCCCTTGGACGTCACCAAATGCTGAGTTTCCTCCCTTGAGATTTACTGCAGCCGCCCTCGGCTGCTGCTCGTTCGTGGGTCGCTCTGCCCTCAGTATTGTTCTCAGGAAGTGACAGTCGTGCTCTGTTGGGTTGAGGTCAGGTGACTGAGTTGGTCTTTGAAGAATACTCTAGTTCTGTGCCTTCAGAAGCTCTTGGGTTGCTTTCACAGTATGTTTTTGGTCATTATCCATCTCTATTGTGAAACACCAGCCAATCAGTTTTGCAGGATTTGGCTGAATCTGAGCAGACGGTATAGCTTATGAAATTATGAAATTGTGTCACTGTCTAAATACTCATGGAGCTAACTGCAGATTGTTTCTCGTTATAGTTTTGTAGTTGTAGTATCCGTATGTTTAAAGTCAAACATCAAACTGAAATGTAAAAAATGCCTATTTACATTTTATTCTGTTTTTGTTTGGTTTTATTTCATTCTACATTACTTCTGATGGAGCCCAGAGACCTTTTTGATTAAAGGTCTGGTTTATTAGTGAGCCACTCCATTTGAATCTAACGCTGTGCTTTTCGTATTTTAATGGTCTGTTGGAAACTCATCTGAGCAGAAAAACATCAGTTGTCATTTCTATATAGGTTATGTGGACATTTACAATAATATTCTTTAGGAAAAGATTCATGAGATTCATTTTTTTTGGGGGGGGGTCTTTAGGTTGTTGGGGGTGCTGTAGGACTTCTGAAGTAATTAAACACCAGACTTTGCTATCTCAGCCACTAAAACATAATCTGTGACATGCTTTTTTCTTTCTTTCCTTTTTAGCTCAGTCATCTCTGTGTGGGGCCAAATTGAGGCCAGGGTTCTAACCTAATTAGCCCATATTATGGTGTCCCACAAAATTTTAGGCATAAAATGTGACTCGATTTCTCAGCAACTTACATTTACTTAAATGATTTTGAAAAATTATTCGACATCATTCCATCTCAACAAGAAAAAAAAAGACTTGAATCTTCAACTTTGCTTCTCCGACCCATTTTTGAAACACAAACTTCAACAGTGACTGTTAAACCTCTGACATGGGGAGTGTAATTAGTGTGAGAGTGGAGCTTGAGCCTTTGAAATTGGAGCAACCCACACTGGCCTCATTCACTAAAACAGGCTACAAACACTGCAGGCATGAAGTGTTTATTGACTGTCACAACAAGAAGCTTCCGATTATTTAAGCAGAGCAATTCAGTTTTAAAAAGTCTGAGTGAGAGCTGTGTTTACAATGCGGAAAAAAATAAAAATGCATGCATTTGTTGCATTTTAAAAACTTAGACTTCATGTTACCTTGTACTATCTCATCTTTCCTGAGGTGCCTGAGGACACCTTCGTGCCCAGAAGAGGGCAGTGTCACTCTGCACTGTTTAAAGACAGTTTCATCGCTCCAAACCTGTGGTCAAATGCAAAAACAATGTATACTCATAAACATTATTAGTATCATTCCCATGCAATAGTGTGGATGCACTTAATGTATAAGTTAAATTAGATTTAAGTCAGCATATCACCCGCAAACCATGTAATTAGTTCAGAACAAACAGTTGGTCTTATGGAAATAGGCAGTTTAATTAACCATTACTTGTACCATTTTAGACTATCATCATTTTTAATTGTTATGGTTCTATCATCAGAGGGATGAACATTAGATTAATTGGAACATTAATTTGTAAGTCAAGGGATTCACTGTGTGGACTTTATTGGTTAATAATAACCAGTATCCTCCTATCATGTTACATTTTGCTTTCACTGAGTAAAATACTATATGCAGTAGTTCAAGACGTGACAACAGGGTTACGAAATGCTTTCAGATCCACAGCCGTGTTTTCCTAATAAGTTTGACATGTGAACTCTCATATCACTCAAATTAATTTTGTGTGGTGTTTTACAACACCATGTTGATGTGGCTTGCATAACCATAATCTGGCAAAATGACAGCAGTCGTTTAGCCAAAACCAGATCAATGATTTTACAAAGAACACTTAATTGTTCTGCACTCATTTATATCTATTGACGTTGACACTGATCTACCACAGCTGTTATGATTCATTATTCAATCCTGATTATCATTTTGTATTTGTTGGCTGGTTTAAATCAACTGTCTTCTCTTTAGAATCACAGTTCTTCATACAGTCTGTGTGACTATTAGTGAAAACCAAATGTCAGTACATTACGTGTGTGTCTGCCAACAACTGTAGAAAAGAATAGATATTTATCATGTAATCTATATACTGGAGACTCACTCTTCATGATTTCATTTTTCAGCTATTTCCATTGTTTCCTTTGAGGACGTGTGGCTGCATGCAGACATCCTTCCCGACTGTGAGGGTAACCTGAGAGGTCAGGGATGAGCCTGTCATTAGTGAAATCATTTAAAAAATTGCTTGAGTGCATAACATTTCAGCTGTGCCCCGATAGACTGAAATGATAAGACATTTGTCATTTGTCACAGTCCTGTTCTCTTAAAGACCCTGAACACGGTATGTGTATTCAGAGTAAACAACCCACTGAAGATGTGATGAAAATCACTATCAGAATAAAAAGAGATATTAAAAAAGGGCCTGTATGTGATGTTTACCAATTAATTCAATAAAAGTAGGGAATAAAAACTTTTTACAGGTATACATTTTTATCAAAATAGACAAAACAGTGATACATATTCACCACCCAAACTTCAGAAGAACTTTAAAAGTTCTATTTAAATAAAAATGTCCAGAAAATGTCTCAGAGATATTAGCTGGAATGTACTAAGAAGGTAAAACTTAAAATAGCAACAAACTGACCACTTGTTTATAAGTTGTGTATATTTTATAGAAACTTACTTACATTTTATATTGTAAGAAACATTTAATTAATAATGGCTAAATAATGAAACTTCGCATCCTAAAAGGGGAAAAAAGTCTGTGCTGGCATAGCCTGTCTTTTTTTTTTGTTTTGTTTTGGTTATGATTATCTGTACAAACAGGAAGAAGGAAAATAATCAATCACTGTGCATGGCATCAGCTTCCTGTGTTTGTGACTGTGCGTCGCCTCCAGGTACTTTTACAGTGCTATGGATCTCGGCCTCGTGCTCTCTGGCTTTGGCCCTCAGCTTGGCGATGCTGCAGGAGCGGAGCTCCTCCGAGCTCGGCCCCTCCGGCCCCTCCGGCCTCTCCCACTTCCCCGACCGCTTGGTCACGGGCTGCATGCACGCGCTCTGAGCAGCGCTCGCAGCTTTGGTCCATGGGTAATTCTCCCCTTCTGGATGTCTCTCCCAGTGCTCACTGTCAGAACTCTCCGACGGCTGTTTTAAACTCTTGGTCGCTACCTCAGATGTTTCATCAGCGTCTCTTTTGACATAAGGCCCTGCAACAAGCTGGCCCTGGAGTTTCAGCTGCCGCCTCATCTTCGCACGACGGTTTTGAAACCAAACCTGGAAACAAAAAAAAAGATTACCTGAAATATAAATATAAATATAAATATAAATATAAATATAAATATAAATATAAATATAAATATAGGGAAATGTAAATAAAAAAAAATTCTGTCAAAGTTTCAAAATGTTGACAAGATATCTGTCTACAATTGTGCCTTCAAGGTGATACAAAAACTTTCCACAATATTTTCCACCTTTTTCTGGTCATCTTACGTGCCCTTATTAACACTGACCACCATACAGGTTTCTCTCCAACACGATTCCGAAGGAAACACGCTAAGAATTTCACAAGAAGAAGATTGTAATTTTTAAAAGACACCCACTTTATCTGACCAACTCTATTCGCTAAAGTCTCATATTAGTCTCAGCTAAACTTTTGAATGCACTTTTGGACAGGACAAGAAGTTTAGATTTTGCCCCCCGTCTCTTACAGTATGGACATATGCTGTAAGTAAAATAATCTCTCTGCAGGCAGTATGGACAGGAGGAGTGTACAGATAGGCATGTGAATCTTGTTTTAGACTGAGAAAGACTTGTGAAAATGTGAACCTATGCAAGCAATGTTACATTTTTCATGATAGTAATCTTAATTGCTTCCTTTGTCATGATGCATTCTTCCAGAATTCATTGTGACACTTTTGGTGCTGTTGAAAACTTTGAGATCCTGAATAGTGGGTTTAAATGTCTGTCAACACAGGTTGATGGTGATGGCCCTGCAAAAGAGTCTTATCGGCGCGCTTTACGGACAAATTAATAACACGTGGTTGAGTTCGAAATGAACGTTTTCAGAAAGAGTAGAGTATGCCGGTTACCTGTACTCTGGCCTCAATGAGGTCCAGTCTGAGGGCCAGGGCTTCCCTCATGAAGATGTCTGGGTAGTGGGTGGCCTCAAAGGCCTTCTCCAGCTCCTCCAACTGCCAGCTGCTGTAGTTGGCCCGTGCACGACGCTGCTTCACTGGCCTCTGTTCATCTGGAAAGCACAGCGCAAGCACCAATTACACAATCGCCAACGGGTGACAAGGAACTAATGGCTCTAGATTGGGTAATTAGCGCGGTGATCATTAGGCCCACTTTAACACAGCTTGATAATTGATTGTTAGTTACGAGCTGTTAGTCAGTCTTTTGTAAACATTTACACTGCAATCAGATGGCGCTTGGTGAATGTCTTAGAGATTGTGGTCATACGGTGCCAGTTTGGCTGTGCTCTAAGTCCTGTATACATACATTCAGTTCCCTTTTGACCACAGCAGCCGTGGCTTAAACTCACCTATGCCCTCCGTTAGTGGCCCCATCCCCACCGGCTGTGTGGCCAGGAGCAGAGCTTCCTTGCATGGCTCTGGCTGCAGGTAACTCCTCAAGGATTCATAGCTGATAAAAGGCCCTGGGATCAGAATGGGAGGTTGGGAGCCAAGTCTGGTTGGGAATGCTGGGAAAAAGTGAGCTGCAGGTGAATGGAAAACTGCAGGCAAGAGAGTGGAGACCAGTTGTCCTGAGCCAAACATGTCCAAGCTATTAAGGGTCCAGTTTTAAATGGCAGTCCAGTGAACAGGGCCAGGTTGACTCCTACAGGGATGCCAGCTGAATGGTAAAATGCATCCCAACGTCCAGCGTAAAAAAGAATTGAAACACATATAATAAAGTCATCAGATGTATCAGTCCAGTTGGTTGTAAGAGCTGCTGCATGCACCTCAGTGCAGGTATAAGGTGTCGCCTGCAGAGTAAAGGTAAGACTGGAGTAATGGAGGTGGTCTCACCTTAGCTTTCTGCTCTTCTCCTCCAATCCTCTCCACCTCCCTTCCTAGTCACATGACCTCCAGACAGACACCGGGGTTTGGTTTATGGGACAGAGGTGAAAATCCAACCTGTGATTCATCTATGGGCGGATTATCAGTATTACCCCAGCAGTGTCTGTTGTATTCATTATTACTTTCCAAACCACATATGCCCTGTAATCCACTCTAATCGTCTATCTACATTATCATGATGGGGTATGTTTCCTCTGAATTTTCTCTGTTTCTGCCGGGGACAAGTTGCAACACCTTTGGCTTCTTAAGTTGCAATCAGTAAGATGGACAGGATCTCAGTGTGTGGAAACTAAGTTGCTGATTTGTTTGTGCTCATTCAGACACGTACGCCACAAATATTTGCACAAATCTCATCTGACTGGTTTATCAGTTGTCAGATATAATAACAATAAATTATTGCAAAGGAGACTTAATGAAAGCACTTTTTGTTCAGTCCTGTTGGACGAAAAGGAAGCAAACCCTGAACAGCAGGTTCAAGGGAAAATTATACTGAAAGCACATATGGTAAATGTTTTTAATCCCCCCTAGAAATGTCATGTTTACCCTTATTGTTAATTTAAATGTTTTGGTTTTTCTAAGGTTGTAATAATTTATATTCAGAACAGCTAAGGCTGCGACTGAAAACAACATGTCAATCCACCTAACAAGTACACACCCAAATCCCTTCTTTACATGATAATAGAAATCCATTAATGGAATATCAAACAAGGTGTAATAAAAAAACTGACAACTGTAAAAATAAAACACCTAAATTGTGCTCAACTACAAAAAGTACAGATGTTCCTTTTGCATATCTGGCTTTTGTCTTTATTATATTAGACCTTTGTGTCGTCTTCACTGATTTCATTGGTGTAGTATTATTGTCACAAACCTGAATAGTAATTTAAGTTAAACAGCGTGACAGCTGGAACAAGTAATATACCGTATAGAAAGGACATTTACTGTGTATTACCGTTGTTGTAAAGCATGTAGTAGTCAGTGTTTCCTTACAGGATTTTTTTCATCTCAGATCAAAGCACACACATCAACACAGTAACAACCAAGACAGGAAGATTATTAGCACTTTTTTTATCTTCTTTGAGCAAGGCAGCTGTAGCTTAGTGTTGATGGATCTCTGATGAGATGATCGCCTGCACCGTCTGTCTGCGTGAATTAAACACAGGTGTGTCAATTAATCCGAAAGATACATATCCCCTAACAACACACCTCGCTAACCGCTCGTCAGTGAAAACACTCAGCTGTCAGTGTTGTCACCGCCGAACTGGCGAGGCTGAGGCGGGCTTTGATCAGCCCGGGACCTCTGCAGAAAGGCAGCTGGTCAGAGCTAAGGTGAGTCACAGGATGGCCATACCTCTGCAGGCAGCGAGGACTGCAGCTCCCTCACCTGTGGCCCTTTCATCTGCACCTGTTCAAACACCACATTAATGCCTTAGTGGAGGCAATAAAGGGGTCAGGATTAGGGTTTGAGCTCATGTTGAGACTGAAAGCCGATAGTCAATTTTTACGTGTTTACGTGTCAAAAGAATCACGCAGATCCACTGTTTGACCCTTAATGTGAATTCCTGACGTTGTTAGAAATTCTCTTTAACAGCATTTAGAACATCATGGGACACTTATGCTCCCCAGTAAAACTTTGACTCAAAAAAACTTATTAGCATTTTGTTTTTACGAGATCCCTATTTAATCTGTATTATCACCCTAAAAATACACATTACTGAGATAGTATATTGAATTTATAATGTACATAATTCAGGCTCTGCATTACTTTAACATAGGCATAATTGTGGAGGGCCACCGTCATTGGTAGGTGACTTAACCTACTGATTAAACACGGTTTTTAGCGCTTCTCTCTGTTCGTGTGTATGCATGTGTGCTAGAGGGAGGGTAGAGGTGGGGGGGCTGACAGGGACTGAAGGAAATCATTTCTTGGGTTTTCAGGTTCCGCGGGGAAAAGAGAAAATAGATTAAAAGTGTCTGGTTTGAGCCGTGGCTAAATAAACACTGTGTGTGGTGGGACTGACGACTGAATGGCAATCTCCGTTTTTCCCTGGCAAACAGGTAGTTACAGGGATTTCTGGTCTGTCTGAAAGTAGACCCCCTTATCCCACCCCCACCCCCAAATTCTGTGTTTGTCTGTGTGTGGGTCCTTTAATGCCCATTGATCCAGATAATCAGGGACAAAATTGGGTAAAAACCGGTGGGGGAGGCTCTGACAGTAGTTGCTCAAAAGAGCTGCTTGTGGATAATTGAAGGAGGCATTAAGACAACAATAGTAATGGCTAATGCCAGGTCTTATTGGTCTCTCAGGTATTTCTAGCTCCCTGGATGACAAGGCGACAGTGGAGACCCACAGCTAAAATGGCAATCATCGTATCATTAGCAGGTCTCCAACCACAGAGACTGAATGTGCATTGTCTATTGGTTTAGCGGGCCATCAAGGATACCCTTCAGATGGCTTTAGCTCTAAATGGACTTGTTTGAGCTTGCATCCATTTACAACAAACTCGAGAAAAAGGGACATTCGAACTCCACCTCAGAGGATGTAACTTGATTACTCTCAAATTTAGAAACACTTAAAGTCCTCCTCCGCTCAAAAATGTGTCTTGCTCATTGTTACTTTACCTGGATGTTCACTGTTACCTGAATGTTCATCTTCACTGTACATAATGAGGTATGTGCAAGCACCAGAAGGCTCTCTTCACATCTGTTCGCTGATGAGGGAAAATTTCTCTGAGTTCACCTTAAATGAGAGTTTAAGATGCAAACATATGACCATGATTTTGTGATACCAAAACCAGTTAGGAAGCCAGTCATGGTCAGGTGTACAACTTACACCAGTCTGATCTGGGAACTTGAACCCAGTTGAATTTTTTTACGATACAAATCATCATTCAACATACAGTATTTTTCATACTTTATGTTGTAAACATGTCTGATGGGGACTTAAAAACTGCAGATTAACGGATTTTCTTTCGTCACTCGAGTGCAGTGGAAACGAGTTGTGAACACAACACATAGCTTGTAAGTTGACATCGTGAACTTGCTAACAAATACCAACTCCATCTGTTATGGAACAACACTACCATTCATTTGTGCCCATTCGAGGAATCAAAGTCCAATTTTTACCCTCTTTTTATCTCTGGTTTTGGTCTCCACCTCCTCCAAAGGGAAATATCTGGCTCTCTAGGTGCTAAATGCTCTGCTACGTTCACTGGCTAGTTTCTAGCCGTGTCTGCCTGCTGTTTGGTGCTGAGCAGGTAGTGTACAGTGGGTTTTGAGAGCTTTTTTTTTTCTTTGATGAAAAGAGTTGCCTTCAGCTCTACAAATATTCACATCAAACATTAGATTATTTTACAAACTAATACCAAGGCTTATATTCTAATATGGCCATTTTTTGGAATCTTTGAATTTGTTGCAGAAAACACTTTTGGTGAGATGAAATTTAAATGAAATGATGTGGGCTATTTACCCTCTTTTTGCCTTGACAGACATGGCTGAAGTGGATTAACTGTCACACTCTGCCCTCAGTGTGATAAGATACAATCTGACATAATGGAGATTGTGAACACAGCACATTATTATTCTTTCTCTTCCACTACAATGGCTCATAAAGCAAGAGTTCTGCCAAATGTCATGCGAAGATGGATGATTATTGTCAGCTCCACTGTCATGGGAATATATCTATCTGGTGTAATTTGCAGGCTGGAACAGCAATGAGAACAGATAAGATCAATATTTAATGAAAATGTAAGTGAAGCTTAAGGGTTGTCACTCATGCCTCTGCTGTTAATGACATGTCACATTATCATACTTATCAGATTGGGTCAATCTTAACTGCAATTACTGGCCTCATTTCTTTTTAATTCATTACAAATGTTGAGTCGTTTCAAGTCGTCCACCTCTGTGCAAACACACTAGGGATGTATTCTGCGGCTGCTTGCATACGTATTTTATTGTCTACCTGCCCAACCTTCAAACTAAAATCTATTAATAAGAGTGTGGATTGGCATAATTCAATCAACGCACCTAAAATGTGTTTGTAACTTAGAGGAAAAGTGTATTTCATGGCTGAGGAAACCCCTATGCTTTGTGCCTTACTCTCCCTGGTAACAGTATCCCACAGTGAGCAGGCTGATTGTTTTAGTCCTGGATCACTGGCCATGGGATAAACCTGAGAGCCCAGCCTGCTTTTCATGTCAAAACCTTCAAGGGAAAGCGGCCACAATCCAAGAGCAATCACACTTGAGACATCAAAGTGCCAGGGAGAAGAGAGGCGAGAGATGGGCCACATTTTTTCCACGCAAGCCAAGTGCAACTCAAGCGTGGAGGAAGAGGAGATGATCTAAGGCGAGGGTGCCACTGAGAGGAAGACGGAGAGCAGACAGATGTGCGTTGGGCAGGTAGCAGCACATCAGGGCCCCTCCTGTAGCTGAGAGAGACACAGAGAAGCCTCCGCTGGTCACATTCCTGCCTTCTGCTCATTCACTGTCCACTTTCACATGGGCAGAAGATCCCACTGACAGGGAGAAGTATTCAGATCTTTTACTCGAGTTTAAGTACCAATAAAATAACGAAAACAAACATTCCATTACGAATCAAAGTCCTGCTTTCAAAACCAAGCCTAAAAGAAAGTTTAAGTATGAAAAGCAAGAGTATGCGTTCTGCACAAAATGTCCACCTCTGGATTATGTATGATGTGAGGCATAAAACAGCAACTCTCCTGACATGTCATACTCGTCTCTTTCCTTGTTTCCCGTTGGTATCACTTCTCCTACTGTCAAGTAAAATCAAAAATGCCCCCAAATCACCGCGTTCCCCGAGACAGACACTGTATATTACCGTATGTAAAACTTGGAGGGGGGGGGGGGGGTCATGGTTGGAGGAGAAAAAAAAGACAAAAAAAAACACAAATTCAGATTAAAATTTTTTGACATTTTTTCCTATTTTTTTGTCTATAATTGAGATGTTTATAGAGGAAATCTGGTAACGTCACAAAACAAGAACTGTCTTGATCTTCAACAATGTATTGTATTTTTTATGTGAAATCATTTATTTCATGTAAAATCACAACTAGTAACTATTGTTGCTATTAGATATTTTGTCTCTTTTGAAATTAAGTAGAGGTATAAAAGAGCATAAAAAAGATGTACATAAGGAAAGTACCTCAACGCTGTACTTGAGTAAATGTACTTAGCTACTTAGCTTTCCACCACTGCCCCCGGCTACCTCAATAAACACGTTTTATTAAGGTATTTTACTACCAAAAATGGAGCAAAATGTTCAGGATGGACAAATGAGCGGTTGGCTCACAGCAGCTGCATTTTGAGGGCACCCAGCCTGGTATGATGAATAAAGGCGGAGGTTGTTAACTTGTCAGTGGTCCGTCAGACTATTCAGCAGCAGCAGCACTGCCCCCCACCTCTTCCGTCCTCATTAGCTGTCACTCATCTCTGTTCCGCCTCACTGCTGCCCGGCCAATAGGATGCTGGCGCCTGACCAAGAGCCCAGGCTACTAAAGGCTTGTGTAGGAAGTTGATTGATAACCATAAACAGAGCTTTCGGCTAGTTATAGGACACCATACAGGTGCAATTAACACATCAGACGAAAACAGCACTGAGAGATCAGCAGGTATGGTGCATGATGGGTAGGAAGCGATTGGGGTTACATATGAACAAGTTAAATACAGGCGTGGATGTGTGATTATGTTCATTAAGGAGGATTTGGAGGTATCATGATAGTTCAGAAGACAAAGGAGCATGTAATTTATTCACAGTGTCTTGGATTTTAATCCTGTACACAACTACTGTCACAACTCTGACCGTTTGTATTATCTTTTCCCCAAAAAGGTATGGGAAAGATAGGAAAGATGTTTTTTATTATCACTTTATTTTACTGCCTGCTTGGTCTCAAGCAGGAAGTTTTGGGGTTGGAGTTTAGAGCACATTGACCTCAAGTCTCTGGGTTGTATCACTTTGTAAAAGATAAATCTGCGTCGATGTAGTCTGAGAAAACCTGCTTTCAGCCTTCCACATCCAGCCCATGTATCTCATTGAATACTTGTTACTGCTGAATGACAGATTCCACTGACCCACCAGTGTGGGCATGTCTCACCCTCACCGAGGATCCTTAACCATGCCGAGGCTTCGTCTCCATGTCCTCCCATGTAACAAAACACCAGCAGCGGTCTGCGCTGCGAAATGGCCTTACCCACATCACGTCTTCAAAGCAGCCTTTGGTCTACATGATTGAACAATTACCGCCATGGTTAATTTACCGTCAACAGGGACGGCCACTTTTCCTAGTTTACCGGCATGCCCACACATTGTTTAACTTATCCCTTTGACTCCATCAAGAGGTTTTCAGATGAAGTCAGTAGCGCTGGGCAAAAACAACTCACACTTTCATGGCAAAATGGTTTCCATCACAGCATGTGCATCACGCCTTTAATTTGTCTGTTACACCCCAGTGAAGAGCAAGCGTAGCAATGACAGCTGTTTCCAGTTTTATCGGGATCCAAGAATTATTGGAATGAAATGAAAGGCCACTAACCTTACACCATTTATTTTTTTCCCCGTCAATGTCATTTGAGGTGCTAAAATGTTTTTCCCTTTTTGAAAGGTAATAATCTGTTCCTGTGAAAATTTGTTTTTATGATTTCAACATTAAACCACCTTCCAATTAAACAGTGCTAAAATGTCTCCGTTGAATGCCTGAGGTACAGCAGTTAACTGCTGATATATGTTGCACTTTTAATTTTCTATAAGCCGAATAAAACATAGAAGAGGCAATTTCCCAAAAGAGATTTTATTCAGTTTGCATCTAGGGGGTTGACAGATGGTGTTCAAGTAAATGTGAAGCATCATGACTTTAATGTGTTCATTTCAGCTGTTTAAAGAATTCACAGCATTGATTTGGACAATATCAAATGTTTTTTGCTATTTGGCTTCTTAGGTTTCTAGATAAATGAGATAAACCGTCAACAAATTTAAGCTCTTAAATTCTTGACATGTTCACTATCAAACTTAAAATTAAAGGGAAATATCAAAACCGCTCGTAACACTCATGGTGGCTCAAGATCAAAATGTTTAGTGCTTTCATAAAGTGTGCTTTTTAACTGTTTTTTTTTAAAACAATAATCTTGATAATTCATGTTCAAACTACGCCAAAACACATTTGCCATTTTTCAAATACACAATGATGTTTGTGGTGCCAAATAATGTAACTGCTACTAATCTAATAACTGCAGAAATGCAAAAATCTCCCTCTATTTCTCCAACTTTGCATGGTAAGTGTTGTCTTTAACCAAATACAGAATAACATCACCTAATAATGTTCGAGTTTTTGTTATCTTTTTTCATTACTGGTTAATGTATTGTTACATTATCAGATAAAAAACAATTTTCATCCTTTACAAAGTAATAAATTCACTAATTGTGACTTTAATGCAATAATAGTAATTTCACACTTTTAATTATTACATTTTAAACTAATTTGGAGGGAGTTTTATTACATTCTTTGAAGTCATTAAATTATTACACTACTGGTAGCCACCAGCTCACTGGAGGATCCTTTAATCTGAGCCAATGAAGAACCACAGAGTTCCTTAATCTGCCATGATCAAATTAGAGCAACTTTTGAACTAAAGGCAATAAAAAAAAATATTATTTAGCTCTGGAACGCAGAGAATGAATGACACTATTTCCAAAGAGATGTGGAGTTGTACGCTTTGTTATTATGTTGTTGCTTCCATGTGAAGGACTTTCATTGACTCTGAGATCACTGAACTGGTGTCGATTTGTCCGTAGATACCCACTAAAAACGCCTTGTGGAGCAAGATGTCTGCGTGTTCTGGAGAGAAGGGGGAGTAAAAATACTTTAAAATTGAAGTCATGGAAGGGTGACTCTGACTAGGACTTTAGTTGCATGCTTCATTAAATCACATCGTTTTTCTAAAAAAATATAATCCAAGAGAGGCAAGGGAGCGGCTGCTTCTAACCAGATCACTGTCAACAAGGACATGGCTAAGAGCTTCCCCTTACCTTGACAGAGAAGCACATATTCTGGGAGATTCCTGAGAGCGGTCTGTACCACGTCAAAGTTACCACTGCCCATACAGTACATGAAAGTAGGCAGGAAGTCTGTTGCCAGGCTGCAGCGCAGAAAACATATGCCATTACGTAGTGAAAAAGTAACCGGTAACAAACAAAAGTGCGTGGACAGATGGAGCGAAGAATGATTGATGATTACAGATATCATTAAATACTTACCAGGGATTATTCTGCATGCAGCGCAGGGCCAGACTGAAGGCCATGTTGCGACACAACTCTTCAGAGGAAACCATGAGTCTCTGCAGATCGTTCTGCAAACAGCAACACAGGCTGGTGATGGACGTGTTACTCACAATGACAGGTACTACAGTTGACCCTAGTTTTTTTTTGTGTGCCGATCTGTTGTCTATGACTCACAATGAAGTATTGGATGATCTCTGGGCTCCTCTTCGACTTCTCATCCACCTCCGTCAACACTTCCAACACATCTAAAGCAGACGAAGAAAAAAATTCTACGTATTACCCATATGATACAGGATTTATACTTGTGACATTTGGGCAGAAGTATGTTAGCTACCCTCCACTGCTTCTCCTCTTGACATCTTTTTCAGGTACATTGTCATGTCAGCCGCACTCAGTGAAATTGAGGCAGATATGTTGACTAGGGGCAGGGAACCAGTGGACAAGTCGTCTAGTAAGGAGAGAAAACAATTACTTAGCTAAATTTTCCAGGTATATGAGGGCTCTGTAAAGTAAAAGCTGATATGAGAACTGTGCCTACCATCCCTTTCTTCTGTCGTGACCTCTGCAGAGGAGCTTTTCACTGGCAAAGTGAGTCCAGCCAGCAGAGATTTCAGCTGGACCAGGTCTGGGTTTTCGGCACACAAACCTCTAAATAGGAGAAAGAAGGCAAACAAAAACCAATGTTACTTTAAAAACTTGAAAAAAAAATAAAAAAATTCATAATTTATTTGTCACAAACTTATATTCAAAGGATATTGTTGCAATAATATACTAACTGTAGGATGTCAGAGTGCTTCTGTAGATAAGGAATGGCTGACGCTGCATCATGTGTAATGTATTTCTGTGTGAACTGCAGGAATTTGTTGATGGAGACCAACGGAGAGCGAGTCCTCTGAAAGTTCTACATGAAAAAAGATACACAAACACACAGGATCACCGTGAATCTAATCTCTATGCTAAATCCTCTGGTGGGCATTTGAAAGTGTGTGAAGCTGCCCCACCTGAAGGACTTTCATAAAAGACAGAAGACAGTCTTGAAGCGCCCTCTGGTGGTCGCTGTGGAAAACAAGCGGCTGCAGCAGCTCCAGGATGGCGAGCACGTTGCTGAAGAAGTTCATGTGGTTTTGCTGCCGAAACTCGTGCGTGCTTAGGTGAATGCGACCATGTAGAAGACCGGCAATCATAGGCAGGTGCCTGGGGAGCAAAGCAAAACAGTCAGCAGACTGAGTGAGAAAAAACAAAAAAACAAAAAACAAAACCAACAACTACTAAAGAGATTTTCTGGATTCCACCTGAGCAAGAGGACAGGGTGTGAAACAGCCAACTTCCTACAGGCAAGGTTGGCATCGGACACGCGGCTCTCAGCAGACTTCGATTCTCCTATATCAGCGAGGAGAGTCACCAGGCGATGGACCAGGACATCAAGCTGAAAAATTAATTAACTACTTTATTGTGTGTAGTATCATGGTGAATTTAAGATTTCAGGTATGGTATTTGCAATAGTATCTAAGAAAAATACCAAACACCTTTTTCTTTAAGTTGACAAGTCTAGACAAAACAGTTCTTCATAAAGTTCATTGGTGTGTTAAGCAATGTTGAAATTTACCCTCAGGAAATATTCTCAAAATCAGGTCATTGACCTTATTCTATGATAAATAGTGGGTTACTTCAATGTATACTGCTGCATGTGCTGTTGGGATTAATTATACAGCACAGTCTTAGCTCAAAATTATAAAGGAGGTTACAACTTAATCAGAACTGATATTTTACTTAATATGGAGAGTCTCTGGTTTAAGCGTAACCTTTGTTATGTTCACAAGAAGGATTAACAAACAGAAATAATCATTCTGTGGTAGCATGGAATAAAAAAAAAAAAGTATGTGTCTCAATATCGCTTAGATTCAGTTGGTGACAACTATGGGATCTGCAAGGAACCTTCACCTTGCAGCTGCTGCCGTCCGCGGCCCCTCCGCTGCTGAAGGTGCCGTCAGGCAGGGCGACATGCTGGATGACCTCAGGAAAATGCAGATAGATCTGCAGCAACAAGTTCTGGCACCGCTTACTCATCGCACTGAAGGACAAAACAGACAAAAAGATGAATATACTGAACGCTATGGTTAAGGGACAAGCCATCAACTACAGCAATATGCTATTCAATTTAAGGAAAATACATGTTGTTATTGGCATAGGACAGTCCAGCTGGTCCATCGTAAGGCCTGAAGCTTAGTAACAAAATAATCAAGACTGTAATCCCTCATGTTATTGGGTTTTGTGACTAGGAGCTATTTAATTGACAGCGACTGGTTGACCAATTTTGTGAAGCCACAGAAAGTTTTCAACTCAGGCGAGCTTTTCTCTATAGTGGTACTAACACTGTAAAGCAATTTTCCTAGTTGGGTTTTGTGAGATCCACTTTCTCCATCTTCTTCAACCGATTATCGACAGAGCTGATATGAGATCAATCATCAGAGAGCATGATGAAGCACTTCTCTACTGTTTCTGTCTACAAGTGACAATAATTAATGTACATTAATACAAACTAGGCACATGAATAGCATAATGTAATTCTGAGGTATTTGCCTTCGAGTCACTGCAGTTTCATAAATCCTCTTACTGACTAAGGCACTTGTCAGGCTCAAATGATGCACTCTCTACTAACTGAAAAGTTTATTACAGCCTTGCATTAAGCAAATCACAGCGACCTTGACCATGAGTAAAGAGTCAGCTCCTTGTTCAATAGCTGGTGTGTAATTGGAATAAACACCAGCTTATCTGACAGTGAGCTTTCACAAGAAGAATGCTTAACATACAATCAAGTGTTTATCCACCACAAGGCCAAAACCCTTTACTTTCAACGTGTTTTTTTATCCCGCCATGTTTTCACAGGCAACCATTTTACCAGAAAAGCTTAGCTGTACTTAAAATACTGTAATTCGGAAGCTAATTTTTCTTGACCTTGGCCAAAGTTTCCTCATTAAAGTGGTTTAATAACCAGACATATTCATGAAAGGAGGGCTTGCCTCCACAAAGAGTTGCACCCTGATCTCTGACAGCTAAGCCAGAGCAGGAATTCACAACACAGGCAAGTTTAGAGCTTCAGCCTTAATCCTCTTGGCTTCATTATAATACACTGAGCTTTTAAATAGATCACAGTACAGACGACTTCTGCTGGTTTTAATTTCACACCAATAGACCTAATTATCGAGTTTTTCTCTGGTCCGCAGCATTGTGGCTGACGGAGGAAGTCTGAAAAGTTCATCTGCATTGAGAAGGAAAATCTAGTGCGATTTACCCCAAGTTTATCAGCACACCATTACGGGGGGGCTTTCACTGTCAAGGCTAATTAGAAAGAACAATATAATGTGTCAAAATGGAAACTTTGGTGAAACTTAGACAATAAAAATATGATTAACATATGTGTCTTTCGATATGGAGGGACAAGACAGGGGACAGTGTACAGATTTGATGTGTTGAAACAAGAAAGATGCTAGACGACAAACAACATACATCCTACCTGTCCTCCCATTTCTTTGTGCAGTTGATGAGGTACTCTGAGACTTTCTTGATGTTTTCCAGATCTCCGTTGCAGTAGGAGTGAAGGAGCGGCAGCCTGGACTGGATGAGGGAGCAGGAGGCCTGATCCGTGCCACTATTGTCATCCTGTTGCGAGTCGTGACTGTTGAGCTCTGACTCCGATAGGATCAGGTCCACCAGGCTGATGAGCTCCTCTGAAGTGAGTCGCAGCACGAACTTCTCAGTTTTCTTCTGCGCGGACGAGAAGGGAAATACACAAGTCATCAGCTTCAGTCATCAGCAGAATGAACTGCCTCCTACTTCTGCCTCATTAAAAATGCGGGAAAAAACGTCACCTCTTGTGCCTGTAAGTGTTTTTGTGTGTGCGTGCGTGTGTGGGCTTTTGATCTTACTTGAGGGATCTTCTGGTCGCGTCCTTGCCAAATGCGAGGGATGTGGCTGCACGCCCACAGGAAATCCAGGGCTGATGATGGGTCTAGTCTGAAAAATGTTATACAGATATGAAACATGGGTTATCACTGAATGAAAAATACTCAATAAAATCTCACTATGCATTATTCCACTGAAATCACTCCAAAAGTGGCTGAGAAAAGGTTTAACCAAAAAAAAAAGACGACATACTTGTAGTCCCGGCGCTTGCTGAGAAGAGCACTGATACACTGCAGGAGGGTGGACCAGTTTGACTGATGTGTAAGCAAGGCTAAAAGATAGGGTCTGTAGGCAGGGGTGCCTCGTGTCTAAAAATAAAGAAAAAGTAAGAAAGGATGCGTCACTAGCTCCAAGCGAACACGTAATAAAGTGTGACAAGATGAGAGAAATAGAATATCTGCTGGCAATGCTTATCTTACCTTGTTAAGGGCAAAGAGCAGTTTCTGTTGAAGGTCGGGACACATCGACGTGACCTCGGAGTCAAGATGCTCCAGCCAATCAACGAGCAGCCCGGAGCTCAGCCCTGACTTTGTCACCTCAGAGCTGCTGGGAAAGGTCAAACAGAGAGGTTACTTCTTTGGAGATGCAACTGAACATCTGTTCAACTCCTGCGGCCTTAATCAAGACCTCAGAGAAAAGTAATACATTATATATTTGAAATAAAACGGAGCTATAGATCTCATGCACGTTGTTCGACAAAAAATGGAAAAAAATATTCTGAGATTTTCAGAATATGTTATTTTCACAGCATGTGAATCTGTAAGCGTAAAGCCAATGTAAAGCTGTAAAACCAATTAAACTTTCCCGAACCAAATCCAATAGCTGTTTACAAGCACAAGGCCACAGACAGAGTGCGAAGTTTTTGCCATTTTTGTCACAGGCTCTGTTTGTCATTTAGTCCTGTCAAATATAAATGTTTCTTGCATGACTTGAGAGGGAAATAGAATTGTGGAGCTCACTTGTTAGAATCCACTTCCTTTTTCACAGCTCGCTCCTCACTTTCCTGAAGCAGCAAGGAAATCACCATGGCAACAGGGCCAGCTGTCCCATTCTGTGTACCCACAGACATCAACAGAGACAGAAGCTCCTCCAAATACGGCGACTTCACCTCCATCAGCCCCTGTAACACTGAGAAATGATAATAAAGCTGATTGCTTAGTGGTAGATCTTGGACTGACTTAACTGCATTTTTATGTGACAAAACCAATTTTTAAATGTGACGGCAGTTTTTTTGCTTTAGTGGCAGCAAACTATGGCAGTGAAAAGACACTGTAATACACCAGTCATTCAATAAAAGGCTTTTGATTCACCTCAAGTGATCTGTCAATCAATCAATCAACCAGTTTTCGTAACCAAGTCTTTCGTTTCATTTTGTTATAAAGCAGACTTTTTGCCTTGTGTTAGAAATATTAAAATGGTTTTGGGTGGATTTTTATTTCAAGTGTCAAAAATTATACCTTTATATAATTGATTTTTATATTTATTTTAAAATGGAACTTTTGCTCTAGCAAAAACAAAACCTTTGATGACCAAAATCACTATAATTAAGAGGCCAACTACAGTCACTGCGAAAAATAAAAAACCCCAAACAAAAAAAACCTAGTGCAACTGTATAAAATGTTTGGTATTTTTACTTGGTAAGTGACTGAAGCAACTAATCAATTCTTAAGAATGTAATAAATAAATGTTCTGTAAATTCATTACTCTTTTGATTAATCTTTGAAACACTAGATGTGCTAGATAAGTCAGTTCAAAAAAATTCAGTGCACTTTCACTTTCACACAATGACTCCATTAATACCTTTGCCGATGAGCTCTGCCTCTGCATTACACCTGTCTCCAGCTTTCAGCATTGCAATGATGGCTCTCAGTGGCACCTCAGTGTCTCTGCGATAAGCCAAGGCCTCAGCCAGGTGGAGGAAACCTGTCCGTACTGGCAGGGCAAAGACACTTATCATTCATTGGTTATATAAAGTGGATTAACCAGCACCAGAGAAGGTAAATTGGTGAGGTGCTCACCATCACTGTGCCTGTGTTTGTGAGAGTTCTGCCCAGCAAATGATCTTAGCAGAGTTTTCAGCGGTCCTGCCTCCACAGTTGGGTTGTCTAACCAGATTAACATCTCAACAATGACCTTGAGGAATAGTGAGGAAAAAGCAATGTCCTGGGACACGAGTCGCTGAGAGGAAGAAAAAAAAGAACATTAAGCAGGAAAAAAGAAAGAGCTATTATAATTCATAGTTTGATTAATTATGTCCTGATGGTCAGCACATACCTGGTAGAGGTGAAGTTGGCGCATAAGAGGACAGGAGAGGGCGTGGCTGCGGTGCATTGACATGACTATAGGCCCTGCGTGGGCAGACGTGAGTAGGGCAGCAATGGCCTTTAGGAGGCGAAATGCCAATCCACCCTGCTGAACTTGGCCCTGTTTTGCCCGCATCAGCTCTTTGGCTAGGGCTTGCTGCAGGGCCAGGGAGAGCTGGCTGGGAGGTGGGCCATGCCAGCGAGGGTCCACCTTCAAGGGGAATATCTGTCCGAATGAAAGGAAACAGAAGCAGGTCGGCTCAACACAGAAGTGACTCAACACTCACAGTGAGAGTTGTTGTCTAAAAAGTTAACAAGGAAAAAAAAAAATCATACCTCAGAGATATGAGAAACAGCTAGCTAGTTCAATCCTACCTGAAGCAACATGCCCGTGAGATCATCCTCCGGCCCGACTGCAGGAAGTTGACTGGCTGCTCTCATCTTCACAGAGCCATGGGGCGTCTCCACGGTAACTTTGGCCTTGCTTGTCTCAGCAGAATCTGTTCAGGAGGCATGTAATCGGGACATTAAGTGGTATTTTAGAACATTTAGAACATTTACATTCATTCCTTGCAGCTTTTTGTATGCTACTTGGATTAAAACCCCATACAAAGCAATGTTATGTATAAGCATAAAAGTTAAATCTGTCATTACACATTTTGTTAGAGGTAAAGAGTGATGTGAGGAAACATTTAGTAGAGCCAAATATTTCTGTGAGATATATCATATTATAGAAGTTGCTGATAAAGTCACTGACCTCTACGTGGAGGAAGAGAGGAACTTAGTAATGCATGAAACGTGTGCCCCCCAGTGGCACCTCGCTCATGCTGCACCTCAACCAGATGGGCCATGTAGTCTATCGCAGGAGAAATGCAAAGTGAGATAAATCAATACTATTTTAATACTGTAAATCTCAAAATCTCAAAATGTTTCAAGGGAAGAATATCTGGAGAAGACTCTTACGCTTGTCCATGATGTTCTGCTCAAGTGTCTGTGGATCATGGGAAACAGCCTGATCCAGGTACTGAAGCAGTTTACTCATGCTTGATACAGGAATGCCAAAGGACTGAACAAACAACAGCAGCTGCTGAGGTTCCAGGTCTTGCAAAGCTGTGGGAAAAATGTTTATTGATTCATTAAAAAGTAAAAAATACATATATTATATATATATATATATTTACTTGAGCAACACTCATTTTTGGGAAGTATGAGGAGTTGTACCAGCATCAACCAATCGAGAGACCTCTGATCGGATCATCCTCAGTTTCAACCAGTCAG
This sequence comes from Istiophorus platypterus, assembly GCA_016859345.1. Lineage (NCBI taxonomy): Eukaryota > Metazoa > Chordata > Actinopteri > Istiophoriformes > Istiophoridae > Istiophorus > Istiophorus platypterus. The sequence continues at coordinate 7,173,963 of CM029112.1, read as the reverse complement.
GCAGCAGAAGGGCTTCCTCTGAGGTGTCAACCAGGAAGGCAGTGGGTAGGGGTTTCTTGTCAGGGAACCAAATGTCCAAAAGAGAGTAGAAATCGCTCTCTCCTGTAAATGTTCAAAAAAAGAAAAAAAAGAAAAAGAAACATGCAACAGTTCGTTAACACGTTCGTTAACAATGCAAACACTCAATCGTAACACAAACTACCTTTGGGTGGCCCCAGAGTCAGTAGGATAACCATAGCATGGACTACGAGGATGTGCATCGTAGCAGTCTCTCCTGTGGTCCACCGCAGAAACACCTGGTCCTGAGATTCTGACTGAAAAAAACAAAAACATCTTTGTCAAACACAAGTTATCATGTGAATCCATCCTCTTCTTTGTAGTTCCCCATTTTCTCCTCTCCCCATCCTCGTACAAAGGCTTCTCAGTGATTGCTCAAAATTTTGCAGGTTGCCAGGCCAAAACTTTACACTTATTTTAGATTACAATAAGATTGTAAAGTATGTGGAAACCACAGTGAGGGGACCCCTCAAAAAGATTCCCATATTGGTTCAGTTAGTAGTGCTCACCCAGCTGTAAAGATCCTCGCCCTCTTTGGTCTTCCTCATCCTCTTGATGTAAGTGGAGAAGATGGTGAGAAAGGCAGAGAGCACAGCGTCAGACTCCGGCCTGGTGGAGTGTTTGGAGAACAGGCTGTTCATGATGGTGGAACGTTCGACAATCAGCCGGGCCACGTCCTACAGACAGCGAGATGAAGACCAGATTCCTTTCAACACTGCTCTAAGAAAGCAAAACCTGCATGACAAAAAAGCATGTCATGGTGAAATTTTAAACAACCCGCGGTGATTACCAGAGCCAGGTCATTATGAGAAGCCTGCTCCTCCACTGGTGCATGCTGGGATAGGTAGATGAGATAGGCACTGATCGTCTGTGGATCCGTCTCCATGTGAATGGCCTTTCAAGAGAGCAGACAAACAGGAAACGCGCTTTAAACTTCTAATCTTTTATCCACGAAAAAGATATATACCTTTATTTTCCAGTTATGGTAAGTGCATCATTAAGTCAGACACCAACCTGTTGCAGAGCAGTGGACGTCATGCCCCTGACGCTGTCAAACAAGGGGAGTTTTGGGAGGTCTTGTAGCAGCCACTGGTAACCTGGCAGGAGCTCAGCATCCCTAGAGTCTTCTTCCATGGGCTGATCCCGCTCGTCTCCATCCTTCAAGCCTCCTTCACTCAGCACCAATGACAAACCCTGCACACAAATATATAATGCGAGTGGAATCTTTTTTTTTTTTTTTTTTTTTTTTAAAGAGATGATGTGATGTTTTCTATTTCCAATATGTTACCTTCATAGCTAGGACTCTGGACGCCACTTGAGAGGAGCTGAGACGACGCAGGAAATAATCCAGCACTTCACATGTTGTCTGTTCATCAGCCTTGGGACCCAACAAAAGATCCTGGAGTCGTCCAAGTAGCTGCCTTTGCTTTTGCTGTCTCTGAGAGGAAGAGAGAGAGAGAATAATTCAGGATTCAGTCAAGAGTCAGTAAGTCCTATTTTGTATCCAGTTGCAAAAATATATAATAAAGTAAAACTATGCAACAATAAGGTATAATAGCATAATCAACATACTTGTCTCTTCTTGGCCCTCTGCTCTTTGCTCTCTCCTTCTTCGTCATCCTCTATCGGCAGACTGTCATCTGCAGCATCGTGCAGAAGGAATTCACACAGACACTGCACTGGAAGCACATCCAAGGACCCCTCACTGGACTGGACCAAATCAGCCAACCATGGCATCGACTGAGAGGATGCCTGTGATGGACAGAAAAATACACTATGTTTATAGGTCCAACAGTGACACTGGAAAGTGTTACTTCCTCTTGCTAAGGCAGGCTATGTTATCTTAGGCTCAGTTTATCTGTCCTCAGTAGATGTTTTAGCTGCCAACACATCTCTCTGTCATTTAGCTGACTGTATACAGTACGAGACAAGAAGAAGTATATGCCCCTGACTGATCTGTTTCAGTTAAGCTTTGATGGGCTTTGGCCTTACCTGTCTCTGGATGATGTTGAGGAGGAAGTCTGGGTTGCGGCTGCGGCAGAGGAGGTGGCCCAGACGCAGGGACTGGTTGAGGCTTTTTACTTGCTCCTGGACCTGCGGTGGAGGTCGACGAGGAGGACCCCTGAAGACAAACAAAAACCATTAGTCCTTCTTCCAGGGACACAACTGTACAGACTAATTTATCTAAAGTAAAACTAGACTTCTTGACTGACAGCTATGTTCTAGTGGTGAAAGCCAAATCAAACTGTCCGCTGCATGAAAAGGAGGACCGGGTCAGCCGTCGTCACCTCTAAGAAGAGATTCCTGTGGCTGTGTAGGCTAGAATCTGAGGTTCCCACTTCCCACATCAAGTAACTTTTATAGCTTATAGCTGAGGCCTTTTTTAGAGGTTAAGAATAATCATTCAACTAGTTACAAGGACATGAGATATAAACAAAAAAAAACAGGAAGCTATTTATTATCCTATACTGGCATTTGTCTTGTCAGACTTTGTGCGGGACTTAAGGTGGAATTCTTTTACGGCCTACCATGCCCTTAAATGGAATATCTAACCATAATGGGAATAATGTATGTAAAGCCATGTTATATGCAACAAATATTATCAAAGATACAAAAAAAGTCACTACTACTACTTGAAAACCAAACAAGTATTTTCAAATGGTTGTGATGTACGCGAGTCTATCTTTTTGGGACGGCTCTCTGTTAAGTTGTACACATGAGGTGAAATAGTTTCTCTTGATCTCTTACTGTGGATCCAGACTGGTGAGCTGAGACAACAGCAAACTGTTGCTTTCTGTGATGGTCTGTTTGGTGGAGGCAGCAGCCAAGTGGCTCTCAAAGGCAAGAATCTCTTGTTTCTCTCTTTGGGAGATCTGCAGCTCCCTGTTGATCATCTCTGTCTTTGTGTCCTCGTCTGCGACGGTACAAGGAGGGTAGGTGTAGTTGCTGCAGACAGAGACGTGTACTGGTCAGGCAATATCAGTGAACTTGGAATCTTTTAGCTCTAAAATGATAAGCCTCTTCCTACTTTGTCATAACCATCTCCATGAGCATTTTCAGCGTAGGATAGCCATCCCAGGCAGCCAAACCTAAGGGGGAAAAAAAAGTCAATATACTAAAAGAAACTATTTATTGACTTCAAATACGTTTCACAGGTAATCTTATGTATGAAACATAAATTTGCTTGTACCTATCCTTTGAGGATTAAACGCAGCCACCACAAGCAACAGCAGCCATGCCTTCCAATAGAGCGTGGATATCGCCAAATTTGGCGGCTGGTACCTTAAATGTTAAGAGTCATTTGTTATTTTAAACTGTAATCTTTATGAACTGTTTTTAAAAGTGTTTAATGTACCCTGCTGGCAGCTGAATGTTCTCTGGGTGGTGGTATGTGCACAGATTCAACACTGCATCAATGAGCTGGATCCTCTCCACTCTCAGGACCTCCAGATCTGTTGAATGAGAAACAGTCAGTCAGCTCTACAGCTTCAAACATCCAAGAATCATTGCAAAAAGTGTTGAAGAATTAAGATAAAAAACATTTTTCCTTCTTCTCATATGTTCCTAAAATTATTTTTGGTGACTTGAGAGGATGAGATCTGAATAAGAAGATGCCCATTCAAGTACTTTAATTGGTTGCTCATTAAAGTGACGTACGTTTGTTTAGCAAATGTGCAAACATTCTGCGGAGGGAGTGATACACACAGCTTTGACTGTGAGCGTAAACAGTCACAGACTGTTGGAAGTGGAAACCCTCACACACACACACACACACACACACACACACACACACACACACACACACACACACACACACACACACACGCACGCACGCACACACACACGCGCACACACACACACACACACACACACACACACCATCAGACTGAACTCCAGCAGCCCTCTTCACCAGGTGATCGGCCAGCTCCATGGCATCAGCCGGGCCTAGGGGCAAATCCCGTGACAACCCGATCACCAGAATGCGCATGAGTGTGTCCTCCAGCAGAGGCACCTCGGAGCAAAGACGCAGGAAGAAGCTGACAAGGAAGGAAAGAGATATCAGCTTAGTAAAAGGGACGCTTGCTGTACCGCTATATTTCCAAAAATGGAGAGAGACTCACTTTCTGTCACTCTCAGGAGGCCAGTTGTCCCACTTGTAATACGTCTCCGGTTGCTCAGTAAAAAGCACTTTGTGAAGGCTGCAGGCATGAGAGATGAGACAGAAACATCAGAAACATCATTAGTTTATGCCACTTGAAACACAAACTGTTCAGATGCACGCTGATACGGACCAGTGAATGTAGTCTTTTGCGCCAACTTTGCTGATTGTGGGAACGACGGTGTGAAGCCACCACACGGCATCCCTCTGTATGGCAGCTATCTGGTTCTGGAATGACCTCAGGACCTCGAGATCTGAAAGAAACCAGACACAAGCTGTCATAATAGCCTAGTAATGATTTATGGCTAAAACATATTCCATTAGAACAAATGTACATCACTCACTCTTCTTCTCTCCTTTGTCCCACGCAATGCCAGCTTCTTTGACCTGAGCAGTGATTCCCAACATCATGGAGACGGTCAGTAAATCAGTCACTTGGATTACAAAACGCTCCTACCGGGGGGGAATGACAATCAGTTCAGAGTCGAGTGTAAACACATGACAATTACGGCTAAAATGACCGAGGGGCTTTTCAGATGTGCTTACTTTGAACTCCATGTCCACGTAGCTGGCCTCCTTTCTCTCCTGCATTAAACCAAAGCAGAAGGACTGGAAGTTGATCTCATGCTTAGTCTGTTTGATGATCTCTCTCAGCAACGCTCGAGAGGCGCGGAGGTAATCGTCCTTATTGGTGAGCAGGTCCTGGAACACCATCGCCAAGAACTACAGACAGAAAGGCACAGGAGGGATGCTGATTTAAGAAAAATGAAAAAAAGATACTGATAATGACTAAAATAACAACATGATTTATTTTGCAAAAAAATGTCTGGTTTCACCTTTGGAGCCTGTTCTGGGCTGTGCTGGAGCACGGTGTGGAGGACTTGCATGTTGTTGGGATTCCTGGCGTTGGACAGCTCATTGAAGATCACCAGCTTCACCATAGTGCCCAGGTTGTCTCTGTGTGCATTTAGCAGCTCCCTGGGGGAATCGAATCCAAAGCACCCGGTTAGTGTTGGATGCACAGTGTGGGGGTTACAAATGAGTAATACAAAATGAGTAAGACCCTGCACCTGACACACAGCATGTAGTGGTTGAGCAGGACTTTAGGTTTGAGGCGAATCTTGATCAGGTTGGAGATCACCTCCATGTCGTCGGCTCCATGGGTGTTACAGTTCATGCACAGAGACATGAGGAGGTCTTGGGCTGGTCGAGTCAGCTGCACGCACAAAAACGATGAAAGAGAGTTAATACTCAACTGAATACCAATTGTTTTCATAATCACTTTGAAATACAAAGGAAGAATATTATATAAGGGATAATTACATCACTGATATACTGGGCTCTGTTTTACTTTCGATTAAAATAATATTGTGACCAATTATCTGTAACTGAAACACTGTCTTTGTCATGCTTATATTATTCCTAGGCAATTTGCTATGGAATTATATAATCAAGATTATTTTCCCAAATGCAGTATCTCAGGGCCACTATTGCCAGTGAGATACTGTGAGATAAAGCCTTGCGGATGCCAGTTTATTCCAGGATTAGGATTAGTGCACTTCATACCTTTGGGTTCTGGAGCCACATCTCCAGCCTCTGCACGGCCATGAGCCGCGCCTCTTTGTAGCCACATGTGGCCGTGAGAAGACGCAGCAGATTCCGAGACACGTTGTCCATCGGCTGCCTGCGGTTCAGCTGATCCCTGAGGACATCAAGCACGTAGTCTTCCACGCTCTCTGCCAGTTCATCATACCTACGGTAAACCAGAGGGCGGGACAAAAAGAAATTACAGAAATTACAGAAATTATAAATAATTGCGCTGTGATAAATTCATGAAAAATATTGTCATTTAGAATAAGAAACTGAAGCTGAATTGTATCTAAAAATCCACGTGAGCAGTTTTCATACCTTGGCATCACCTGCCCCTCATCCTCGGGGCTGAGTTTCTCCTCCGCTATCAGTAATTCAGTCTGGCTGTCATCCTCATCAGGGGTTGAGGGATGTGGGCTGCTTCCTAAAAAACCCAAAAGCACCACAACCAATCAGCACTTCTTTCATGCATCAGCAATTTCTAATCCCCCAAAAACCCCAGTGTGTGTTCTGATTGTACTGCACCTGCACTGAGATCTCCACCAGAGCGGCCAGTGTCAGCCTGCAGCAGCATACTCTTTGGAGGCATCTTTGTGCCAAAAGCGGTCTGGATGTTGTCAACAAAATTCTTACAGTGAGAACTGTCCACCCAGATTCTTTCCCCCAGAGAGTCCTCAATGTATACCTATAAATACATTATAGAGAGAGAAAAAAAAGGGTTTATACAAGGCAAAATACAAAATGACACTTTGTAAAAAAAGGAATCTATAACATTCTTTGACTGTTTAGGAGATTCTTACTTTAACAAAGATCTCTGGCCAGTTCTCGTCCTCCTCGTAGGCCGCCATCAGCAGATTGCAAGCAAGAACGGACACCAGGCTGTTCCCCTTTGCTTTGAAGTTGATAGAAGCATCCCGCCGCAGGAGGCTACACAAGGCCTAGAGACAAGGGCAAGAATTGGGTCAGTAAGCAAATATTAAAAGCCAATCAAATTCCAACATCTGTGAAGTTTACTTCACAGATGTTCATATTGATGTTCAAAACATTTAATTTGAAGTACTGACAAGACCTGTATGTAAAAAAAGTGTTTCAGTTCTATGTGCCAACTCTCCAGTAATTCCATGCACATGTTCCATGCACATACACAAATTAAAGTCAAAGAATAGTTAGATGTAGTAGATTCATAGATACTTATTATTTGACTTATGTGCATGATTACGTCCATCACTCTGTTTTATCATATATTAAAAATGACTCCCTTCTGTGTTATTTTGAGATTTAAAAAAGTAAAGTCTAAGAGAGAATATGTATTACATCATTATAACAGGGCATGTTATTTTTCCCTAGGTATACATATAACAGCATTCAGAAGTCTCACCTCAATAATCCCTTCAGTGGCAAAAACATTGGGCTTGATTTTGGCCAGGAACATGAGACTGAGGTACAGCGTGATGTCGGGCTTGGCTCGATTCATCTTGAGCTGTTTCACCGCCCCACACAGCAGTCCCTCAATGCGATCATCATTTCCTTCGGACTCTGCAGCTTCAATCTCATCCAGCAGCACTGCCGGTGACACTGTGATGGAAAGGAGGCATTTTTAACTTTCCTTGTAACTGGCGTTACAAGGTAAGTGAAGGTCTGTAGCCATTTCTCTGTAAATTTGTTACGTCTTCCATAAAAACAGACACAAAGCTATTGCTCTACCTTCAATAGGTACCACTGATGGCTCCTTTATTGAGGGTGATATTGCCCTCTTGTCCACAGCCGCCACATCAGCTAGTCTTCCCAGGGCACTGACCGGAGGGGTGGTGGACAGTTTAGGACGCTTGGCGAGGCTGGAGAGACCCGATGAGGAGGGCAGAGTGGAGGAAGTCTCTCTCTTACGGTCGGCTGGTAAACCTGTGGAGGCTGGTTTCAGGAGGACAGCGGGGGCTTTGGGCTCTCCGCCCTGGCTCTTCGATCCGAGGGCAATGAAATCTCCTGGTGGTGGGTGACCTGGAGGAGAAATAAAAAGGAGACATCACCATAAGTTGTGATTTTATTCTGCCTTGCCATCATCCTCAACATTTGCGGGGGAAAAAAACAACAACAACCCAATACCAGGATGACACTCGTGCTGGCATCATACCTGATGGTTTGGCAGCACTGGGGCGTCTGAGAGTTGTGGGTTTTGGACGATTCATCTTGACGAACGGGCACAGGTCAAAACCAAAGTCACGGCAGGTTGAGCAGGTGTCATTACCTGGTGTAGATTAATCTCTGTGTGCGAAAAAAAACCATAAAGAAACACGGAATTAGCGAACCGAAAACAAAAGTCTGAGCTAAGGCGAAAGTTAGCATCGCCTGGGTCGTTACGGTGACTAAATAAACAAAGGCTCATCAGCTAACATTAGCGATGCGGACTTAACGTAACGGAAAGGTTGTGTTCAGTCTCTGGTGGCAGCCTTTCATTTTAAATTATGATGTTACTCATAGTTTTGATGCATAACAAGGGGCATAAATGTTGCTCTTAGCACCTTTCGTTAGCCTACATATATCAATCACCGACAACAACCTAGCTTTAACCTACCGGCACATAAACAAACTCGAATCAACTTAGAAGCAGCCCACTTATTTAATCGGCTTCATTAAAAACAAAAAAAACGGATCCGAAAGCTGCACTTAAAACTAAATTTAACGTTTATGCGACTTAAAGCTAACAGTTAAACTGAGCCGTGATAGCATCGTCTTCTTCGTCCCAGTATTTGAACCCCGGCGCGCACACACCGCCACCTAGTGCCGGGCAGTGCTGTTACACCGGAAAGCAGGCTGTGGAGAACGCGAAACAAGGTTTTATTTTGAAATACTTTACCGGAACAAACCCTTATGTGAATGTAACCGACTTGACGCGTTAGCTACGGTAACACCAGGACGGACAAAATAGCGCGTTAGTCTATCTGGTTAGTTTATTTAGTTTATTTAGTTTATTTAGTTTTGCTTGGTAAAAGATTTACCAGCTGTATCCAAGTATCCCCGCGCTTCAGCAAACGACAGACAGAGTTATAATAGTGAGCTTTGACAAGCAGGGGACATTTTATAGCGTGTAAGTCATAGGACAGAGGAGCGTTTACATTCCCCCCTGGTGGCCATAGACGGTAACTACCATTGCAAGGTCGGACACTATGGCAGAGTAAAACAACCGGTCAACAGTTTCAAAGTAAAACAAGTTGAGACCAGAGAGATGAAGACGAATGATTTATTATTATTATTATTATTATTATTATTATTATTATTATTATTATTATTATTATTATTATTATTATTATTATCATTATTAATTTTATTTAATCTCTTTTTTTACAGGGCACTGCATATAATATTTGACAGTTAAAACTGATCATTTCGGAGAGTGTTTAAAAAAGGGTACCATATAAAATATAATATAGAATTGTTATTTCAAATATTTCTTAGGAAAACCCCCCAAAAATAAACTGAAATCACCCTTCCCTTTTTTTGAAGGTATGCTCATTTCCCATTAATAATCCAGTTGTACAAAGAAAGTAAAATCTCCAACCTTCACGTTAATGTAAAAATACGGAAAAAAGTCTTTATCTTTTGGTTGGGTGATTTCCTCAGTATGTCTATGCATAACATGCACAGTGTAACACTTGTTATGATTCAAGATAAATACGAGACAGACACTCATACTAATATATTAGCAAGTTAGGAGAAATTCAAAATAAAATATTTCTATAAGTAAACAGCAGCCTTCTAATGTGACCTGCCCTGTTTAGAAGTGTCTACCTTTTGTAATATGGGCGTTACTGCACCGAAAACCAGGCGTGATCACTTATGTTTTGACTCACAACTTCCCCATGTATTTTAAGGTGCTGCAAATGCAATACCAACAATTGGCCAGCAGATGTCTTCAATTTAACTGGCTTAAAGTTAAATTGGTGTATAAAAGTCAGTGTTCCTGGTTCTTTGTTGTTTAATTCTACACCGGGTATAACAACCTATCTCAACCATAGTGTCTGAATGATCTAAGGCTGAAAAATGAAATATTTTGATCGAAGTAAGTTTTTAACGTAGATTACAATCCAAGAGATTTGCTAAATGAACAAACCATCTATTTTTTATAATAAGACTTTGGATAAAGTCTATTACAAGACGGCAGCCATCCTTTATTACAATAAAAATTCTAAAGAGTAAAATCACGAATGTATCTTGCTTTTTGAACCAATAGTTTTAGGAGCTCTATGCTGAATTAAGTGGTACTGTAATCCTCATCATGTAAACTCGTTCTGATTATCAAAACAAGAGAAAATAACTCCTCAGGATGTGAATGATTCTTATATAAAAACCTGGGCCATTAATGTGGTTTATGGCATAGAGTAACTACATCCAGTATGTTCAGAGATAAGGATGACTCTTTAGCAGATTTCCTCATAAACAAAATAAAAGCACCAAAAGCAGAGTGATGAGATTACACATGAATTAGATTAGACTTGATAATCATTTAATAAACTGTTTTGTTTTATCGTATTGGTTCACTGTATTTACTTGCTCAGAAGAGCAGACCCCTTAATATGTGCATACTGGCTTTAAATTCGGGGATTTAACACAAGGTGGCAGCAGTCTCCATTCTACTGCACTAAATTATTATCAATTCATGTACAGGGTGGTATATCACTTAGTATCTTACCAGAACAGAATTTGAAATTGCATGAAAAATAAACCAGAAATAAATCCTAACAGCCAAAGCTCTAAAGCTTAACAGAACGATCAGCAGAGATAAAAGTATAGCAATTTGGGATGACTTTGTCGAGGACCGTGCACTTGAAACAGACGATGTAAGACAAGAGCAATTTATCCATCATATTGTATGTACACTTCAGTACAGATGATACAAAAGATCCAAACTACATTCAATAGCCCAGCAGCCCAAAAAAAGATTGAAACCAAAAGAGAACAAGATGCAGATTGTTTCAGTCTGACGTCATCAAGGAAGTTTTATATCTGACACTCACGATGAGTCACACACTGAACTAATGTAGATGCAGGGATTTCTGTGGAATGACAGTGTGCAAATGTTTAGCCTTTGAATTTGTTTTAACTTTTAAAAAAATATCCATATGAACATATGCCTTGACAAAAATGAAGTAAGAATATTAAAACCTTACCACTCTTAATAATGTCCATATTTAGTCCCACCCATGGACAGAGGCAGTGATTGCTCATTCCTTGAGCATTACTAAGCTCTGAAAAGACTTATTAAGTGTAGAAATGGGGGACTCTCATCTATTATGTTTAACAGGCTGCACTACACTTGTGTTTAAAATCTCAAACTTTTATTTTGGTAATAAGGTAGTTTTCAGTTCTGGTATAGCTATAGGAGAGTTTGTACAGATCCCTGTTGAACACTGAGCTTCAAGCAGTCCAACGTGCCACCACCACCACTACTACTGAAACTTCACTATGTTCATTTCCATGGAGCTCTAACCTTCCAGTTGGTTACATAAAGTGTTTTCATATGAAACACGTTTTGGTGAAGTCAGTGGAATGTTCAGTCGATGTTCCAAATTAAATCCTGTGTCATTTGGGAAGTCTACAAATCTGCAAAAACAATTCCTTTTACTTTTGAAATTATGTACGGCCCAAGACTGTGCCAGAGGCTGCTGTCTAATGTGCCAGGCATTCTCAGCTAGCTATTCCTGAGCAATGCGAAAACGCTTGGAGGGAGAAAATGTGATGTATAATTCAATGTTATTATCCAGTGGGATTTATCTGGCTGACTGTTGGTGCTATTACTTCAGTTAAAGAGATCCTGCGTGGTCAATATCAACCTTTTACTCACTAATAATTTGGAGCATTTTCGGAGGAAAAAAAGTGATCCCATTACAACAGTGGGCCTCTCTGTGCCAGATCAGATTTCTGAGTTCAACAGTCTGAGTCAGAAAGCAGCGAGATTAGTCACTCAGTGTTACTTCCTGTAATCCAAAACGGCCTGTAAGAGCCCAGACCGCACAGCACGCTGATCTAACGAAAACCCCGGCAAGTCTGCTGCACATGGTCCGCTGTTTTTGTTTTGCTGGACACAACGGGTGTATTTAAGGTCAACTATGTACACTGCTGCCAGATGGACGGTAATTGGGTGGTATGGTGTTGACTAAGCAGCTGGATGTCTGACTGATCTGGAATATCAATGTTCATCCTGCAGAGACTTCGTCTCACCAGTTTTTCTCGTTCTTTGCCAACCCATGGACAGATTCTCCAGGAAACAGAAAACACACATATATATACACACACACACACACACAATATACCAGCACAGTAGTCTTGTCTCCATTTCATTGTTTGTCTTTTTTTCTATATTTTCCCACTTAGTCACATTACCAGCTCCTGTAATTTAATTTCATGTCACTCTAAATATAACCTAATCTCATCTGTAATGTTATCAATCTCACACCATCGCATCTCTAATCTAATGCAATCTGATGTTATTACATTTATTCTCATTACATCTTATTTTAATTCTAAAGAAATGGAATGGAATGTAAAATAAATCAGACTAATCTAATGTAATTTATGCTCAGCCCCTCTCTTCCAATCTAATCTCTAATTTAATTCAATTCAATTTCATCTAATCAATAGTCCGAATTAATCTCATCTCATCTCTTTTTATCTCCAGTTTAATGTAATATAATCACATTCTCATCTAAACCTATCTAATCTCTATTTTAATCTAATAGTTTCTAATCATCTAATTCATTCTCCTTACATTCATTCTCCTTTATCTCAAATGTAATATATTGTCATTTTATCTAATGTCATCTCATCTATCTCCAATCTAATTTTATACAATCCTATTCTTATCTAATCCCTATTACATCTAAATCGATCTCTAATCCATTCAAATTTAATTTTATGACATCAAATTTAATTTTTATCTCATCTAATATCATCACATATCATCTAATCTAATCTCATGTTCATCTAATCCCATCCCATGTAATCCCATTTCATCTCTATTCTAATTTAATGTAACTCAATCTCATTTTGTGTCACATCTCATCTCATCTAATTTCTATTATACTTTAATGTACTCGAACCTTATGTCCTGTATTCTTATCTACTGTAATAGTCTCACATAATTTAATCTCATCACATCCCATATCTATTTCAATATAGAGTAATCTAACCCCAGTCATCCATCTCATGTAATTGAATCTCATCTCCATTCTAAATTAATGTAATCCTGCACAATTCTGTCTCATTACATCTCATTTCTAATACTATTTAACCCATTCTCATCAAATCTCACAACATCTATGATATAATGAAACCTATTCCAATGTAATATAATCTATTCTCATGTACTGTATTCTCACATCTAGTCTAACCTAATCCCAGTTTTACCTCATTTTGCCTAATTTCATCACACCTCTATTATAATCTAGTGAAATCGATCCCTTTTTATGTAATATATTTTAATCTAACCTCAATTCTAATCCGACTAAACCCAAGCCCCATCTCAATTAATCTCATCTGAAAAGTTCCTGTTCGGTACATTACTTTTAATCAGACTGCCACCTTCCCAAAAGACTTGTTTCATTCTATCTAGAAAATACAGAAGCAAATGAGAAGTAGTTCACCAGATGATGCTTGTGTTTGTCTCATTACAGAAAAGCTACACAAAGGAAATGGTGTGTCGGTGTTTGTGGTACCGACGTACGGTAACACAAGCTAACCAGACCACAAAGCTGGTTACTCCTCTGATGAAGTGAATTTGCGTTATAAGTGAAACATGCTCAATTGCAGATGAAAGAATTTGGCCCATCATCTCCAGTAAACGATTGATTCCACATGCGATTCAGAGGTGGGGGTTGATTTGTTGAGTCACAAGCTGTAAAGTATGACAGGAACTTAAATCTAAGACAATCTGGGTATCCGTCTTAAAGCCTAGGTAAAGAAGAATTCTTAGGAGTTAGTTGGTTTTGCTGGAATCCCGCCTTTGTTGTTTATACAAAGGAGTATTCCACTTCTGTCTCAGAAGAGTCAGTGTTTTTCTTTTTCTTTTTTCCTGACTTCAATGCTTTGGAAAAGCAATAAAATAAAAACCTACTCAAAAGGGAAAATGAGACATCTGTACTTTAAGTGTTCAAACCGTTTATTTCTTTTAAATAAATGTTTGTCATTTATTTATTAGTCACCTACTAGTCACACTTTATCTTGAGGTCAAAATTGTGTCATGTATGTGATAAGTGGGCTTTTTTTTATGTGTCTCTGTGTTTCCCCTTCTGTCTTTTTGGGGACTAAGTATAGCAGAAATCGTCATGGAACACAGATGATTCAACCATGAGGCCTACTTTTGTCCTGAATAGGTTAATTCAAAAAACTAAAACTACTTCCATGGAAACCACCGCTCCCTCAGTGACCATGGGTTCATGTTGATGTTTGGTGAATCTGGTAAACAGAACCATTACAGATCATTAGTTTTTATTTTTTTTAAAAGAAGATATTTGACAGTTTAACTTATTTTTCACTGTTTTTGCCAAGTCTTGTTTACACAAATTGGCTGACAGAAATTAATAAACTGTTTAAGCAACGTTAACCACTCTTTTTCACAATATATTATCGTGTATAATTAAAGTGATGAAATTTCACATCTAATTTCATCACAGCGTATACAAAGGTTCCCGATCCAGATGTTAACCTTTCCATGCATTTGTTCTGGGGATGCAGACTTTTGTGATCTATGCTAGATGTTCTGCAGAAAAAAAAAAAAAAACTGACCTCAGCCACTTGTTTTCCGGTTTATTTATTTGTCAGAACGATTATGCAAAAAGTACTGAACTGATTTGTATCCAACTTTTGAGTGGATGGTGCAAGGGCCAGGGAGGAACCCATTAAATTTTGGGGCAGGTCCGCATCATTAACCACAAATTTGGTTTTGTTCCTCCCCACTTTGGTGAATTTCTTCTTTTCTTTTAATGAAATATGCTAAAAATCGATTCATGTCTGCCTTGCACAACATTTCCTGCAAGAAAACTTATGGGTATTCCACCTAATCTTGGTCTAGTCAGCAGAAAGAAAAAAAAAATAAACAGGGGAGTGCATTTTTTCCTGCTCTTTTTTAGCTTCTTCTGAACAGTGTAACCCACAGTGTTTATAGCCCAAAAAACATTCTGCGTCTGTTTTTGTTCTTGTTTTTAACAGGCACCACAGTCTGAGGCAACCTCAGGGCCGAGGGCCTCTTATACTGGATAAATGAACAGGTAACCCGTGCCAGTGCTGCCCTTAAAAGGCTACTGACTTCACATATTTACATTCAGTACTTAATTACCCAGAATAACCTGTGACGTTACTGGCAGCGGTGCAGTTAAAATAAGAGAAATCCTGTGACTGCTGGGCTACTACACCACATACTTTCCTCAGGAATGGAATGCTGCTGCTGCTGCTGCTGCTGCTGCTGCTGCTGCTGCTGCTGCTCCCAAGTCAGAGGGGAAGGAGGAGGAGGAGGAGGAGAAGGAGGTGGTTTTCTCTCAGTTAATGCACATTTTTGAATACCTCGTAGCGTCAGACCTGGCTTTGGGACAGTGAGAGCTGAGGAGACATTTATAACTTCCCTTTGAAACTCTTCGTGGAGTTTCTTCCCTCGGCCGAAACTGGCAGCCTGCACCGACTTTGTGCAGATCGGTTTTGTAAAGTAAGCAAAAGCGGTCGCCAGCAGTATCTATCTTCTATTTATGGCCTCCTCCTCCTCCTCCTCCTCCTCCTCCTCCTCTCCTCCACCCTCTCTCGCCCCCGCCCCCCCTCCTCCTCCTTCCCAGACTGACGTCAGCAGAAAGTTATTTTCATGAATGGAGGGGGCGGTCACGAGGAATCGGTGACGTGAGTGCTTGCGGAAGCAGAGCGTGGAATGTTGGTACATTGTTGTTGTTTTGTAGTTAATTTAGTACGAGGATACGCCGCTGCCCGTCCGCCGGACGCTTTACACCGACCGCGTCAACTTGCTCCGTCTCCTCGGTCGCGAACCAACACCCGCCGCTTCTTCTACGCATCCCGGTCCACAGATAACCGCGTCCACAGAGGTGAGGTTGTTGGTTTTTTTGTGTGTGTATGTATGTATGTGTGTGTGTGTGTTTTTTTCCTCGTAAAGTGGGGAGTGGGGGGGGGATGTTTTGACATTCCCTCTCTAAATTGCTCAAGTTTCTCACGGTGACATATCGGAGCACGCAGGACAAGGGGGGCACTCGTGTTGTCCTGTGTTGTGTTGTGTTATATTGTGTTGTCTCGTGTCGTGTCGTGTCGTGGCCACGTAGACCCCGAACATGTAGTGATACAGGTTTGGTGTTTGTGAGAGCAAATGTTGACTTTTGTGGGTCTGTGTCGTGCGGACACGTGTTGTGTTGGTGGCAACGCCACGACCCCCCCCCCCCGCCAAAAAAAACCCAAAACTCAAGGGATATATTTATATTGGTAAGAGAAGTTGAGTAAAATGGGGGGAAAGCAGTATGAAAATATAATAACAAGGTAGACTGTGACTGCTTACCTTGTTTCTACTTTCTTCATTTCCTGTTTTGCTGAATTTCAGTCATTTGAATCCGTCTGATCTTATATATATATAATATATAATATATATGTATATAAATCAGTTTAAAGTGGGCTCACGTGGCAATAAGTGCGAGCTATTCCGTCTTAATATTATATTTTTTATTATTATTAATTTGATAAAGTCTGGAAGTAGCAAAGAAAATCTGGACATAAGCGTATTCAATACATCTGATGAAAAATACATTTAAAAATCTCACATTATTTTTGCCCGAACTAAATTAAAATCGACGTTAATCTGACGGTAATAATGTTAAAAATCCAATGTCCTCAGTGTCATGCTACAAAACCCCGTATTAGCCCGTTGCCTATTTATGACTGAGCGCCGGTTATTATAAGATATAAATAGAAGTTTTTGTCTGTTTATTTATAGCCCACTTTCTGCCACTCGAGCGAGCTTTTGGGGCCAAAATGGAAGTGAAATAAACTAACCGAGCCGCGTGTTGAAACTTATTCACATAGCTCATTTTTCAACCCCCCACCCCTTCTCTTTTTTTTTGTAATTCTTGCGCTGTCGTTCATCTCCCCTCGAGATGGCTAGTGTGAAATGCAAAAACCAAAATGAAACAAAACAAAACAACAACCGCGGAAAAAAACCCCCCTACCAGTCTACGTTTTGACATTGGAAACAACACGTGGTCTGCATTTTAGACATGTGGGACAAAGGGCACGATGTGGAAGTGAGACCACCGGGGCTGACTGGCCTACGCGGGAGAAACGAGCAGTCACCAGGAGGAGTGCATATTTCCATAAACAATAAATCAACCTGGAGAAAGAAACAGGCTTTATATTATCTGTCTGTTTAGCTATCATGCCTGACTAACATAAATCTCCATGTCTTGTGTGTGTGGAGGGGAGGGGAGGGGAGGGTAAAGAAATTGTGTCCTGAGAGTACAATTATTTTTTTGTGATAAATAACAACACCGCACATTTTCCCTCAGAAATAACACCGCTTTGCTCTCATGCATGTCCACGTTTTAGTTCCATCCCCCGTCCCTCTATTGAATAACTTGGACTTGTGACCTTTCCAGCCCGTTGTGATTAATATATGGAAAATATTTGTCTTTGGGAGAATTTGTTCCACTTAGATGGCCACAGATTTGTGCCCGAGAGGCGTTGTTCTGATTCACCGCCGTTTCTGGTGGGCGCGCAGCGTCTGCTGCTTTTTCGGAGAGAGGCGGTGGGAGCAGACGCGCTCCCCCTGTCATGAGGTTAACATGTGGTTAAATCTCCATAGTGATGATGTCTTCTCTGGATGGAGAAGTTACAGTGGATGACTCATCTTACCACCACAACAGTGTGTGTGACAGTGACGAGGCACATCGGGAGAAATTCCCCCCCGAAGACGCAGGATTTGGTTTAATTGCCTCCAGTTGGGCATCGTTTCTCTTTTCACTGGTCAGTGGTGACGGATGAAAGCGACGCAGAATGCAAAGCGTTTTTTGCGGTGGGAGTATTGTGAAAGTGAAATAGCTGCGGTTTGTGATGCGATGACTCAAAATGAACACGTTTCGCTATGATTGTGTTTTGCTCATCTTACTGGAAGAAAAAAGCAAATATGTAGAGTTTTTCATCACTGACTTTGGAGGCTGGTGGCCGAGCGTGCCAGGCGGAGTGTATACAGGCAATAACAGACGAATGTGTGAACAGGCCTGTGGTGCATCCATCCAAAGTGATTCCCTGACAGTTATATTGTGTCTGAGACAGGCTCACTCCGCCACCCACGGCGATTTGCATCCTGCCTTTTCCTCCTCCTCCTGTCTCAACCCGTTGATTTCACCTCATCATGGTCAGAGGTGTGGCGAGTGTCAGGTTAATGCATTTGTTTATTTTGTGGGATTGTGTTAATGGGAATTCCTTGATTCTCAGTGAGGCGGACTTGCTGATTCAATTGTTGATCTTTTTCCTTGGCAACTTCCTGATTCCACCGTGACTCAAACTGCATTTTGGCAGTCACGTTTAACAGCTCCGCAACATTCAAAATGTATGGTCTGCTGTTACACCCTGTCTGCCCTTGTGGCAGTGTCTCAGTTTTCTCTTTTGAAGGAGAATCGGTGAAATCTGGATAGTGCTGGATTATTATTATCAGTACTTTCACCTAAAGAGCTTTGGTTTGTTTGGTGTGTCGGGCTGGAAAGTGAGAAATGTGATGTAATGTAAGCTTTTTTGGAAACAGACTATTAATCTTTCCCCTATGCTTTCCCACATTAATGGCTCCCAGGTAGTAAAAACTAGGACAGGTACGTCCTTATATATTTTTTTTGCAGTGTTGACATTTCTTTGAATCCCAGTGTCCCTGGATGAGAGAAAATCTTTGCTCAGATATTCGGAGAGCTCTCCTCCCTTTCCGCAGAAAAGTTCCGGTGGTCATGCCAACCATTTCCAAGGTTCTCTGTACTTTTCCTTCCTCTCCATGAAACAACGGGATTTTCCAGGAAACATCAGATCAGGAGGGTGTGATTCCCTGCCGCTGGTCGTCGCTTTTACCAGTAAACAGCATGACTCACTGCTTAGCTATGCTCTCCATTTCCTTCACATAATATCCCACCAAATGTGCTGCGCTGGAGAAAGAGCAGAGTGCCGCATGCTCCAGTCTGTAGAGAAATCTCTCCACCTCCCTGAGAAAAATGCAAGAAAAGCAAA
The DNA here is from genome assembly GCA_016859345.1 of Istiophorus platypterus. NCBI lineage: Eukaryota > Metazoa > Chordata > Actinopteri > Istiophoriformes > Istiophoridae > Istiophorus > Istiophorus platypterus. The sequence goes on along the minus strand of CM029112.1, from coordinate 7,154,921 downwards.
GAGCTTTCTCAGAGGAATGTGTCAGACCGTCAAGGGCAGCAACAAGTCTGTTCTATGCTTAACCTGCCGCAAAACTGAGACAAAAAGAGGTGAAAAACAAGAAGCCCAGACAAGCCAATTCTCCATATATCACCAGGGCATGAGCACATAAGTCTTTGATATACTGTTTATTTTAGGAGAAGGCTGGGCCCCACTGTTACCTGCTGTAACAGAGGTGCAGCCTTGGACTTGACCAGATGCCCGACATTCAAAATATAAACATTTGGCATCAGTGAAGAAGGCGGCACATAGGTTTATATGGTGTTAGTATATACAGAATGTTAATGGATTTGCTTTTAAAAAGCCCTTTATATTTTAGGCTGGTTTGTGCAGACTTAGGGTTCAGCCTTTTCTTGTTTTCCAGTTTTTGGAAAAATGGTCTGGAAAAGGGTCAGTTCATCTTCTAAGAAACGTGCACACCGAAAGAACAAAGTAGAAGACAACAGTCTGCTTTCCACATTGAATAAAACAGGGGCTTAACTATGGAGCATAACTCTGAAATGCATGTTGGTGATTGTAATTGAAAGTTAGTTGAGAAATTACTATGTCATTCCTTGGTCGAAAGCCGCATTGTTGGAATGGTGAGTCATAAATTTGTGATAACATTAAAGTTGTGTAAACAGTACATTTTTGGTTATTAGTCATCACGGGATCATCTTGTGGAATGAAGCGTTATTGTCTGCCGTATGAGAAAAGTAAAACCGTTAAACGGAAAAATTGACCATTTTCTTTACAATTCCTCCATCGCAGAAAGGTGCTGGACCCGTGACTTCCACACGTGCTCATGCAGGCTGCCTTTTGATATGTTTGGGCAAGTGAAAGATGCAAGACTCCTCTGAATTCCAGACATTTTGTGCATTTCGCAGCCGTTGTTTTACAAGCCGGATTGTCTGAACTCCACCCCCATGGCTGAGTGCATCGCAGGACATATTCAGACTGCATGTTCCTTCTCAAGTGGAGATCTGCCTCTGTGCATGTGAGGGTTTTGCACATGTGTGTTCACTCAGGAATGCGGTTTTGCTCTTCACCCGCCATTTGTGGCTTTCCTTTGAGGTATTTTTGCAGACTCCTTTTTTTTTTTTTTTTTTAAACTGTTATGGAAAAACTAATACAAGTTGTTTTCTGTACTAGAATGAGAAGCCATGACTGTTGTGAAACATGTTTGTCTCGTCTGTGTGGCAATACCATAAAGAGTGGATTTGCGTTTTTTTTTTTTTTTTTTCCACTGAGGAAAAACTTTGGCATCTTGATCAGGAAAACCTTGTCCCTGTGTGAGTTGCAAAAACATAAGCACATGCCTAAAGAATTTCAGGGAAACAACCTGGCCTCTTGGTTCAAGCTTGGAGGCCTCTTGTATGAAGAGAGGGAGGCCCTATGCCACTTTTCCATGATCTTCACAGGGAACATACCCAGGGACCCCCCTCTGACGCAATGCCACTTAAATTAGGCTGTTTAGGCCAACTTGCTGTCGAGGAATGTTTGGTTTTACTCCTCCATCTTTATTTGAAAAAAAATTTATTTTGTGGGAAAACAATTTTAATTTTGCAGTTCTTTTCAGGGCATTTTGCAAAATGAATTGAGGACGCAAAGATTAACAGATGCTCTCTATCCTGAGAGAGGAGTTTATGTTGCTCTGGGTTTAGATGTTTGGTTGGTACATGAAGATGTGAAGTTTGTACTTCATATCTGTTTATTCTCCAAGTTAGGATTCTTTGAGGTTGACCTTCTTGTGATAAAACCAACAGAATAGATTCTGTAGACATTCTGATGTTCAGTTTAAGCCAAGCTGGACAATAGTTATGGTGTATAAGACCATGACTATTGTTCGGGTCCCATCAAAGACAGAAAGCAACAAAGTTGTTTTTTGTTCTCACGAGACGGGGTTACTTTCAGTCAGCATTTGCAATATTTGTAGCCATAAGATGTGAAAACGTGATAAATATCCCAAAAGGAACAGCCGCACCCAAAGTATTTTCTTCCATGAAAGCTGCAGCTTTCATGGAAGAAAATACTGCGGAGAATATTTGCCCTCTTGCTGAGGTATCACTTATCGCATGCTCACTTAAATTGTTTAGTTGGCAGAAATTTGTGTCAGCACTGTGGGCTAAATATATCCACCCGAGTTAAATAAGGGCATAGAGCAGCTCAGGAAAGCCCAATGTAAGGGGATCCAACCAGTGAGACGCAGCCCTAAATCGATAGACTACATTGTCTCACAGCAGAAATACATCAGTGACTATAAAGGAAACTATTTCTCTGTGACACCCTATCTCCAGGAATTTTCCACATGCATATCTGCTGCCCTGTAAAGTTCAGCATAACTGTAAATGTTATGCTGATGTGATGGTCTGTTTTAATGTCTGCAATGAGGAGGCAGTGTGGTGGGGACTGACTGTGTCCCTGCAGACCCAGAGACATCAGATAAGAGGGAATTCAAGGGAAGTAGAAGGATAAAAGGGAAAGATCATAGGAACTGAGGAATTTTGTACACAGGGTGCCTTCAAGGAATCAGCACAAGTTCATGCTTCTTATTTGTGACATGTATAGGCTGCGTTGTGGTTATGAATGAGACTTGTTTACCCTCTTGTTGACCATGTGACTCCCACTCCCACGCCCATTTGCAGGGTGTTTCCATGGCAGCGGTCGAGCATGGAACAGTGCACTCGTAGTCAGGCTGGTCTGCAGGTCCTGAAATGGAGCCTTGGGGGGATGTGTGCCTCTCACAGGATCACAGCTCAGCGCCCTCGCTTTTTTTGGCCATGGCGGCAGTCTGGAAGGCATGCGCCTCACTGTAATGAGTACAGAGAGGCTTTTCTAAAAACTGCCCTGTCAAAAATTGCTTAGGCAGAGGGCTTAAATGCAAAGTTCTGTGAGGAGGGGGAGAGACAGGTTACCCGTTTCTAATCTTGGTTGGTCTAGTGAACTACATTGTCAAGGCCCACCTCCTGCTAAAAGTAAATAAAGGCGCCCACAGGTGCTGGTGATTTAATGGTGTCATGCCGCCCTCTACTGGCATCTTTGGCACTATCCTGCCTAACACAAATAAACAGAAAAAAAATGACACATGACATAACCCTGGAATGCTGTTGTGAGGTCTGTCAGTTTCTCTCATGTGCTGCTCTCAGTACCTGCAATATTCAATCATATGCAAATGTAGGTATGGTTAAAGAGGGAGCTACTTCAACTATTAACTTTGCATCATTTAATCTGTAACAGAACATATTCTAAAAAATGAGAAATATTTTGTGCGTCAAACGTACCGCATTTCCCTCTTAAATGTAGCTGAGCAGGACCATAGAAGTTGAAAAATGGAGAGATTAAATAATTCAAATTAAGTACAGGTATCTTAACCATATGCAAATACAGTGTTTGAGCAAATAATATTATTATATTGTGTGTTCATTATTCTCTGCTTCATTGAAACAGTGTAATTACACCGTTTTTTCTTTTCTTTACCTCTCAGTGTGTCTTCTGTGCGATTCTGGCCAGTTGTCTGCATGCAGGGAATGACGACTCCTTTTAAGACGAGCAAAGCTTTAAAGGTAAGTGTGAGAGGTCGGAGAAGTTTTTTTTTTTTTTATTGGATTCTTGTCCATGCTCTTGTCCTTCATCCTCCGCTCATGTCCTGCAGGTCAAGAAGGAGGTGGGCGAGAATGCCCCAGCACTCAGCGACGATGAGCTGGTGGCCATGTCCGTGCGGGAGCTCAACCAGCACCTGCGTGGGCTGACCAAGGAGGACGTCGTGCGGTTGAAACAGCGGCGACGGACCCTGAAGAACCGGGGCTATGCGGCCAGCTGCCGCATCAAACGCGTCACCCAGAAGGAGGAGCTGGAGAGACAAAAGACAGAGCTGCAGCAAGAGGTGGACAAGCTGGCCCGGGAGAATGCCAGCATGAGGCTGGAGCTGGATGCCCTGCGGGCCAAGTACGAGGCCCTGCAGTGCTTTGCCCGGACTGTGACCCGCGGGCCCCTGTCCCCAGGAAAGGTGGCCACCACCAGCGTCATCACCATCGTCAAGTCCGCCAACCACAACAACTCCAGCCCGACCCCGTTCTCAGCTCCGTCCTAGTGTCGACAGGACTGGGCTCTCCTTCTCCTGCCTGGTCCTTCCCGGTTCTGACCCAGCCTGAACCCGCTCATCCTGTACTGAGAGGACGCTCAGTAGTTAGACTGAGGGATTGAATGGGGGTGGCAAGCTCTTTGTGATGTTATGCTGAATTCAAAACTCTGTCTCCCACCTTCTGTCTCTTACACAATCTACACTGTCTGTGCACTGTGCAAATCCCCCTCCCCGCCCCCCAGCACCGGCAGGGTAATGGGCCTCTGTGACCCTACCTCCCTGACTGAAAGCAGAGATTTGCTTTTACTTGGCAGATTTATGTAGTGAATCTGTGACAGTAAAGCAAAGCAATTTGCCAAATCATAGTTTCTGTTGCCTTGAAAAGGATCAATGATTGATCCAAATCATTATCTCACATGTAGTTTGACACAGAGAAGATTTATCGTTCCAGCTTTGAGGTCAGGTGGACACCTCTTCATAGCCACAGTTACAAGTGGTCTTCAACAACATGCCTTTAAGAGCCAGCCTAACACAGCTCCAGATGTTTTTACGAATTTGTTCCTCTTCTCCCTAGGGAGATGCTAAGCAGTAAAATCCCCTGTTGTTGGAGTGAAAAGTTACACACCGCGCTCTGTGGTCTTCTTCTTTTTTTTTTTAAAGAGAGCTGTGTGTTATGAAGCTGATAACTGACTAATATTTAGCCGAAGGGCTCTCGCAGTGATAAAGAATGGTTTACAATTCTGTCCTGGTTATGCAAAGTTTTGCCCGGTGGTCAGGCGTATCAAATAGTTTTAGTATTTAGGCACTAATGCTAGAATGTCAGTGCTATCATGGAAAGCCATTCACACTGATGCTGACAGCGAACTACCTTTGCAGTTCTGAAGTTACATTCGTCATTTGTCTGAGAAGTCTAAAACTCCAACATTTGGCCAGAATTTGTATGCAAATCTTTGCTAGAATATATTGACTCCCCTTACTGAAGAGGTTCCTTTGTGCCTTTTTGTCAACTTGCTGGCAACTGCCCAAATATCTTAAAAAAAAAAAAACAAAACCAAAAAAAAGACCTAAGAAAACAAAAAACCCTCTTTTCACATCTTCAGGGTGTCTAATTAGATCAGAATTCAAAGCAGCATATCTAATACATCTCAAATTTGCTGCCATAACAACTTATCCACAAAATGCCTGACTTGTTCTAGTAGGTTGTTTAAGAAATTGCTGAAATTGTCAGTGCCCTTTTGACTCTTGAAATGGATCACAGTTTCTGGTTATACTATTTTGAACTGCATTCAAGTTGGATTGTACTTGATTTGAACAGATTTGAAATTCTATTTGGTTGAACAGGGAGACTTGGGTAGACTAAAAATTGAAAAGTGAGTAAGGATAATTTTGGGACAGTAGATTAGACATTGCCCAGTGTCTATTGATTATATAGCACTTATAATGAAACTGTTACGATACAGTATAAAACGATTCACACAGAAGCTGATTCCTAGAATTGGGGATGACGACAGAAGCTTTTCTTGCATTTCTGAAATTACTGAGGCTTAAGTTCACAATGATTAAATGTGGTGTGACCACTTATTGCAAGGTCAAGCCTCATGTAACTAAGGATGGTATACTCTCCGATATGTATGCCACAGCAATTACTGGGTGATGTTTTGCCTCTTTCCTTTATATGCCACTCTTTGGTAGGTAATCCATATTGGATATAGTGTAATGAGAGGGGTCCTTAAAAGTTAAATGCAATTCAACTTACTTCCTGTATATTACAGATTACAGAGACGATAAAGCTCCCACTGCCGTCGTTGTTACTTTACATTGAGATCTCCGTCCAAATAGAAATCATTCCTACTGCTGGGTCACGAGAAGTGCTGCTGCCGGTGTTGGTAACTCTGAAACAGTAGCTCTTTACTTTGCTTTTGACACACTCTTCTGCAAGAGAACTCCTGACGCCCATCTCTAGAAACAGTGGTGTCACAACAACCGCATGCAGTAAACACCTTCCTCCTGTTGTACGTTTTGAGTATATTTAATTATGAAATTCACTTGAAATCGAGCTGTTCTTACCGAGGATCCATTCCTAATTTGGAGTGAAGTCAATAGAGATTGTTCATGTCAGGATATTCTCTTGGCTAAGAGGACATGACTGTTCGTCCCCTGTTCCATAGCTGCAAAGAACAGTATGGGGAACTTTGCTGCTGTACAACCTGCTGTGATTTTTAAGCAGGGGCATTGCTGTGTTCTTACTCTCATTTTGTATTTTCACTTGGTTTCTATGTTGATAAAACCTATGTTCCCTTTCTGATACTTAGTTTTATATGCATATACAGTATATAAATATATATATATATATATTACATATTTTTCTATATTTATGTCTTTTACTATCCTGGGAGTGGTGTGATTATGTAATCTTTCTTTGAAGTCTAATTATGTTGATGCTGACCTTTTCTCTGAAAAAGTTGTATTTACATTTACAATGAGAAAACTGTTCTCATAACCGAAGTCTTCTTTGAGTATTTATACCCCATGAATAGTTCTTCTCAGCACATTTACCATTTGTCTAATCTACAAATTGGACAGTGACTAGGGTTACATACAGGTTGCAGCTAACCATCTCTAAACGATCAAGAATTAACTATTTAAAAACAGGGAAAATTAGATTCTGACCGCTCATTCACTTTTTTAGAAAAGACCATATGTGCATTCTTCATATTTTACAAAGCAATCTTGCAAATCTTTCATAAAATTGCAGTGAATGAAAAGGCAGTATAGATTAAAATGTGATGAAGTTAGAGGTTGCCAGTCATACTATCTATGCAAAGGAATTCACATATATTAGGCAATTTCTGGATTGTTTGGAAGGGAATTTACCTAATTTTTAGCACAGATGTTAAGGTTCCTAAATATTGAAAACAACTTTTCATAATTCAAAAGAAGAGCACATTGATCTGATGTGATCAGATTTAAAACTGCCTGATATCAAACAAATTTTAAGTTCTCATTTGGGTCTTTTGAACATTAGTTGAAGAATTAAAGAGAAAATTTGACCTTAAAATGGATATTTACCCTGCATGTAAACCCTAGTCAGTTATTGCGGACACTGATGTAGACTTAGTATACTTTTCTACAGATGATATTTGATTTAGTCGACAGTTTCAAATGATGACGATGATGGTAATTCTTTTGTAACCGCGAAGAAACCTTACCTGAAAATAAGTTCAAAGCTGCTAATGACTGTCCTCCCAGACCTGTTAACTTTAAGGTCACTGACTTTATCAACACATTACATGTCTATGTAAATCATTTTTCAGCATATTGCCTTATAAGAAAAAGCTGCTCAAAGCATTTTCTAAAAACATTACAATGACCTCCTGTGGGAAAGTTTCAAAACCGAATGCTGTTAAATGAGGCATTGTTTAATTTTAGCACTTATTACTGTATTTGGATCTGAGGTAAATACTTTTTAGCAGCACACCTTAAAAATATTAGTCTAAAAGGATATATACTTCTGTACTGCACGTGCCATAATAAAAGACAAACCTCTCTGTAGGTGAATTAAGTACTCTGTTGTTAAGCCTACATCCAGTGTGACCCAGCCAGAGGTCCATTCATGCTCACAAACACATGCTGCTTTTAGGTTGATCCACACAGCAATTTACTTTTTCTACAGGGCGATGCAGCATAAATAACCGAGCTGCAAAAAGGAAGATATTTAAAATCAATTTAGGGAGAATTATGAAGAAAGGAATAGTTTATGGGTGAAAAGAAGTATAAACAATACCTACCATGGATGTTTACTAAAACTGGTCTGAACAGCCTTCTTTCCTCCCACAGTTGAAGTGAGTCAAGCTTGTTATACCCAGGAGCTGTAATAGAGCTGTTTAAGATTTCAATGGTTATTTTACATTTTTATGTGAACCGTAACAATGCAATTGTACATAAATGAGGTTGCTCTCATATCTTGATTAGAATTCGAGGTTATGCAGTTATTTTTTTTTTTGTTCCTGAGAACATGTTTTTGAGTAAATAAGCTTTCACACACACACAGAAGCTTTGCCAGCCCTACAAGCTATGGTATTTAAATTTAGCCATGTAGAAAGTCAGTTTTAGAATTGTAGATTTCAAAGATTGTTTGTGCCTATGAATTCAGAAAAAGCTCCATGATAGTCGGGAACGGAGCATGTGTATGGGTTACGTGGTTGTGGGTGAAATAATGGATGAAATACATTGAATGTTAGTTCAACAGCAGCAGTTTCTATGTTATGTTTGTACTTACAAGATAAATGGATTTCTTTTTTTCTAGTCTTGACCCTTAATGAGCGACTGTAAACAAGGAAAAAAAATAAGGCAGCATAAACTGAGTATGTACCCCTCACAGCTTGTCATTATTCTGCTCATATATTTTATATTTATTTCATTGATTTGTGTAATTTTATTAAAAAAAAACACCTAAATTATTTTTTATTTTACATTTCATTTATTTACATGTTTTCTCAATGAACTACCCTCATGTACAAATAAAATCTGTATTTTTTTCTGCTCTGATTTAAAATATGGTAAATTATTCCTATAAAATAAGTCTGCTGTGTCTGTTTTTGTACTTTTAAATAAAGCTTTTTTTCCCTCATCTATAAGCGAACATTTACTCAATTCAAAATGTGAGTTACAGAAGCAAAACAATTATTTTATTTTTGCATGTGAACCAAAAAGGACTTGCAGACATCAGTCACAACTATTTTGTACATTTTTGTACCTGACTGTAAATTTTCTCTGCTCTCCCAGAAAGAAAGCTATCATTGGCACAATTGGGTATCAAAACTCAAAAACCTATGACTTGCTATACAAAGCCAGTCCTCTATAACTGATCTATTTAGAAAGCCACCCAGTTAAAAATAAAGACAATATATCTAGTGAAATTAAAAATGGGAGAAGAAACTTCCAAATGTCTCCTGAAGCAGAGAGCTTTGTTTGAGTGGCTCATCTGCCAACACAGATTTTTGTTGGGTCTGACTGCACCTAAACTGCTCACGTTAAATACATAAAGATCTTCTCAAATCATAATTCAAACAGAGATTTTACACAAATTAAACATATTAAAACAACAAAATTTACAACAAGCAATTTCTGTACATATTTTTAAATTTCCCTGGAGGACATGAATGAAAAAGGCTCTGCCAAAAGCATTTATAATGGTGTAGAAGCCACAAGAAGACGATCTGTTGAATGGGTGTCTAGTTGCACTGAATTACATTCTTTAGCATGCTGAGAAAATTAATGAGAATACAACAACTCCCACTTTGTAGATGACAGGTTTATCCAATTTGTCCATGGTACGGTAGATACAAAGGATTGCGAAGTGCTATAGTCTGCAGTTTGAAGTGCCTGCTCCAAAACTAATGTGTCTTTGAACGAATCCTTCCTTTTGTCAGGAAACCATGCAGAGGAATGCTCAGCAAATACTTCAAACAACCAGATGCGACACAGTCCATGAAGCGTCATTCCCAGCCATCGCTTGCTATCCTGCTTCCCACCTGGAGACACATATTAATCATCTCCTCTTTGAAACTGACATGAATCAGAGGAAACACACTTCAGACAGCCAGAGAGCGAGTACTGACATAAAGGCAGAAACAGAATCAGGGACACTCCTGAAACATCCAGCAGCTTGATTTAACGAAAACGCGCAGCTCCAGGCTTCTCTGATACAGTGAAGGTGACATGTCCTTTTCCTGTGATTATTACTGCCAGGATGGTTGCAGATCAGTTCTCTGGTCACTGAGCTATCAATTTTAAAACTATTATTAATTTCACCCTGTTCTTGGTGCCTAAATTATTCATTAAAAAGGGGACAGGAGTAAGCAGTCCTTCTTAAATACTGGGATAATGACAATTAAACGCCTGGATTCAATCCAGCTCTGTGCCAGATGCGATACAGCTGTTTCCCCAGGGGGTCAGAGATAGGGGTGGCAAGGACACAAACACCTGGATCTTGCTGGAGAAATGCCTAAAATTCATCATCGGAGGTAATCAGCATGATTTTGTCAGACTTGCGGGAGCTCTTGTTGCCCGTGGCCACTCTTCCGTTCGTGCCGGGCTGGACCACTTCCTGTGTGGACTGCTGGGTGTACTGCTGGTAGGCTGGGGAGAAGTTGTGGATGGCATCCTGTACCATGTCTCCCGGGTTTATGGTCTCCTTCAGGCCGCTGGAGATGCTCTGCATTGGGGGGATGTTCTCTGCGGAAAAAACACAGGGATGGGGTCAGAAGCAGTTAACTGGTCACGCATTATTACGCGTGACTGTGAGGTTGTTGCTTTATGTCCCTGAAACAGAAATGGATATCAATCTGGGTATCTGAATACAAATAGCAGGAAGTGGATGTCAAAGAAATAAAGATGTTTGTGGAGGAGCTATGGAAAAATACTTGTATGTCCTGGCAGTATACTGGTTTCACAGTTTGAGTTGAGGTATATATTGGATAATATACTAATGAGTATCGTTATATTTATATCAATTATTTTTTTAATTTGTTGCTGATCGATAAAATCTGGGGAAAAAAGAACACTCCTTACAAATTAGTAATCAGGTGTTTAACACTCCCAGAGCTCAGCTTATCCATGTTAATCAGGATTGTTTTGGTGTGTGATCAGATTCTGATTAAAATGTTGCTAAATCCTGATTAGTGCACAGATGCTTGCTGGAAAAAGTTGATATCACAGAGTCCTGCCCGCTGCAAAAAAATTTGAAACAACTAAAAGTATTCAAACTATGGCAGAAACTTTTGTGCTCATGTATAACGTCACTGCTACGAATAACCAGCTGACTGAGGAAAAAGGTTTTCAGGGCCTTTAAAGGATTAATCTGTTACAAAAAATAATTTCTTTAGATCAACTAATTAATTACTAAAATAAAAATTTCAGTGTTACTTTTGTAAACTATCTAAAGCAAGACAAAATCGTTGCCCTTTTCTTTTTTTTAAACAAGCTGCAGTCTATAAATGGACTGAAAAGAATTCATTCACAGCGAGCGTCTCCACTGATGGTCCCTTAGCACCCAGCTGTGAGCCCAGTTGAACTAAAAGGGTGTCCAAAGCAAAAGGGAGAGCCGGCAGACACCCATGGCCTTCTGTTTCAGGGTCATTGGCAATGCTGTCTGGATTGGATTGGAGGTGGCGAAGAGAGGGGCAAAGTGGGCTGGGGGTACAAGGCAGTTAGGCACAGTCTACTGAGTTTCTCCTTACAGTCTGCGCCTGGAGCACAGGGCTGAAGCAGAGAAATGGTAAACGAGTGGAGTTGCAACCTCCACCACCAAACACATCAGGACGCGAGGGCGGGGGACGCAGCAGCAGAATAGAATGTTAAATCTAAAGCCAAAAAGTTCTGTTATAGGAGGCGAGGGGATGGCTGACACAACGAAACAATCACAGAAAAGAAATGTAATAATCAGCTGTCCAACACGGTGTAGCAACGTTATTATTACAATGCTCGGACTGGACAGAAAGGTGAATAATGGATTTCTTTCCATATGGGCAGGGGGAATGACTGGGGATGAAAACCATTAATTTTATGTCATAACCTTCTTTGATTTTCACCTTGATTAAAAATTATAAATGTTCATATCAAGCTGAAACAGAACTGCTTGAGTTTTCATCACCGCTGCCAATGATTCTGCATATTAAGGGGCTCAAGGGGACAGGGGGTTTCTTATAGCAGGAAAAAAAAATGACAAAATGATTGATATCACTGCGGAGGGCTTTTCCCTAGGCTTTCATTTGTCTTTTACTTGAAAACAGTATTGACGTCAAAGGGGTGCCACTCGCTCCCTGCTAGTTACTGTACTGTACTCTGAATTCCTCTTCACCCTTCTCTCCTTTGCTTTATTGGCAACTGTCGTCTGAGTCATGAGTAATAATGTAGGCCCTTAGGCTGGAGGCTGCCCCTGCTTACTTCAAACCTGACAGCTCACGACAGCAATACATTTAAGAACAAATTCGCAAATATGTAGAAGTTTCAGCTGAATGTGGAATCTAACTTTAAAAATTAGCCTGCCTGGTCTAAATCACTACAACAGGCACAGAGCAACTCAATTACTTTTAATGCTAACACCTCGAATCCTGCGTCAGTCCTTAGTCCATGGGTGAAGGAGGCAATTAGCCTCGGAACACGTCAACATATTTTAAAGGTGAAGGCAAGAGGTAATGATCAGTTTTAGCTTTTGGCTGCTCTCTGCAAAGACTACGGCGCTGACCTGGCACTTCATTTTTCTTCTCCTGGTAGACGGTGATGGTGAAGGCATAACGGAGGGCGATTGCAGCGAAGAACATTTCGATGCAGATGATGAAGTTCTGCCAGCCTGCGGCCACGGTGCCGGCGCCGACCTCTTGTCCATCGATGAAGAGCGCGTTGGGGATGACGCCACAGCGTTCCAGGATGGCGAGGACCATTCCTAGAGAGCAGCAACATTTTCATCATCAATTTATACTGTCATGTACTGGCACTGACAGAGAAAAAACAAACAAACAAACAAACAAAACAAAAACAAAACAAAACAAAAAAAACAAAACAAAAAAAAAACGTAGAGGGGAGGACTTACCTTGCCAGAAAGATAAGAAGATGACGGATTTAATTGTGAGGAATTTGAGCACTGGTTCGTACGGCCTGAGGAGGTCACTGGTTGCGAAGAAGAAGAGGAAGAGAGCGTAGAGGGCCAGGCTGACTGAGAAGTTGTAGATGATTGTGATATAAAGGTATCCTCCATTCACACTGCACAGAAAAAGATTGGTTGCCATCTTTACACATCTGGCAATTACAACAATGACATTTTTTCCACCAGTGATCCGAAGACAAGCCTGTGCACGGTGACTTCAAGTTTTTTTGACAGCGACAATTTATTCATGTTTTGACTCCATTCATTATGTTGGCCTGAATGAAAAAGGACTGCCAGCTTATATGTGATGGTATTTTCAGCCATACTGCAAGGACACCAGGAAATACAGCCTTTTTGTCCTCTCCACGAACAAGCAGTTAATAAATGCTGTTTGTGTACGTCCTTCTTATTTCAAGATATATCAAATGAACAGGCACATTTGTCTATATTTCATTGTCAGCCTGCCTTTCTAGCCTCTTTGCATTCTGGAGAGCTTCTCTGAGGACTCAGCTGTGACTACACTAATTACTCCCATGCAATATAGAGTGCGTCGCTGGATGAAAGCATATAAGTAAACGATCCGTGAATCACCACAATCTCGCAGCAGAGCTTGAAGAAAAAAGACAGTTATTTCTGCTTGCTAATTTTGTAAGTATAAAGAGAAATAAGCAGAATAAGAATTTAATCATGTCTATCTTTTGGATCGACAATAGGAGGGTGATTATATGAGCCTGCTTGGAAAACTTTCTCAAGCCCTTGTTGAACTCTGCTTTTCCTGAGTAGTTTAGAAAGTGTTGTCACAGCTGAACCTTTAAAAAAGAGATACTAAACTGAGAGGCAGAGAAGAGCCCCTGAAAATAACTCAGTTTACAGAGTTTACAAGCTGCAGATTTTATGGCTTTTGATTACACGCTAAAGAAAAATGTATTCAATTATATTACCCTCTCTGCTAAAATTAAATTTGTCAGTCTGCAATTTATCCTCAGCTTTTGCATCACTACACATCCAAAGCAACAGTATGAATTGAAACAATGCATCACACTGTATAATAGTGTGCTTCACTGAGTTAAATATACAATAAGAATTAAGAGACCTCATTTCAGAACACTTGCTACATTTGGAGAAAACCTATGATATTATTTCTTTAGTCCACTTTGCAAAAACTCTTGAATTATTCTTTGCAATACCCATAATACCCCAAGAGGCTGTAATTACAGCTTGGACAGTGAAACAACTGGGCCCACATGCAACAGAGTACCTGTAAAAGTTTGAACACAGCACTTTCAGCTTGAAATAGAAGCCCTTAATTCCAGAAGTTTTCATCGTGCCTGCCGTCAGGAGGTGATATAATTATCTCTACTTGCAAATTATTTTCCTATGTACATAAACAGCAAATTAGCCTGCTGGCAATGGCATGGACGAATAAGATATGAGAAGAATGAAATGCAAAGAGAGATGCTGCTCACTTAAAGTCTCCATCATGATATTTGCCAAAGGCCTGCAGGATGATGGTGATGACTGCCATGATGGGTTTGACAACGCAGAACTGGAGAGTCGCCTGGAGAACACATTGCGATTCAGAATGAGACACCCATACAAGAAAGGACACTATGAAGGCGGATGAAGGATGAGGGATGAGGGATGAGGGATGAGGGATGAAGGAGGGCATCAGAATCTGTTTGTAGATCTAATTAGCTGGAAAAGATCTCTAACTGCTCACTGGCAATGAACAGGTGTCCATGTATCCCAATCCCTTTAACCTTACCAGTGCCAATTTGTCTTTGACCATTACAGCTATGCTTTTAATTCTTCTTCAATACGTGTGCACGCACGCACACGCACGCACAGAGCTAGCCTTGCTCTGTCCAAATGTAACCAAATCAGTAGCTCTAAGAGCTCACTTATTATTCTGTTACACAACTTAAGTTTAAAAATTACAGTTTTCCTTGCAGTTATGCGCTGGGTTATTTCTTGGCTCGGAGGAGTTACTTCCTCGGGTCTCTGTGGTTACCTGGCAACTGCTAGGAGCCAAGAACACAGTCCAGCCAATAAGTCCCTCGTCAAACAGCACTTTGTCAGTTTTAAACTTCAGGGTTTGCACAGATTAAACATATTAGATATAATTATTAATCACTGAGCTTTAGAGGTGCTGGTAGGTGGATTTTGGACAGGACCAGTAGCCGTTTCCCTATATATCCACTCTTTGTGCTAAGCTTACACCATATTTCCTATAATATCAAACAATTAAACAACTTAAAAAAAAAGAAAGAATAAAAAGCAGTCTTTGCTATAAGACTGTCCAAATTCTGTCCAAATAGTAGGAAGAACTCATCTGACACTGATGTCTTAATGTGAACGTGGATGGGGACTTTGCTTCAAAAACAACAGAGGACACAGGGGCATGTAGGCCTGCATGTCATAAAAGACTGGAGGACAGGTGTCTGCTGTGTTGTGTGTTGAAGCCCGAACCAACCAACTCGACAGAGGCTGCTCTAAACTCCCATCGCCGCAGCCGTCACTTGAAAGCAACAGACCCGAAGTGTTTGACTTGATGAGTCAGAGGGAGGTGTTTTTCAGAATGGCCGGAGCCAGTGGTGGGCTTTAAAGAAAATGACATCAACGATAATTTACATAACTGACTTACTTTGAAGCTTCGCGTACCGACAGTCTCTGCGTGCTCTATGCCTGTTCTGGTGCCAGCTCGTCACTGCGAATGTCTTCAAAGCAAATAATTTAGCACGCTACACCCTGACATGCTTGGTATTCAAAACACAATGCATGTTCGTGATGTCGGTGAATTAAAAGCCAACCGAGGTTTCTGCCTCAATTTAATTTAGAGTCAGCAAATGCATCCATGCATACAGACTCTATACAGACCAAGAAATGAACTTTAATACTAAGCCACATGTGAGTGTCAGCGTACACTTCATGATACAAGTGTAAGATAAGAGGATGAGGGATATTATGTGAGATATTATACTACATCTCCAGCAGCCTGACTAACAGCTCTGCTGCACACTGATGCATCAAAGGGTTACGTGAGTTTAGGATAAAATGAAAATCTGTTAGATTCATTACAGCTGACTCTTCCTATTATTTTAGCAGCCTGCCAATGCTTTCTATTATAATAATTAATAATGTTTAATTGAGTATCCACAGCTTGAAATCACCTGAGGCATTTTCACTCTGTACTGCTACAGAGTTCATGGCAAAGGTTTACTGATGGAAACCTATGAAAGAACTGATTTTTAAATTTCTCCTGAGTTCCAATTAACACCAACCCCCCTCCGCTTTGTGTATCACAAACAGACCTCCGAAGCCAATCTACCTAAATTGATAAAAATTCAGTTTAAGTATGAATCTATAAACCATACCAAAAGGATATTGTTTTTATTGGCCTGTTGCCTCACACACCTCCCCCAGCCTTGGTGATGCTGTCCACCCTTGCATCTTTAATTTCTGCAAGGAGGCCGTTAGAGGCCTGTCAAAAAAACTTCTGGATTGTTTTTTATACCAACTGCTTGTATAGTGCAATTGCTGTTGCTCCCTTGAAGGAAAAAGAAGACAAAGAAAACAAAAGTATACAAAAAACAGAAAAATTGTATGTATATCACAATAATGTATGTATAACAATATTATAGTCTCAGCTTTAGTTCCTGGTTTTATGCTTCGAAAATTGCAAAAACTAGTCGTTCAAACCCATGTGCGCTTGCAGTTCATTTATTGTTTTACTATTTTTTGATCCCCAATGGCCCTCACAAGCCCCCTCGAGACCACACAATTCAACTTGTGCGCAGTTTCAGGAAAATAAGGCCCTGTAGTGTCCTACAATACGATAAAGGACTTAAAACCAAAATGTCAAAAAATAGTTTAGGATGCAAGAGCTCATCCTCTAACCTTATCTCAGGGAACCACCATAATTCTAAGCTGCTTTTCCATATCAGTGATTCATTTGTTAACCTCTCTTCTAATCACACTCTAAAACTTTCCCAAAATGTGCAATGAATTTTAATGTTTTTTTACCCTGCGAAAATGGATCTAGGCTTTTTCTGGTCCCAGGATGAGTCCAGGATGAGACTTTGCCTCACCTGATTTTGTCTCTCAATGAGAACACCCTGTTGTTTTCTAACTCCAAGCCACATCACCTTGTGGTCAATATAATGGACTACCTTGGGAATCCAGTTAGAATAAATTAGTGTGTACAATAGCAGTTAATAATTCTTTCAAATCTAGTTAGTCCCTCGCTTTGTGTTTGCTGACCTGCAAAACAGCATGTGATAATATCTGAAGTGTTCAATTCTTACTATATTTCAGAAATGCCACTAGAGGAAACCTGCATGGTTTTTCTTTAACAACACTTCACGTAGGGTTCTTGTTAAATCACACTGGGTATTTATCACTTACCACTGGAAAAAAAAAAATGGTCATCTCACCATGTATTTATTTTGAAGACATAACTCTCAGTTCCGATTTCCATCAGCTTTAGATTGGGAGCTTGTGCAGCATCCCAAGACACTGGAAGAGAGCTCTTGCTGACAACTCATATCATCTTGCTGTGTATACTATCAAGCTGCTTTCACCTGGCCCCGATTCCTTTTGTTTTTTTTAAACCTACTGGATGTTATCCTCTCAAAAAGCACACAGTCAATTGTAACAGCTGTCATTTTTAAGCAGACTGGAGATCTAGACAGAATTGTAATTTATTGTGCAGTATTTTATTTATTTATTTATCTATTTATTTATTTATTGATGTTTTCCTGTTTTCAGTGTGTGTAAATTTATTTTTGAGGTTGAAAAGAGAATCTCCAGAGCACAGACAGGGGAGATGAATGAAGCCCACCTGCTTGCAGAATCTTAAAAAGCCGATGGAGTAGCTCATACCAACGAGGCAGCAGGTGCCATACAGGCAACTTGACCTGCAAATTCAAGAAGAAGCAAAGTGTTACTAAATTATGTCAACATGGAAACATCAGATCTTAAGCATCAGAAAAAAGAAAGTATAACAGAAACACATATACGATGTAATAAAACAGCTATACAATAAAAGCCATGCTTGCTACATTAGAGTTGATATAACTAATTGATACAACTAGTTGATTAATTGTTAGTCTAAAGAAAATTAACCAGCAACTCAATTAATCGTTTGAGTAATTTTTCAAACAAAAATGAGTTTGCTTCTTCCAGCCTCTCCGCTGTCAATGAGGTCTTGCTATTTTTTCTCTGTTTTACATAACTGTAGACTGAATATCTTTAGGTTGTGGACAAAACAAGACCTTTGAATGATGTCACCTTGGGCTCTGGGAAACTGTAATAGGCATTTTTCATTATTATCTTATATCTTATAGACAAAACAACTAATCAACTGATCAAGAAAACAACCAGTGGAATAAACAAGAATAAAAAAAATGACACAGCAAAGCAGATGAAATGAATGAACTGGTGAGAAAGACTGCGCTTTGCTGTGGGACTGAGCCAAGAGTGAGATTGGAACTAAACTCAGCCTCATCTTAAACTTCGGCTCAGTCTGATGCATCTACAAAGCATCTTCAGCCTCTTAACCCCGAGGTGCTTTTCAGAGTGCTTTGGGTGCTCTTAACCATCAGACTATACAGAGGTATCATCACATTTTTGAACAATATTTCACTACTTTCTAAACGTATACCTTGCCAATTATTTTTTCTGTTTTTTTTTTATACAATACAATGAGGGTCAAGCTCAAATGAAAACTGAGCTCTTGCATGGACATTTAGTCAAAATACATTTGAAGAACAAGTAGAGATATGCCTGCAAAGTGAATATTGTCTATATCTTTTTTGTTCTCTGCCTTGATTCCTATAGAACCTTTCGACATCTGATGTGTGTTTCTAAGCAGATCAGGCTTAATCTAGTTTATTATTGGGAATGTGAAGTGTTAAATTGCATATATATGTGTACAATATTAATTAAAATATGACTAGACTTAATACTGATGTGCTACTAATATGCTGTGATGATGTTGCTAACATGATAACACGCAGACTGTGAGCGCGGCAATAGTGTGCATAAAGTATGTGATGTAATTCATCTTGCTTGCTGCTAATTAAAACATAATCAACTTGAACACTGACAAGAATGAGTTACGCCCTTATTTTAGTCAAGACCTCACCTTGTGCGAAAGGCTTTCTGGATTATAAAATCTTAAACTATGTGCTGGAAATTGGGAGTGGATGGATTTAAGAACAAAAAAAAATTGTCCATGGAAATCCTAAAAGATGTATAATGGCAACACAGTGCATTTAACTATTCTAAAACAAGATGTAGAATTGTATACATCACCTCCACCGGCTGACATTAAGCAATACAATTGTTTATCAGGCCTCAACATTAATTTCTGCACTGTCTTAAGAACCTGGCAACGAACTGCTGCCCTTTGGCTGAGTCAGCCATAAAACAAAGCAAATGCAGGCTGGTAAAAAAACTCTGAGATAAAGGATAACTGTCAAAGATTAATACTGCACCTGTTTATTGCCAGCACTTTCACTGTGTTTAAATGAAAAGCTAATTCAAGGGAGGCCAGATGCACCTTGCACCTTTTTTGATTGTAAGTGTGAAGCATAAACCATAAACCACTGTTCGCCTCATTCGATTGTAAATTATTTGTTACTTCTTAGGCAACCTATTAGGACAATAAAAGTCTTTTGCATGCAGAAATTGCATGCAGGACTGAAATGTGAGCACTCACTGTATGGGCTTCCCTCGAATCTCAGACATGATTGCACTCTCTCCCCCCAGATACTCAAAGGACAGGCTCAGGAAATTGTAAATGACAAATGCTGAAAGACAAAAGAGAAGAGTTACTTCCCCCCAATATTAAACATTTTAAATGGCATGATGTTAACTGTAGACTAAATTCCTCATCACCTTCAAGTATAACTTCATTTTAAAGGTCAAGTCCTTACAGGGGAGAACACGCCCACATTATAAAATAAAAATAATTAGTCCAACATTTTGGAACAATAAGTGTTTCAGTTCTTACATTAAGAAGCTTCCAAGGGTTCTGTGTCTTTGAAATCCCTTCCTAATCCTTTGTTGCTATTTAAGGAGGGATTAAGTGAAGCTAATGCAGATGGTGTCCAGTCAAGAGAAGGTTCATTATGTTTCAGCCGTGGCCGCTGCGGTATTCCAGTCTCACTGCTTTCTGATGCGCTTCACTATCAATCAGCCACAAAATTGGCCTGCAAACTGGAAACTAATCTCCTGAATAATGTATTTCCTACTTTTCACTTTCCCAAATTACTTGTAATCCATTTTGCATACGATTCACCTTTTCCACTGGTGAAGTGCTTTGGTCCCAAAACTACAATACATAATTATAATTACACTGTATGAAGGCTATTAAACTACAATCTCCAGAAGATGGTTTACATTACATTTGAAAATTGAAAATCATTGTAGAAATATGCAGAACAAATGATAAAAAAATTGTTAAAAATACATTTTCCTACTTAAAAAGCACAATGTAATTTTTTCCCCTTCCATTTGTATACACTATGAACCAAGGCAAAAAACTGAGGCTGCTAAAATTACCCCTCCAAGAAATGTAACACCTGCAACAATTAGGTCAACCTACACAAGAACAATGACTGGTGTGAAAAACTAGTTCAGTGAGTTCCTCATATTTTCTTCCCTGGCAGCCATTTAAAATATGAGGGCAGCAGAAACACCGTGTCTGACCAAAGAGGATGTTATCAGGCAGATGATTTAAAGGGGGGAGCTTGTGACATTTACCTTCATAGCAGTCTCGAATGGAATCAAAGTACACATAGTACTGGTCGTTGCTGATGAAGAGCAGGCTGAGCCACGAATCAAAGGCATAAACTGGCACAATAAACAGGATGCGGATGATGTAGCGCTGCTCATTTGGGACAGTGTAGGACCGTAGGTGTGTGTAGATCTACAATGAAAAAACACACACACAAAAAAACATTAGTAAACCAGCAAGTATCCTGATGAACATATTTTACAGATTCATAGAACAGGGTTATGAATTTAACTAGGAAACCGGGACAATTTCTACTCATAACGGATGAGATTAAAATAAAACATGAAATATTGTAGCCTGTATGTAAAAATCCCCTCATACATAGACTTTATTAGGTGTACATAGGTGATGAAAATACACCATGCTTTCTCTAACATCTCTCACAAAACCATGGTTTTACTGTGGTGAAATAACTCAAGTAACGCTGCAACTAAAGGACTATTTACGCTACTGATTTAACTGCAGAATTCTGTGGACATTGTCCATTTTAATTTCCCAGCACCCAAGGTAACATCTTCAAATTGCCTTTTACCCAACCAAGAGTCAAGAATCCAAAGACATTTCATTTACACTGATATGCAACAAAGAGAAGCGGTAAATACTCAATTTTTAGAAGCCGTAGCCAGGGAATGTGTTTGGTTTTTCTTCAAAAAAAAAGACTTCAACAGAATAATTGACTATCAAAATAGTTGCAAACTAATTTTCTATCATCTAATCGTTTAACTCTAAACCTAAAATTTTATATTTCTGAGTATTTCCAAAAAAGTGTGCATAATGCATTTCAGAAATACAGCAGTATCAACTAGAAAATGCACTCAGTAGAGTGCAGACCTCTGCCAAGGCCAGTGTCAAAAAACATTCACCAGATTTCAGAGGAAAAAAAAATTCCAATTCATAGAAAACAATCAAGATGTTACCCAAAATTTAATGGGTTCTTCCCTTGCTCATGCCCACTCCCTCCACAAAGTTTGGTGTAAATTGGTTCATTGGTTTTTGTGTAATCCTGCTGAAAAACCAACCAACCGACCAACAAACACAGTGGAAAACAAACTCCTTGGTGGAGATAATAATGCAACTTTAAATGATATAAATAAGTTTTGAGATTTATAAAGGAAGGAAAAATATCAGTAATAAGCTAGTTGTACTGCACTGACACTGATGCAATACAAACGTAAAGGTTGCAATCAGTATGGAATGTCAGCCTCCTGGTGCTGACAATAAACTATAAAATATGTTTTATCTTGGTGATATCATTCTTAGCTACGGTTTAATTTTGCACTGACTGCTCGGTCTGCGTAAAGATCTGTCACTGTAAAATGCAGTAACGAGGCTGTCTAAAGTAAAAAGAGATCAACCAACTCCCATTTTAATGATCTCCCAGAACATGCCTGCTTTAAACTGGCCACACCTTTTATTGCACAGCTCTAATCTAACATACAGAAACCCTCAAAATAAAGTTTAGTTACTGATCTAATATCTATAACTAAACTTTATTTTCAGCAATACAGGTCTTAGATTTTAAACACACACACATACCACCATATGGCATCCATAAAAGGTAATGAAGTGCAGCTGACTACATTTGGGGGAATACGCAGAGCATATGGCAAAAGATCTGATTATCATTCATTTCCTTGACCTTTCGTTTTTAAACTGATATAAAAGTTTTAAGACCCATGGGCCACATCTTAATGGTGAATAAAATTTTTAAATCCCGACTGAAATGTACAATTTGCTACTGTAGAGAGTCTGAGGTAAGAACTGTTTTACCCATCATGATCTCAAGCAAGTATGGGTTCAGCAGAGGGAGTAAAGTACAGTTGTCTCTCAGGTAACGCTTCCACTGGAGTGGAGCTTGGTTAGTCACACTAATACATCAATATTTCATATTACTGCAAATTTAATTTGTCAGCAAATAAATTAATTCTTATTTGACTAACACCCGTAGGGCCTCTTCAACAAAATAATTAGCAGACTTAATAAAAAAAAAAAAAAAAAAAAAAAAAAGTAAAATAGTTTCTCCGGTATTTTTGTCACTCTGCAGATGAATGCAGCCGCGCAAAAAGTAAAATGTAGAGCTTATTAAAGACCAAAGATACTAGGGAACATTACTCCAATGCCACAGATGTGGCAACAGTTTTCATTATCATGACTAATGACTACTTCTTCCTAAAAAGACCTTTTAATGAAAAAATTACTAACCAACTAAAAGTTTCTCTGTTGACCAAGATGCTTATTAACCATTTAGCAACTAATTGTGGTTGAGTGGGAAATCCAAGTAATCTTACAAAGCTCAGGAAACTTTTGACTAATAACCACAACTCTTTAAAAGAGACAAGGAAACAGAAACAATTCTATAAACCTTTTAAAAGACCACCCCTTTTTGCAGCTATAAGAACTACATGCAGTTGTTGTGCTCATTATTATGGTCACAAGCCAGATGACTTTATATTGCCCTAAAACAGAAGTGATTGTAGGTATTGTAACTAAGTGAGGGCGCCATGTGCAAAGCATGACACAGCCACACTGCAGGAGATAAGTCCAGTCTGTCGCTCCTAATCCCAAATGCTTCAAGTTGCAAAGGGAGAAATAAGCCCTCCGAGAAAAATGAGCCCCGAGTCCGAAAAGCACTGGCGACTTCACAGCAAAGAGGATCTAAGGTCATTGTCTATCTGCGTTTAGTATTCAGAATGTGAGTTTAAGTGTCTAAAGCAATCCTCTGGAGCCAAGTCAGATGAAACACCACCAGCATTGCAACGGTACTCCTGCAGACCATTTTATTCTGTGTGACAGAAAAGGTGCCAAACCCCCTCCTTTCTCCCTGCCGTACACTTGCTGTTTCTTTGTTCAATTAAAATGTCTTGCTGGCAAGTATTTGGCCAGACAAGTACTATATTAAAAAGATAGAAACCAATTTGCTCGATGTTGAGTCACAAATCCCTTAACAATGATTGCTTTTGGATCATAGAATACAACATGTTTTTGTTGATGCTATGTGAGGTTTTTGAAAACCTCACAAAGCTTACAAAGTTGAAAAGCTTACAAAGCTATCCAAACAACAACTCTTCAACTAATTACATCACTTAACAGATACAGCTATGACCGTGTGTGTAAACATGATAGAGACATATGGCCTCCAGCATGAGGATGCTGGATAAATGCCTGTTCAATACAGGGGTTCTAGAATCATCAACTAAATCTAGGAGCCATTAAAGCCTCAGAACATTAAAACCACACTAAATAGAAAACAACACCCTCATCCTTTAGGATGCTGTAAAATGTTATCTCAATATCAATTGATTTCCCTGCTGATAATACACTGCACCCTACTGCATTCTTTACAAATGATAAAACCATAATGATAAGCTATCATCCACGCACAGTGGGTAGCTCGCTCTCGCGCTCTCTCTCTCTCACACACACACGCACACACACGCGCACACACACACGCACACACACACGCACACACACACGGTAAACGCTCATTTACAAAAAGTGATGAGATGGATTCTGGGTAAAGGTGGCCCGTGTGGGGCCATTTGTTCTTCCTAACCATCTCTCCCCCAACCACACAAAAGGGCACTTGCTGTGTATTCATTGTCCTTTAATCGGCTGAAGGGTTCTTGTCTATTTTAATCTGATGGCCTCTGCTGACTATAAAGTAAAGCAAAACATTCCCACAATGCACTGTGGCAGTGCAAGTACAAAGCAGGGAGAATAATACCTGCCGGGGAAGAGAAAAATACTTTATAACTAGATAAGACAACGCGTCGGTGTGAGTATGAAAATATGCAGCATGAGCCGAGACACTGAGTTCACCTGCGCCTTGCTGTGAGTTATTAAACCTTTATGGACAGAAATATTTGTTTCTGTACTCGGGCAATGGAGGTGCAAGCTCTCACTCCCCAACTGATTACACATTTACATCTCTGGGTACAAAAAAAAAAAGGAAAAAACTTTGAGGCTGTGTTTCTAACTAGCGTTATGAGATGCAGGGAGATTCTGGTTTCTCCAAGCATGAACATTTAAAAATAAGACCTGCGTGAAATGACAGACTCACCTGGTGGCACGTTATGAGCAGAGCAGACCAGACGAATATCCCTGAAAGGGCCTGGGCAGTCACCGTGTTCAAAAACATCTGGTCCTCTATGATTGAGCCGTTGCTGGTTCGCAGGATGGTCATATTGGAGACGTCTGACCTCTCTGGGAGGACTGGTGAAGGCAGGTGGACGATAGACGCATTTCCAGCGGACGAATCCATGTCTCCCAAAGAAATGTTCATCTGAAACAGAAGGGGGGAAAAAGGCAAAAAGTCAGTGGAGGGGCCGACAGGTGAAAATGTGAAAGCACCATTCCCTGCGGGCTTAACTGACTACTCCCCAGTCATTTAATGCTTCCTGCTGAGCACAAAACGAAACCTAGATTTTTGCTGTTGTCACACCATTGACACAATGAATGAGATAAGTCAATATTGAAAGCACAGGAGGCAGACTTTTCTAAAAGATGGTGGTCAAATGATCTTAACCTTTATGCGCACATTCTTCCCCGCAAACAAGAAGCTCACCTTCTGCCGGGGAGGCTGGAAGCTGCTTTATCCCGTTTAGATGGCGCCGCGCACGAACAGTCCAGGGTTGTCACAAGGCCAACGTTACAGGATAAACATCGAGAATATAATCTCCTTTCACAATTAGCCAACCGCGGGCACTCGCTGCCATTTACCAACGGCCCGTCGACTCCATCAGCAACGGGATCGGTGGCGCAGACTTCCTTGTTTTGCGATAGGTGCCTCGCCGAGGTCGAAGTCCGCGGAGTAGGCGGGTTAAAAGTCAAACAAAACCTCCAAGAAAAACACACACAGACAGTTACTGCGGCACCTGTTGCGTTTACTCTGTGAGGAACCAGTGAGAAGTCAAACGTCCTGTGTAAACAACGGTGATTTGAATTTCTCCTTTGCGCACTAAGTCAGAGGAGCGGCAGATAAACAGGTTGGGCACAGGTGAACGGATCACGTGACACCCCCGAGCTCCACGTATGTCGTCATCACGTTGTCTTCCGAAAGGAGGGCCTATGTTTTGTCCTCAGGTGTAACTACTATTTAAATATCACCGTCCTAATTCTTACATATTACGGTTTTTTTAAATCTACTTTTCCAATTAAAAATATCTATTAGAGGAATCCTACATAGTCACCAGAGGGGCCCCAGGCAAAAAAACGTTGCACGGCCCCTATTGACCCCCACTATAAACCTGGCAGTTGCATTATTTCCTCAGGCATCCAGCCAGTACTCTAGAGCTGAAATGACTGGTTGATTCATTGATTAAACAATTGACAGAATGTTTGAAAAAGCAATAATTTGATAATTGATTAATCATTTTAATCCATTCTTTGAATAAAAATGCCCAATCATCGCGTTATCCAGATACCGAATTAGCTATTTTCCCAGTTTTTCTATGACAGTTGACGCAACACATTTGCTGGTTGACAACACAAGAAATTAGAATATATTAACTTGGGCTGCAGGGAATAATGACGGGCCTTTTTCACTTTTTCCTGGTATTTGAAATACCCAACTGATTATTACAGAATATTCAGATGTAGTGATAATGATAATAATTGTTGGTTGTAACCTTGCAGTAATTATATGATGGAACAATACAAGCTTGTCCCAATATTCCTGTTGGTTAATTACTTGAGATACAGTAAAAAATTAAAGCTAATTAGTAAAAAAAACCCTCCACAACAAATGAGCAAAAAATATAAATAAATATATAATAAATATTGTAGACAAAATCAATTAAGGTCTTCAAACTAGAATTTCACATAATATGGCGGACTTGTCAGAGTTGATATTGTACTGCGGTGACTATTTTAGACCTAAATGAACTATAAGTGAACCTGGAACCTGCTGATAATGGAAATAAATCCTAGTTGCAGACCTGATATCTAAGCTTCAGTAGCTACATGTTACAGGGCAAGAACAAGACACAAAACACACTTCACAAAGCTAAGTCCCTCATCATAACCAGGCCCAGACAAATCCTAAAATTGAGTGAGAAAAAAAATATTCCAAATGAGCTGCCATATTACAAATACATTTTATTTATTGCATTTTACAAAATTACAAGGTTCTGACAATGGGGACATATAAATAATTATCCACAAAACTAGTGCAGATCCTATAATTTGGATTCCGTAGACTACTGTTGACCTGTAATGCCACTTCTCCTCATAATCTGCAGTAAAACACTGCTAGCACAAAATGTACTGCTTTGAAATGTGCTGGCACAGTAATACAGCTATGACTGACAAATGAAGCAAAGACCTCAGCCTGTTTAGAAAAGGCCTTTGGGGCTTGAATTCAACAGTTGGCCAGTTCTTACACATTGCCTCTTTAAGATGTTTATCCAGTGCTTAACTCAAACTTCACTTGGGCGGTGATGACTGAGTTCCATTGGTTTCAAAGACAAAAAAAAAAGACAACTTTAACAAGTGATGTTTTTTTTCTAAATTCTCCTCCAAACACAATAATATCTTAAAATACAAAAACTAATGACAGTATGAAGTACAGATTATTAAACAAAACTGCAAAATCAATATGTATTTCACATAGTGACGAAACTGGTACTGTTAGCCATCATTTTGCAAACTACAACTTCGTCATTTAGAACACAGTGACCTGCAGAACACCAACCCTTAAAACCACATTATTTCTAAATCGTGTTTTCCATAATACATTCCTTTTTATCGCGACGAATCAAAAGGATCAAAGTCAATGGAGTTGGATTTATACATTTCTGCCTTGGGGCGCAAGGCAGAAATTTATGTAGCAAATTAAAGACTAGCATTTAGGAAAGGATAAACATCTTTTAAGTTTAAAAAGCCCCAAAAAAATGTGGCATCGGTGGAATCCTGAAGGCTATGTGTCCATTTTATTGACTTCCTACCAGACTTGACAGCTTTTGATGATCTCTTTCATTTGCTTAATTGAATCTATTGAAGAATCCTTTAGTGCTAGTCCCAGTAAGACAGGCCTGTTGCCGGCTTCTTGCGACACAAATGTTGCCAGGTTTTTCGCACAGACGTGTGTCAATGGCTGAAAATAGAACCACAAAGCAAGTGTTACTTTATCACATAGAGAAATGCTGCAATTTAAAGCATCTATGTTAATAGCTGGCCTGTAAATCCTAACAGATAAATTGATGGAAACCAAAAAAACTGTAGCAATTTTTTCACACATCCCGAGTCCTTTACTCTCTATTAGATATCACGTACAGGTAAGTTAAAGTGTGTAGCAAACCCTTTTCCATATCTTTAGAGACCACATGTTTTTACAGATATCATTTCACTTTCCAAGTCATCTCACGCTGTAAAAAAGTTGTCCAGAAAAAAAGACAACTACCATTGCATGTGTGTTAAATATCTATAACTTGCTTTTACTGCAATACAGCATCACTAATTGGGCTGTATTCTACACACTTAAGTGATTCATTTTTGTGAAAGTAGGCAAATTCTCTGCATCTTACAATATGACTTAATTCTATTTTAATGAGCCCCATGATGTGGTTGTGGCAGGTTATCCACCTTAGTGTAATCCAGTAAACTGGATAACAAAAGAGAGGAAGACTCGGCTACTGATACATTCTACATTACATAGCAGTATTCAGTCTTGGTCACATACTTCACAAGATAGTGTAAGTGTTGCCTTTTGAAAAACACCAGAGTAAAAAAAAGCAAAACAAAAAAAGACAGTATGTCTTCTCAACTCTACAAGCAGTCACTGTTTTAATTAATTTCTCTATTGATGATCCACCCCTCCAATGTATGCAAAGTCGAAAATGGCTCACTCATGCAGAGATGAAATAGGTTCCCTTGTGTAAACTTTTACAGACCACTGAATTCCATATCTGCACACGACTAATTTCTCCCAATCCACCAGAGAAGGTCAGAACCAATCTCATCTCACCTTTCATGGAAGAAATGAGTTATCCTGCGTTGCACCTAGTTTGACTGATGTCCTGTGAACAAGTCTATATCACACTGATACAATATTAAGCTGAACAATTTCAGCCAGCATACCTCATCTTTGCCCAGCAGGACTTTGGTGGAGAACGTTGGGGTGCTGATATCATTAGATCTGGAATCGGGTGTGACGGATATCAACGTGCCAATTTTGCCGTACTGAGTGAGAACTACGAATATATAATTACTGAACTCTGTACAGACGACCTGTGTTGAAACTCCATTGATCTCTTTCTCTGTCTGTCTCGATTTGATGATGGGCTCAGGAGAAGACATTTTGTTAATCCTAGGGAGAAAAGAAAAAAAAAAGAAACAGCATATGAAAATTATTTTAAAATACCAGTCATATTTGTTGTCTCAGACTGTTGAAATTACAACACTATGGAGAAGGTAATATATCTGTATATTGCTGCAAGTACAGATTTTTAATACTGATTACTTGATTAATCTAAGGTTTATAGCCATTAATACCCAACAGTTTCCTAAACCCCAGGGTGATATCATTAGATTGTTTTTTCTGAAAGATCAACTGTATAACAACTGAAGATATTTCATTTACTATTACATAAGAAAAAGAAAACCAGCAAATTCTCACAATCACGAAGCCAGATACAGATAATATTCAACTTTCTTGAAAATGACAAAAGATTAACCAAGTATCAAACCAGTTGCAGATTAATTCCGTTAAGTGTCTCATTGGTTAATCAACTTTCTATTGTGCATTTATTTGGTGTTGATAGTGATCAGAGTCCACATGTAACAATACGAGATCTGCATTTATGCAAATTAAGAGCTCTCCAGTCTAATATTTTAAATTTTACAATAAAGAGTATGCTCAAAGTTGTATTCTTGTGATCTTCAGATGTATTTCAACAGATTTTACGCACTGACTACCTGGTTAGCCGACTGAAAGAAAATTAATAGCCAAAAATCGTTGTTAAATGTGAAAATTTTGCTACTTGACTGTGTTAGCATTGATTAAAACTGATCATCTTTTGCGATCGGGGCCGCTGATCGGACAAACACTGCAAGTGAAACATCAATTTGGATATTAAATCTTCAGTCATTTGCAAAATATGTACTCAAAAACTCACACACGACTCATGCACTGTGATTCTACTGTGATTTTCAAGGTTAGCGGCTAAGCAAAGAGAGCTACCGGCAGAACACTTTCCCAACTGTGTCCTCGGTGAAGTTCGCATCCCACCGCCTGCAGCGGGTCTTTGGTTTTAATTATCTCCGTGTCTTTCCATTGGGAAAATGAAAGAGAAGCTCCGCAAGAGTCATGCACGGCTACGGGGAAAGTACAGAGACGCTGATGCTAACGTTAGCTACGCCGCTACCGTTCCGCACCGGTAAAACCCGGCGACAGTGGACACCTTTCTTTTGACCTGCGTGTATAAATATAAAGTCCTCACCCCGCGTCTGTGTCTGAGCTCGTTTCCAAACTAAAATCGTCTCACTTTCAGCGAACTTTTCCGTCGCTCGGCGTCTCCGCAAAGCAAAACAAACCGAAACAAACGTGCCTGGGTCTCGTGGCGCATGCGCACCGCGACCTCTGCGTGATGACGTATGCTGCGACGGCGTCCCCCCGGTTAGTCCCGGGCTCAACGTAAAGAAGCGTAGGTGGTTTAAAGCGGATCCATGAGCGTCAAATCTACCCGAGTCTGGTTTAGATTACTCTGTTAAAGCCGCAGTTCCCGCATCTAGACTTTTCTGCGGTTCGGGAACATTTGGGTTTTGTTGTAAAATTAACAGCAGATGAGTCACCCGAGTATTTCTGACCAAATTTTGGGAAAAAAGGTTCTATTCTAGTCCTGGATATGGTTATTAAGGGTCTTTTTTTCTAGA
Source organism: Istiophorus platypterus (assembly GCA_016859345.1). Taxonomy (NCBI): domain Eukaryota; kingdom Metazoa; phylum Chordata; class Actinopteri; order Istiophoriformes; family Istiophoridae; genus Istiophorus; species Istiophorus platypterus. Next base: position 7,124,504 of record CM029112.1, on the reverse strand, counting down.
TTTCTGCAAAATCAAACGGGATATCAGTTTTTAAATCACTTATACACTCTGGCTGGAGCAAGAACATCAGGAATATAATCCAGACTTTTCTAAGACTGTCAAAAGCAGCGGTGGAAAGTAATTAAATCTACCCCCGTACTGTGCATAAGGACAATTTTGAAGGTCTTATACTTGAGTATTTCCAATTTATGTCTGCTCCGCTGAGGTTCAGAGAGTGTACTTTTTACTCCACTCAGTTTATCTGACTGCTATAGTCACTAGTAAGTTGTCAGACTATGATTTAAATTTTTGAAAAAAACATTACAAGCAACATGATAACAACAACAGGATGAGAAGCTTTTAAAATACAATCAGCTGTTATAGATTAAACCACTGATTTTCAGTCTATAGTTGGGGGAACTTAGTTGTCACATTTCAGAAGAGTTGTAGCAGTCAACTCCACCAAAGTTATGTTTTCTTTTTAAATTTTGGGGGGATGGTACAGATAACTTCATTTAAACAATTGTATTAATCGGCAATGAGGTATGAAAGTATTTCAATATTTATATATTGGCAGTATTATGAACTGGAATTGCAAACTGGGGCCCTGGAAGATTCCTAATTGAGTTAAATGACCAAGAACTATTTGTTGTGGCCATGATAAGAGCTGGTCGTATTCTCTAAATGCTAAGGAATGATGCTTCAGTGCTCCCTTTCTTATCGCCTTTAGCAAAGGGCACACCGGAACTATCCTCTTGCTAAAGGAAAGGAGATAATGCCATCCCATAATTCCTCTTCAGCAGCAACATTTAAGATGAACTGCATCACTAACAGCCGCAAAAGCATTTAAAAAACAAGTCGAATTCTATAATGATGTACTCAGGAAATGCAATGTGTCTATAACTGAGCTTGATACTCATCACTGTCATTCATCAAAAATGCATCTAAAAAACCCAACAGTGATCATTCTTGACATTTTTTGGACAGCGGAACAGTTTGAAATGTTAAAGGGGTAATGGAACAAGAAGGAGCATCCACAGAGAGCTGTTAGATAAAGAGCTGCGGGCGACAGGCTGCCGACCTCCAACTTCTCAGCGAGGTCACAAACTCCTTTCACTGTGCCCTGCTGTTTGCAGAGTCATGCCATGTCTAACATAAACTAAGATCAAGGCTGTTAACAGTGATGGAAAAAAGGCCAGTTATGGCCTGATTTTTTTTATTAAAAAGAAAATCGTTTGTTCTGCTGCCCCCAGAATTTTGTGACCTGTAGTATTAAACAGCATTTGCTATTACCACCAGGAACTATGGATATCGCCAAATAAACCAGGACTGAAGAGGTAAACATGATCTGATGTTTCACAAAAAAAAAAAAAAAAAAAAAAACTAATTTGTATATCCAAACCACTGTTTTTCATCTATAATTATCTCATGACCCTCCCAGGATTTATCTGGTAACCTTTTGGAGGGACCTGACCCCTAGGTTGGGAACCACTGGGTTCAAATTGCTAACTTTATATAAAGTAGTTAACACTAGCTCTACTTCAGGCAGCTACAACAGTAAAATACTGCTTACATATTGATGCATAATATATCTGTCACAGGGATGAAATGAGTACTTCTACTTTTTGCTGATAATATGTCTGTACTTTTACTCAAGTGTGACTTTTACTTGTAAGGGAGTATTTTTATAATGCTGTATTGGTACTTTTACTTTAGTAAAGGATCTGAATACCTCTTCCATTAATGGTCAAAAGTAATGCCTAATGTTATTCATTTGAAAAATCACTGGAAAACTGCAAATATAGGTTGAGAATTTTAGAACACTGATTAAACCTGAGTCATTTTCTATTACTTTCTGAAATTTGATAAAATCACCACAGATGGCTGTGAAAAAGAGAAATATGTGTAATTTTCTTTTTTTGAAGTTTGTAGCAGACTTGAAGATTAAAAGACTTAATTGTTAAAGAGCACATTGCTTTTCTCATAGATCGTATTCAAGGTTCCCTTCATTGTTCACAGTGCATCATTACACTTAATCTGCAAAGTCATTTTCCCAGGAATTGTTGTTGTTATGAAGTGAGGATGATTTAAGTGAACTTTAATGAGGTACTATCAAGGGGGAATTTCTTTAACTTTAAAAATAAAATGATCCTCTGGCCTGGTACATTTCAATCAATATTAAGTAATAGAAATGGCTCTTCCAAAGCAAGAAAGGATGGTGATGTTTTTAATTAACTGTCAATGGAGCTTTAATTTTAGGAGCAGATAGAGTCGAGCATTTTATTTTTTTTATTTTCAGCTTTGAGTTTCATTCAAAGCAGCACTTCATATCCCGGACGGAAACCCTTTGTTCACTAGGACAGATATAAAATATCCACAGCACTATATGGATAATAGACAGGATAGTAGATATCTTAACCTGCCTTAATTCTTCTATCTGGTGGTGCAAAAACTTAACAACAATAGATGGAGAATCGATGTGGAAATATAAATAGTTCATGAATTGTTTCATTTATGCACATGTATGATGTAAACCAACAAAAGAACAGGACTATCCACTGGTCTAACCTGACATTTGAACCATATATAAATTCTATGTTTAAGCCATTCAAGGACAATTTAGTAGGCCCTCCCCATCCTGGCTACAGACTGGCCAACTACAGCGCAGTCACATCTGCTTTTACAGCCACGGAAGAGACGAGCAGTTGAGGGATTTTCACTGTTAGCAAAAGTGCTTGCATGACTTTTTTCTTCTTTTTTTTTCAGGTGAATGTTAGGCTCCACTGAGGTCTGCGAGTTCAGCATCAGGCCGACCCGAAAGGAGCCATCCCTTATGAACATGACACATTCACAATGTCAAAGAGGACCGGCTCAGCGGAATTATTATGCGCTCAGAGTAGGCAGCAGTAGGTATGAAATCGGTTGGACTGCTCCCTATGCTCCCCGGCTGACCATCTGTGTCCTTGACTGATCATTTTGATCTAAACAAAACTGAAATTCAAATATCAATATACAATATTTCAGCATTAGTTTATGGAACTATTTGGTTGTGTGTGATGTGAATTCATATGAGTGGGGAAGTCGCCTGCTGAATGTCCACAGCCCGACTAGAGAGAGGTCAGAGTCTAGAGAGTCTAGAGTCTGTGATGGTTCAATAGGGCAGAGTCCAAAAGGAGAGATGTTTTTGTAAGCACAGGCTATAACATAACAAGGGGATGTGGGCACATTTTCTTTGAAAAACCTAGTTTGCCATTTAAAGTCAATAATGTGGGTATAAAAGTTCTGACTGATAATAGAAATAGCCTCCCATTCTTGACTTATAAAGCAGCTTGAGAATATTCCATAGCTGTCAACTTTGTCATCTATCTGATATCTGGGGAACACCTTTGTCCAAGTTCATGGCCAAGAGGGATTTTTTTTTAACGTTTCTTTCTTGTTCATGGTGTTGTGTTTTGGTCTGTCATTTCTTCATAAATAGGGTGGTATCTTTGTGAGAAATCCTTCCCTGCCTTGCTCTTTAATTAAAGGTTGCGCTCTATACGGTTGTGTTTTGAATCTTTGAATCTTTTTCAGATGTGTAGATATGACAAGGGCAAGGCAGAGAAACATGTTCATGTGATCTAGACACCAACAAAATATTTCTCAAATAAGGCCAAAGTCAAGATGTTTGAATAACGATTACATTATGTTGCGTTACTCAGTCTCTTAGCAGGTAGAAATTTCCACATACAGCCTGTGTTTAAACATGTCCCCCTCAGCACATTTTGTACATAATAAGAGCAAAATACATCACAACAGCTTTGCAACAGTTACACGTCGTAGTGTTAAAAGAACTAATTCATATCAGTTTAGATAAAATATCCCCATCACCCTTGTTATTGTAATCAACAACAGCTATAGCATGGAATAATTAGAAATTGTGTGGAGAAACTGTTTTTTTTTTTTTAATAGATGTGAGCTACTGTTCAGGAAAAATAGGTCATACCGGGTTTATCCAATGGGTCATAAGCAGGTTTTTATGCCAGAAAATACCACAGAGGCTTTCTAATGTGTTCTACTTTCATATTATTCATTCCATGCAATATTTCTTTGCATAATGAATAACAGTAGACTCACAATGATGGTTATAGTGGCTGCTCCATGGGTTCGAGGGTTCTTGAACTGTTTCCAGGGAAAATGAAGAATAGTTTAGTTCATTATAATTTCATTTTACGTGACAATAGTACTGCTTGAGAGTAATTTTATGATTTTTTTTTTAAATTATTATTCTTTTACTCTTCCTTCATTTAATTCATCTGCTTGCCTCGACCATTTCCAAATCATCTGACATTTTGGCAAAAGCCTTGCAGCTATCTACAGGTGCTGATATCCTTGATATCATCTGCATAAATGCAAATTGCAAATTTAGGGGACCAGATGCACTTTTAAACTATGTTGGAAGACGTCCTTGAGAGGTTTGTTTTATGATCTTTCTTTGGGCAATAAAAATGCTACAAACGCCAGCTCAGTCCAAAACGTTGAACGTTTGGCTGCCACACATTTCCATGACAGTTGATGGTGCTTAAGGGTTTCGGTTTTACAAACACAACCCATCCCTCTGTCCGTATGTCTAGTCAAGAGTTTTTTTCTGTCTCTGTCTATCTCTCACACTGTCTCTAAGTGTCAAAGTGTTGACAGAGATGAAAATAACTCATTTGCTGGGGGAGGAAGTTCCTGGCCATCACTACTGCATGTGTTCGTCTCATCAAGTGTCTTTGGTACAGGCTGGATACATATTTAGCGGGCTCATTTTTGTCGCTTTACACTTTTTGAATAATAACTACCTCAATATAAGGTCATCTGTGATGTCAGTGGAAGTTGAAGTGGAACATTTTCCTCACACTTGCTTGTTAAAATCTGAAAAGATGGTGCCAGAAAAAGGGGACACCTTCATGGCTCTGTATAATTCAAAGTCACCAATTCTTATTCTATCTCACATGCATACACACACACACACACACTCTGACACACATGGACAATTATTACCCTTGTGGCCACTAGAGTGCTGTGCTGTATTACAGATAGAGCTCAAAAGCGACTTTACCATGACATTTGAAAGTTGCACTCAGGCCATGAGGGATTAACCACCAGGGTTAATTTCAATTAAGTGTTTTTAAAATACAGGCAAAAACAAAAAAGAGAAAAAAAAAGGTCATGTTCAAGGTATTTTTTAGAAGTAGACTTAACAGACTATACTTTCTTCTCTGTCTGCGGACCACACAAATCACTATGGTTTTGGTTTTAATATGGTTTATGATTTATTAGGTTTATCTAATCAATTTTTTGTTGGATATGAAAAAAATTTAATTACTTTGATTAAGACTAATGTGACAGTAAATAAGCTTTGTACCATTAGGTAGCAGATCACTTTCTAACTGCACAATAAAAAAAAATCTCCGCCTGTTGAAATTCCATACCTATGTCTACACTGAAGACACAATCTCCAGCTTCGCTCAGCTGTGTATCGCCTTCTACCTACAGAAATCTGACCTCCTCCGGTAATTTCAATATAAGCCATTTCCTCAAATAAAACACGCCTTCATTTCCACATGCCCCACCCTCTAAGGGAATCGATAACCTCCTGCTGGTGACAAAAATGACAAGGTGGCATATTTCGTTTTTATATGACCTCCTAGCTCCAGAAAAACCCCCGGCTTTGCTGAAGATTAAAACTGGCCATTATCATGTCTGACAATCTGTGGCCTAAGGCTCTGGCAGAAATAAAATCTTGTACAGCTTGTGGAAGAAATTCAACTCATACAATTTAAAAGAGTTCATAGGGCACAGTATAGTAAATCTAGACTTGCAAAGATACAGTATACCCGAAATTTGGCTGACACTTGTGACAGATGCTCCCAGGCTCCTTGTAATCATGATTATAAGTTTTGTTCATGTCTGAGACTGGAGGAGTACTGAAAAAAGCTTATTTCAGAATTATATTATAGATATATTACAAGTAATCGAACAAGCCCCACAGACATCCACATTTGGAAAAAAGAACTTTTCAGTAAAGCAAGCATATATAATCTCATGGGTGGATGGGTTCATTATAGGAGCATTTCATTTTACTGTACTGTTTTATGATGATTCACAAAATGCCAATAAAATATGTTTACAAAAAAAAAGAATTCCCACACTTGGCCCCTTTCCCCTCTATTTTTAATTCATCTTCAAATTCTCTATATCGGACAACAGTACAAAATGTGATGTTCAGCAATGCAAGACGTTCCATTCTCAAACCCGAAAAGGATATAATATAGCTGACTTATTCAGTATATTGCATCATGAAAGACATTACAGATTTCTTATGTTTTACATTAGCCAAAAGAAGCATGTCTCTTTAGTTTTTGCCTCTTGGCTAGAATGGGTTACGACTGACAGAAGGTGGATCTAAATATTTTGGAGAGGAAATGAGAAATCAGAGAAGCAGTGAAGACACCTCCCACCCTGTCTCATCTCAGGATGCTCACAGTGTTCCAGAAATGAACACATTAAATGGTGACTGGAACATCTCTCAGTCAGTAAAGGGGTTTTTGGCTTAATTTCTGCTCCATGGTCCTCAAATCATATCACACAGAGGCAGAGGCGACATAAGAAACGCGCTTTAAAAGGCATATAACTAATGGAAAAAGATTTTTAACAACTATAAAAGTTTACCATGGTTCAAGTGTGTCTGCAGTGATCATGTCCGTCTCTAGCACATGAATATGAAATGGAGGGTATTTAGAGGACAGAAATTTGACTAAAAGGCTAAATCTTTTATTTTCTTTCCATGTCTTTAGTACAGATGAAGATCTTCTGCTTTACTTTTTTTTTTTTTTTTTTTAATGAATGGCAATTGGCTGTGGCCCTACACTTATGAATGTACAAACAGTAACCAGCCTTTAGAAGCTTCCCCTTAAGCTGATGCACAGGCAGCCATTAATACTTCAAGGTGTAATAAAGTTAATAATTTGGAGGAAACAAATGTAGCATGCTGAGGTAATCTTTTAATCCAACTATGATCCGCTTAGGCTGTCTGTCAAGTAACAACTTTCAGCAGAAAGTTTCTCTACCTAACTCACGAGCAGTGTTTTGTTACAGTATGTTTTTGCAGGTTTGTGACAGATATATAAAAATGCTCATCCAGATCATGTTTGTTTATGTGATTTAGTGATGTTTGTTAGCTTGAACAGCAACTTCGCTGCCCTGCATGAACAGACATCTTGTCCTACTGGCTTCAATAATAGCCCAGTTTCATGCAGATTTTAGTAAAACTTCATATTCCTTGACAGTACACATTCAGTATGAGACATTTATTTAAGTTTTACAGAAGAAAATCTGGAAATTCTAATATATTTTGGTGGAGAGTTTACAAGAACTGTTTAAATCTTAATGACTGTGAAAACAGACAGATTTAAACCGCAAGTAAAATTTCACTTAATAAAATGTTCTACATATTTGTTGAATTCTATGCTTGTCTGTTATACCAGACAGATTTGACATCTTTGTGTGCTCAATTGACTTAATGTCTCATTGACTAAAAGGCTCTCCAGTAATATCCTTATCAGATTACAACGTCCTTTCTAGGAACCTTCATATTATTTTACACTTAATTGTATCACAGCAGATTATTAGGAAACTTACTATCTGTAAAACACTATCTGTAACCTATATTTCATACAACATATTGATTATTATGGTCTGTATAATGTATTATAGGTCTGTACTCAGAATATTTCTTGTGAAATATGCACATCGTTTGTATGTATACTGTCTCAAGTGAAATTAAATCACTACCTCAAGAGAAGCTGCTTACAAATGATATTGCTCTCTTCGTATAATTCTGCTGTTAAAATTTACAATTCACCAAACCACAGAGTGAGAGATGCAAATGAAGCGAGCATCAGACATTCATAATATTTTAGTTTTATGTAAAATTTTCCATTTCTTTGAATAGGTTTGTACTGCAATATGTGATATAGAGGCAGAGAGAACCTAATAGAGCTAATTAGTCCTGTTACTGTCATGATATATACACTAACCATTACAGACTTGCAAAAAGAATCCATACAAAATCGTTACTACATTACATCAGTGTAAACATTCAATTTTTATTTTTTTTTTTTAAAAAGCTGTCCACTTCACTGCAGTCAACTTATAAGTGAAGACTGTTACAGTGAACAACTTTATGGAACGTCCATACTGAAAGGAAGGGTAAAATATACCCAGAGACTGGAGACTCTGTGCACTAATAATGTTCCATCACGCTGGAAGTGAGAACTCGTCCTTTGGTGGCAGGTTGCAGGGTGTTTTATAAATGCTAACCCTTCAGCATCCCCAGATTCCTCAGTGTTCGGCTTGGCAGTGCACATACGCTGTACTTGTGCTTGTTTGTAGATCACACTTGTTAGTCTCTTCTGCGTTATTTTGATAATGTTTTCATATTCAGAGTGGAGATCCCATCGTCACCTTTTGAACAAGAATGTTTGAACGATTAGCAGCAGGGAGGACTTACTTTAAACAAATTGCTCTCATCTCAGGAGTACTTAAGATATTAAGTGCTTCACATTTTCTCTGTTCTCAAACATTAAGCAGCGGTATTTGGTTCTTGGACTCATATTTCTGATCATTAATCATTACTAATGACCCTCACAGGGCCTTAACTTAGTTTATTCCATATGTCTATGCATGTTTGCTGTGCAGACTAAGAGCCAGACTTGGTCAATTATGAAAATACAATATATATACAAGATGGAATTAATATCATCAAAGTCAGGGGATATTGATGAGTTTTGGCGACACCGTCCAAATAGTTGCGCATATTTGGTTGATGAGTTCATTAACGGTAATCACTTTCAACTGCCTCTTGACACATGCATGTAAATGAAACATAAGTAGCATGCCCTTTAGTGTTGCTTAAATTTTCCACACAAATGTATCACCTGATTAATTCAAATAACTTTGTTAATTTGTGCCACTGATTATCTGCCTGGTCTGTGATGCAGCACCTCATTATATCAGAACAGCCAGAAGGCATTCATAGCAGTCTAACTGAGAAATTAAATATACCAAACAATTAATATTGATATTCAGCAACTTGATGTGCAGCAATATAAGTCCTAATTTAATTATTAAATGTACAGTGAAACATAGATATTTGAAACTTTAGTTCACTAATGTTATGCAAACAACGGACTTCAGTTGTCACAGCAGAAATAATAATAAAAAAATAACTTTACTTATTCTGGAAGACAATGGAAAAACTGCAGAGGAGAAAGTATAAAAAGTGAATTCCCTGTATTTTCACAGATGGTTATGAGGAGGATTTTTTTCCCTTGCTGCCTCAGGAACTGGACTCAAATGGCATCCATTTGTTTTCTACACTGTTGCTGATTAGTCCCGGTGGAGAATTCACCTCACACCTTAAAACTCCACTGATACCGCTGAAAGCCTCCTAGAGAAAGAGTAGGTATACTCACAATGAAATACAAATTCCACATCACATCTGTAGTACACAAAACAAACTCTGCTTATTTGAATGTGCACTGTCGACTGCTGCAAACTCTCTGCAACCTGCATCAGGGAAGAGCCATAGGTCTACAATGAAAAATTTCAAGTTTGTAATGATTAAATATTGGATTATTGTTGGTAGACAGTGGCTCTGAGGCATGAACCATAATATTGTAATGTGGTTATTTAACTCATTAAGTGTTCTCTCCATTAATATTCTCATCGGAATGAATAATCAATCGTACCCTTTTGTCGCACTGAGGGATACGGAAATAAAGTGATTGCTCTCAATCAAAGGTGAGTGTAAGGTCAAGTGTATACAGCTGGTCAGTCCATTAGGTTATAATTACTGGAGCCAGTCTACTGCATGTGACTGTTGGTTAAAACTAATTCTTGTGTACTTGCATACTGAAGTTAATACAGGTGAAATATTTGCTTTGATTCTCCCGCAACAGATCTCCTCCTGTGTGAATATTGAATGGGTGCATGAAACAATCAAAAGAAGCTCATCTGTTCTCTTTGATTCATAAACCTTGATCAAAATGTGGTGGTTTGGAATGGATTTTTAGGCTGATTCTTTTGATAAATGTCTGTTCTGGACATATTTGAATATGACTGTCCAAACAGAGGTTTGAGTATTCAGTATAAAGCTGAATGAGACAGATTCAAGGAGAGAGATTTCAGACCCTGATATGCAAAGTACATAACTTAAAGCTATTCATTCTAACATTCTTCAAGTGTTTAAGGGTGATTCTTTATAGATACCAGTTTTCTCTGTCATTAGAATCCTGCACTGGCAGAAACAGGAAATGTTGTACAGAATTTAAATGGTAAACCTCAGGACGAGGTTTTTTTTGTTGTTGTTTTTCAAACATATATACCGTACTACGGTACTTACTGTTGCCTTGCTTAATCCCAGCTGTCACAAAAGCCAAATGTATGTATGACAGCACTAAACACAATATTGTTGTTTTTTTTTTTAAATGTCATAACTAGCAAAATCCAGTGAAGTACTAAAGGAAATGCAGTGATTATGGCAGGCCAGTGTTGGAAGGGTTAGGGTTAAGCCATAGGATTTCATTTTTTCAACTTCCATAAAAGTAGTAATACCACTTCACCTCATACAATTTTACAATTTAAAGTCCTGCATTCAGAATCTTACTTAGTTGTTTTCCTTCTTTGAAGCACAGGCTCACAATTTTCAAAGGCTGCCTGTCTTCCCCCACCACTTACATTGAAAGTGCATCAGGAAAGGATTTTTTTAATGATCATTATGAACAGGAGAAACCATAACAGCAAGAAAACCTGTTTCAATGTACGTATGGGAATCTATGACTATTATCTGAAGACAGACTTTTAAAGATGTGGACTGATTCGACATCATTTACTGATTAGGGATTTAATCCAGTACTGCATCATAATTTATACACTGACAGTATAATTATGCAAGATCTTATTTTGCAAGGAGCTGTGTCCTGTAATGGAGTAAAGAAATACAATATTTCCCTAAATTATTTTGTGGAGTCAAAGTGTTAAACAGCATGAAATGGGAATACTGGAAAGTACAAGCATGTCAAAACTGAACTTTAGTAAATGTACGGAGTTACATTCCTCACCTGTGACTGGTCGATGTTAAAACCATGATTAATCCTTTGTAGTTCTGTTGGAATCACAGCGTGCTCTGTATGCGGCTGAACATCAAACCCCTTTGGCAACGCTGGAAGTCAATGGCCATATGTTGTAGAGAAAATGTGCTTGGAAGTCGTGGTGATTTTCTCAGCTTTGATGGAGGGGAGTTTCACCTTTCAGTAACAGCTCAGGTTTAGCATGACTTAAGAGACACCGGTTCAAAACAGCTCACCTTTATTAAGGCGCGGCAGGCAGGAGCAGGCAAGGGCAAACAGTAGTCAGGGCATGCGGCAGAGGTCGGTAACAGGCGGAGAGATAAATTAAGCAAAAGGCAAAAATCCAGAAATGGGAAGGCATAAACAGGGCATAGCAAGGTCTTAAATGACAGGAGAGTTATCTGGATGCCTGCAGCACTTAGGACTGAAATGTAACCTTTCATCACTTTTTTCAGTATAGTACTGTAATAATAACACTCCTACATTCAGGGTCCTTTTTTTTTAGAAAAAAACAAACAAACAAACAAATTTTTCATTTTTCCCTTTTTTTTGCTGTTGTTTTAGATTTGATTGTGACCGATCATTTCCAAACTGGCCTGCAGTTTTTTTAAAGCACAGGCTCAAATATCCAAATGGTAGTTTACTTCTGTAAATAGTCTTCTAGCACCCAGGCAATTAAAGCAGTACGTACTTAGATTTATTTTCAGTGAAAGACCAGGCGAATCCAAAGAAGCCTCAAAACAGAGCAGTATGAAGGTGGCTACATATTTAATGACTTGATCTTTAATTGAACATGCTGAGACATTTTCAAATCCCCAAAGAGGTAAGGAAATGAAGAGCTTTTTAAAATTTGGAGCAGAGTGATACTTTCTACTCCACTCGCTACGCTAGAAAGGAAAATTCACTGTGATTAATTCCCATAACGCCCCGCAAACAAACAAAAAAAGGAGAATTATGTAGTACATAATACAAGATAGTGCAGCTTGTAAGATCTCTCACATCCAGGCGGGGGAGGGGTTGGTACGTGTTTCAAGTTGGATCAAAACATACATGTAATGCATATTTTACAGAGCTGAGAGTTCTCAGCCATGCATAACTGTTAAGAGGAGATTCGCATCTGAATACAGAATGTGATGAAGTGATCCCATTTCAGAGTCCGCTGTACATTTTGCTCACTGCGAACAATCGACAAATGAAAACAACATTTGTGGCTTCTGTGAGAATAGGTGTTGTTTTTTTTTTCTTTTAATTTTCCTGTCCAGATCACTCTCTGCACCTCACTCAGCTTTTTTCAGTGGTCTATCAGTATTGCTGCCTGGGAGGAGGCTTGTCACAGGGAGCTCTGTTGTCTGTCGCCTGAGAGCAACCAAGAAAGGTTTTGTCAGCAGGCGCAAAAACATTTTAACAACAGATGTTGTCTCAAGAGAGGAGCCATGGCAGCAGGTTCATAATGTTTGGGTCGCTGCAGGTTCCCATCTAATATTCTTAAACGTGGGAAACATTGCACACTGATTATGGGTTGAGCAAGGAAAATTAAGTCTGCAATCCTCGAGCAATCTCAACAAGCACTCACCATTTTTACACAGGCCTTCTTATGAGAGCTGCTTTACATTTTAGTAGTGTTGCTGTGGTTGTCAGTGCTGCTGTTGGGTGTCATTTTTCATGATTTATCACCAGTGTGATGACTGTTCACACACACTGAGAATGGTGTCGAGACTTGACTGATAAAAAATAAAAAGAAAAATGAACAGAAATGGGTTTACTCCTTCAATATGTGACATTTATACTAATTTCAAATGATGATCCACATTTTGAAACGCCAGCCTTTATTAAGCTTTTTCACAATTTCCCACCATCACCAATTTCGGTAGCAGTATTAATCTCACATTTGGCTGGTATTCAGTTTGTTGTTTGATGAATACATGAGACCATCTGGGTATTGTTTTTTATGAGACATAATGGGCACAATATTTTACAGTGACATGGCAATGTCTTTGTGGGCGGACCACCCAAAATTCATTCATCAATCTGGGTCCCTGTGCTTGATGACTGGGTGGCATTTGGTGGAGACCGAGTGCGGCTGTGGTGGCAGGTCTCTGATTGTCCCTTGGCATTATTTAGAGCAGCAGGAGACTCACAGATACATTGCACACACCTCAGAAAAGGTCACAGAGAAAAATGGAGAACAGTGGCAAATTGCCTCTCCATTCCATTACTGGTCTCTGTTACTGCAATACGTTACCTAGGCTGCCACACTGGAGGGCTGACCTGAACTATGGGCTCCGACTCAGGATGAGAACTTTGACTGTGTAACATTAATCTGGTTTGGGTGTTTTCCACTTGTCAACAAAGTCTTTGTTTTTGCTCCTGGGGGGATTTAGGAACAGTAGGAGGGCATCAAATTATTTATACTACTTGTTTAATTTTTGATTATGTGATTACCTCACATCAAGTTCTGATTATATTGATAATTGTTGGGTTTATTATGCTTGGAATAAATGTATGAATATGAGTGAAGTCCAGTGGGTTGGCTTTAAACCTTGAGGCTGTTGGTTTTTTTTTTTTACTTTCTAGTTAAGTAATTATGTCTGGAGTATATTGTTTCTGCATTTCAATGATGCTTAAGTCCTTGATGGCAAAAAAAAGAAAAATATTATAAATGATTCCTAAGAATTAGCAGTCACAAAGATGAATGTCCCTTCTCAGTCATTCCTGAGGTTTGTGACTCAGCCATTCATCTGGCCTGAGATTGTGGACAACTTCACTTTATTTTTTAAAGAGTTCACTGAAGTCTGTAATAATGCACATTATTCTAATGGCAAGGTATTTTAACATCTATAAATTATATGAAACTCTCAACTGTAGATTAAAAATGTTTTGATTTTGCAAAAAATAAATTTTGAATTATATAATTAATTACATAATTTGTCTGGGGAATTGACTGTTTGAAATTCTTCCTGTGGAGTTGCTAAAGGGTCAGACGGTCTTAATGTATTATGAGTTTTTTTCGTCATCTTACTCATTGCTGCCACTTTCTTTCTCCTCATTGCAATCCTGCTTTACTCTGTATCTATCACACCTATTGAACATCTGTCCATTCCATCCTTCCTGTCTTTTTTTTCCCTTATCCAAACAGATGACCTAGCCAGGGCAACATGTTCTAACTGTTCAACCTGTTGTGATACTTCTGTGATTCTCAGTTATTTAAATAAATATGACTTGAGATGACTGCAATTGTAAATGTACAATACCATTATCATTAATTACTATTACAAATTTGTTATATCTTTCAAAATATGCAATAAAGAGAGCTATTTAAAAGCCTTCTGGACCAGGTGTTATTTCTATCATTTAACCCCACGGAATTACCATATTTCATCTTTGCAGGCTGAGCGATAACCAATGATGCCATTATTTTTTCCCACTAGATATAAAGATTTCCCGCTTTTAAAAAGTACTTTTCAGCCCGCAATGCCTTCCCTCTGGACTTTGAAGACATTCCTTTTCTCCTCTTGTACACTCTGAGATCAAGGATGACTCAACAACTCTGATTTAAAATGCCTAGTTTATGGGAGAAAAACAGTTACCTTACCATAGCAGCTCCATGGCACATTGCCATTCATGAACTTCTTGAATAAAGAGTAACCTACATTCTAGTCATCCTTAGGGATACTGTGATTTTGTGTTACTCAGCAAATAAGGCTTCCCACCAGCCTGGCTTTTAATTCTCCTGTAGCGCTCCACTAAATTGACATGGCAGGAGCAATTTGGAGTGAGAGTGCTCTGTCTGTCATCATTTACGATGGCATGAGGGCATCACGGAAAGAGTGTGTGCATATGTGTGTGTGTGTGTGTGTGTGTGTGTCTGGAGGTGTGGGGAGTGTAAGGGTAGTGGCTGATGAGATTAGGGTGGTGTGTGCCTCTGCGGTCCTATGTGGTGCTTGCTTTGGTTCACAATCTGTTTTGAAAAGATTCCCAGCAAAGCCTCAAATGTTCAAGGTTGTGTTTCTTCGAGTGTCCGGGGCTCGTCAGGCGCACAGAGCAAAAATCTGCCAGTTTAATGTGCTCACTGAACAGGAACATTGTGTTTGACTTCGGCAGTTCTTATCTGCCCCTTGGTAGTTTCCTTCTCACATTCTAATTTACTTTCCACTGAAAGGCATTTTTGTTATTAAATTATTCAAATGAAGACTGCCACGGTATATGAAACAAACTTAAAGAGAATGGGTTAATATTCCACTTAAGGCAATTATGGTTGCCGACTATTTTCCACAAATATCATTTTAGCCCTTGAACCGTGTAGGAGGGGGAAAAAAAGAGAAAAAAAATCAGACCCATTGTCATGTGGATACTTTTTCACATAACAGGAACTGATGAATTTAAACCTAAAACCCTACATGAAGAATATTTACCTCAGTATATCGTGGTTTTGTTAGTGTCATAAGACTTACATAATAAATATGGTAAATTTCTATCATAGGGCAATTTATCTTATTACACATGTACCCTCTTACAGTTATACTGTGTTAGTTGCAGGTACAATTTGCAGGTATAAAAGTTATTTCACAAATACCTGAACCTCAACCAAACCAAAACCAGGTCTCAGTTGTCTCTACTTAATAAGACTAAAACAAGTTTACTTATTCACTCACTCATTTTCAATGAACAATGTCATGTTTGACATATTCTACTGCACAGGCTGCGCTTTAAGTATTTCTCACTAGTCTGTTAACCAAGGCACAGAGCGTGACAGCATCAAGCGACAGTACAGTATATTTTTAGACAAATTTGTAAACTGCATATTTGCTATGTCTGTGGATGGAAATCAGAGTTTCTGTTAGCTCAGAAACTAACTTATTATCACTGCAGTACATTGTAACTGACACGAATTCAAGCCAATCTATCAAGCCTACCCCAGGTCACCATTTGACACTTATAGGGATTTCTTGGACACACTTATGGTATTTGCGAAACATTTCAATGCCCAGACAGTTTGATCCTGATTCATTCATTAGAGATACTGACTCATTATACTTTCTATAACAAACACTTTTGCATAACACCACAGGGCAAATTGACTGAATTTTAGTCCTCTGTAGAAAATTGTATTGCAGACCATCACATTTTGTTATTTTTAAGTAACTCAGTTAAGGCTTTTTAAAGCAGATACCTGTTGCTCTCTTTTGGATCCACAAAGCTAGCTGTAGTGAGCAAATAATATAAAAGTGCAACATCAAAGCAGACAGTTTGACAGGTTGGTTCCACATCTGTGTTGTGTGAAAAGGGAGAAAAAATGTGATATTTGCTGATCAAAGTGATGAAGCGATCCCAGTAAAGTTATCTATCCTGATTGTGATAAAGTCATACAACTTCTTATGCTTTTTAAAACAGGGATTTGACACCAGCTAGTGGCATAAATTGACCACTGTCCCATGAGGAATTCATGAGACAAGAGAGATAAATGCTGCTGTGTACCATTTATATCCAAAGCCAACATGCAGTTCCAATCCAGATGTGGCATTGTATTTTTACCTTAACCACACCTTAACTATCCAGTGTTAAGATGTTGAAAAAAAAATCAAAATATTTTAGAAATAAGTGATACATAAGTGGGAGTTAAATGTATATCAAAATTCATGAATACCCCTTCATCAGTGTTTGGTTTGACAACTGCCATTGCAAAAACAAGTATTAGGCATCACTGTTTCTGTTCCTTTGCTGGAATATAACCAATTAAAAAATTCTTCTATTTACATCCAAAAATGGAATAACCTAAGGCAAATGCCAACAATTTCTGTAACTCATTTTTAAAACACTTCAACCCAGGGAAGCTGTGGAAAAATGTTAACTTCGTCCCCTGAAAGTGAGATCGGGGCCCCGGAGCTCTTCAACATTTAATTAGAGATTTCCAATGATGGAAACATAGTTATGCATAATCCATGTCTCAAACTGCAGGAGTTAGCATAGCCTTGTTGGAGATAAACAAGCAGGCTCCTTCTAATTATTATTCTGATTTCATTTATTTATTTTGCAGCCAGTGCATATTAACCTTTGCTGTCCACAGCACCTTCTGATAGAATCTGTTTGCAACGGGCTGCCTTCAAGGCTCAAGTCATGCAAAAATGAACATTCTTGTTTTGAGCAGTTAGTGAGGTATGATTAGTGTCCTGTTTTAATAATTTCATCTCATCTTATCATTGTCTATTGATTGGGGAAGTATTCAATTATGTTTATATTCAAAGATACTTTACTTAACTTTTTTATTCTAATCTTTCCAATTACCGTTGGTCTGTTTTCATCTATTTTAGGATTTGTAGGTTAATTTATTATTACAAGAGGACTTGAGTCGATAGCTCAGGCAAGTCAAATCAATGGATGCCAATGTCACTTAAGTGAAACATTTAATAAAAGAATCACAATCAAAGAAGTGCTGCTTTCCTGTTTTGTTTTTTTAAATCCACTTAATTTTTCACGTAATGAGCTCTTTTGTTGCATCATGGAATGTTTTCATATTAACATCACAGGAAGGACTACTGTTGTAGATTAAAAGGGACTGAGTCATGTGTGGGTAGAACAGGTAAGCAGAAGCAGACGTGTTGCTATGGTATTGGACTTGAAAGTGCTCTTTATACTTCAAGATATCAGAATTGCGTGGGCAAAGTCTGTGCAGTTGTCATCCATCCGACCTCCAAGCTTATGTCACATTTCTCCATGCTTTATTTGATCTCAAATATTATGTCTCAGGAGAAATCAGGATAGTGTTTGCAGTAATAAATTTATGAAAATTAGTCTTAAATCAAATTGTCTTTGGAGATATAGTAATTCCATGTGAAATATCATATGATATCAATATCAATTGAAAGGTCTTAATTGAAAAAAAGATGCTTATGATAGAAATCTCCATATTGAATATTGGATGGAGCCGAAAGTGCTTCCCAGTAAAGAGAAACAGGACAAAATCAAAAAAAGAAAATGGTTAACCACGAGATTACATTAGTATAATTACCTATAAACAATACAAAACTTGGTTTAGTACCATTTTAGTATATATTCACTGCAATCAGTGCAATCAATAAGTTTGCAATAGCCAATAGCAAAATGTAACTCAAATGTAGAAACATTCAGTGGAATAACATGGAGAATAAACAAAACTTCTGTAGTAGCAAATGACAGATAGCATTCTTGTGTTGTGTTGATTTATTGTTTGATTTATCCCTTGCAGAAATCTTTTTCTGTCTGAGTGAAAGCTGTCATTTGAATTTAAAGCTCATGCCTGAAGCTGCAACCTGCAGTTTTCCCTCTAAAATAAATTAATGTGTCTGTCAAGACTAAAAGCTACAAACAATTACAAAAACACACAATCTACCAAAAATATGATCTTTTTGCTTTAGTTTAAGCTGGGGGAGCATATTATTGTTGAAAAAAAATGTTGTATTAGTTTCTGACTCCAACGCTTGTACTTAAAGTGAGGAACACAGCCCTCATAGTTTAAGTCTTCCGAGCAAAAGCAACAGCTACACTTTGACCATCCAGCAAGTGGTTCACACAAGCTGTAACACTCATCAACATGTTGACAGTACGAGCTATGAGCACTCAGTCATCATTACTCGATTATTACATGAGTATTCAGCGCTCATGGATTGGACCACACATATTTTAGAACTCAGAACTTCATTCTGATCTCAACTACACACCTGTCTATTTTCATGACAGTGTCTTGCACAGTTGTGACACTATTGCTGTGACAAAAACTGTCCAGTCAGACGGACAGACAGGCAGCTGCCAGAGCTACTCAAAAGCACCTCTTGGGTAGTTTCCACCACAGTAGATGTCTCCAGGACCACGTTTTGGCATGGTGACTCACACACACACACACACACACACACACACACACAGACACACACAACCAGTCTGCTTGCATTGAGGACAGAGAGAGCGAGCGAGACAGAAAGAGAGAGAGCGAGACAGATACACAGAGTGGTAGATATAATCTGTGTGAGAAAGGTAGAGTGAAAGAGAGCGAGACGGTGGGAGAGTGGGATTACATCTGTCAAGTCAAAGTATATATACTGTATGGTTTATGTAGTTCTATGCCACAGTGATATTACACTGTATACCCGATTAAACTATTCGGATGGCAACATGCTTTTCCAGTTTCGTGTGATGATCTCAAAAATTAACTAAATAGACCCCCGCAAAAAATAATAAAATTAAGACAGAAACCACAGTATATAGATAGATATAGATATAGATATATACAAGCTTTAGTTTATGTGCACTTATTTCCAACAAAAGGACAACCCTTTGCTTTTATTCAGAGAGCTTAGATTTAGAAATAACTTAAGGTATTTTCACCAAATCTCCCACATTTTACCAAAACTGGAAAATAATGTTGCATTCTGAATACCTAATTTATTGCTGTCTTAATGAAAACATTATAAAATCAGATTTTTGAATCTTCAAATGAATATTGTATCACATCTGAAAACCAGATCATCAAATATTAACTGGAGCCCCACCATTATTACCTCTGCTTGGTGTTTTACATATCCCGTGTGCTTGGATAAGCATTTATCACGATGCTTCCTCAGGCATTGTGAGCACGCCTTGAATGTGGCGAGTTGTTCTATGTGTAGACCTAGATCTGCAACCATTTTTAAATAAGAAGATAAGAAAAAAAGGGGGGGAAAGTAATAAATCATTTTCTCTATGTCCTCACTCACTAAAACTTGGATCAACAGCTGCTTGTTTAGGTGTGTAAAGCTTTTAAGCCTGTAAAGATTTACTGAAATATCATAATAAGTAAAAAAGACAGTCCACGACTTCAAAACAGATGACACACCAGCTCATAATTGTGCAGTTTGCTGTGATACACTACAAAGTGACAAGTTTCTAGCATAATTACTATTTAAAACAGTTTCATGTACTTTCTTTGTTTCTGTGTAGTTTCCCCTTTCCCTTATTTCTGTCCGTCTTTGCTGCTGTGCTGTTTCTACTTGACAACCGATAGCTTTGTTCCAATATACGTACCTTTGCAATTAGTGATAGCCTTCCCTTTTAAGCCTCAAGGATCAGTTTTATTGTTCATGAAAACAGTATAGAAATCACCAGAAGTATGCCTGCTGAATGATAAACAATCAGAACACTACAAGTAGTTCACAGTTTATCATTTTGCCCTGTAATATTAGGTTACAAGGATATTTCTATTATCTCTGTCAGGACTAAGAACACATGATACATTTAGGTAACCCACAATGAGCTAAAAATACCGTACTACTTTTTATATAATTACCATCCGTAATTTCTGATATCACTTTAATATAGTCATATAGTAATTATGATTTTGCTCTGTGTATTTGCACCTTGTGCCTACTCGGAAACTTCTTCTCTTATGATACCTGTATTATATATACATAGGAATTCTCAGTCTTTGTGTCCTGCTTGTCACTCCAGAAGATAAAAAAAAAAAGCAATTTATCTGTCAGATTTGTCAGCCAAACCCGATTCGTAAAACAGCCACACCAGTATCACCACACCCGGCCTGGTGTTTCTGGCCTTTACTACTAGTTTTCCATTGAATAACTAGGGGCCATGTAAGGCAGTAACCCACATCGTAAACTGCCAAACAGCAGAAACCGTCACGGCCTCCACCTCTGCTTAGCCTGCAGCCTCCTCTCTCTCCCTGTGTGTCTATGTGTGGATATGACACTGAGTGGAAACAGGCCTGCTGGAGTCAGAGCAGAGCCCCACCAGCTGCATCCCCCCCTGTAATCAAGACTTCTACAAATACACAGTTCTGCCAGATCATAGTACCTGCTCAGTCTGCCTTCAAGCCATTCTAAGATATATATTGCTCTTTGCCCATTACCCCTGGCTTAACCTGTTCTCCTCTCTCTGAAGCCCCATCTGCTATGCTCTGGCCCCGTCTCCAGCCCTTTATTCTGTCGACCCTGCTCCTCTGCCCTGGATCCCGCTTGGCTCAGCTTCCCGCTCTCTGGACACTCTGCTCGGCTCAGGCCCGGCTTTTCTCCTGCTCAGCAAAACCAACTACCGGCCCAGTCCCCTCTCTCCCAGCCATCCCCTCTGCCCTGCTGATCCTCAGCTAAAATCCAATCCCTTTAACCCGGCAATTAAATTTTCTTCTATTCTACTCCAGTCTCGTAACCTCCCTGTGTTCTGCATTTGGGCTCAGTAGCCCAGCCTTCACAAACACAGCAATATCATTTTCAATACCAAGGAAAGCGCACCCAACAGATATGAATTTATCAATGAATAAGATTTTACTCCAGCAACAACAGCTAGGGCAACAACCAAAACATCATCCTCACTGTCGATATTTTGACCACAGTATGAATAAAACTGGCAGCATTGCCAGTATTTCATACTGGCTACAAACATCTTGGTGAGTGGAAGAGTTTGTAGCCACAAATCCACTAGATTAAACTAGTTTTTCTGTCACTAACAGAACCATGCACACACAAATGTATATTTCTTGCTGGAACCGTAACAACGTGTCCAGCCTAACAAACATGAATCTCTGTCACTGACTGAGTCTGTCACTGACTGAGAGATGAAATTACACCGTTGATCAGCCAAATGCTACATTACTGAGTGAGGAAGTTACATCATTGGTCAGCCGAATGAGTGTTGGGGTTTCCCCATTGGCCAATTGCTCTTTCAAAATTAATTGGGCGTAAATAGTTTCTGTTATATCATTTGTTTGTATGGCATTTACTGGTAGTTTTGCAACCTCTGCACCTTTGTTGCTATATTTACTGACTTTTCACTACCCTTTACTGACTTTTCTTCACAAAAGCACCTAGAGACAAACCTAGTTACTGCATTCAATTATTGAGAATTTGAGCACAGAGAGTAGAAGAGAAGTAAACAGAAAATAGCCTGAAATTGGCTGACACTAGGCAGAATGCTAATATGACAGAATATGTTAATTGCTGTATTACATCATTGAGCGGTATAGGGTGACTTTTTGAGCAGGCTTTAGCTACTTTCAATCAAAAATAGCTGTTTACAGTAGTTTCACAAACATTTTCAACTACATCCTCATTTTGACACATGGACCATACACAGTCCAACCACAGACTAGGCTTTGACCTAGTCTTGTTTTGCTTGCCCAGCTCTGTGTGTCTCATGGGTGGCTCGTCCAGCTCCAAGGTAATAAGTTATTAAGTTAAATCCAAACAACTGAATAAATACAAATTAATGTCCACTTTTAGATGAGATTCATGAAAAAAATCGGACAGAGGAACTTGACCAGTTTTAAGATTACATAACTAGACCTTATAGCTATTTAAAATGAATGTTTATACTTGTAGATATTAATTTACATTTTTTTTTTTTTTCATTCAAGCACAACAAAAATTTTATCTGTTTTTTTTTCCAAAAAATAAAAATTCGTTGAAAGGAATTTGTAATGATGAAATGGGTTTGTTATTGTTATGTAGAAGTTCAAATGGCATAAACAGTGAACAAACAAACTACAAACTACAATACTGTCTATGAGACATGAAGCTTACTGATATACACAGTTACACACTTTGTCATGAAAATTATCCAATCGGGGATGTTTACATACAGCAATACTACCTATCACTAATTAGGGTGCAATTCCTAAACACACCATGTTGAGAAAATCACTTCTACGGGGACCGCTTTGTTTTTTTCAAGAGAACTGCACCAGGCATATAAACAGGCTTGTCTCCACTGATTATAATGCTCTTGCCTGTTCAGGACAAACTCAATTTTGATATGGAAGGATAAGGTCTTGCCATAACACCCACTTCTGTTGGTGGGTAGAAAAATGAACACACCTGCACGCACGCACACACACACACACAGAGCAGGAAAACACGACGAAAACACTTTGACTTCCCTCGTTTTCTTCAGACAGGCAAAGCAGTGGGCTGAACATACAGGCTGATATACAGCATGTGTACAATGAAGTCCCATCAAAATATTCTTCAAAGCAAAATGTGATCCAACTCAGTTCACCAATTGTTTGCCCTCTCTGTCTCGAAAAACTCTGTGTGCTTGCAAATAATATTTTTAAGAGCCAGTACCTGAGAATGTGCCCACCAGATATCTGAAAGAAAAAAGAGAGAGGACAGAGAGACACAGAGAGGTGGAGATAGAGTGTGTGAGAAAGAGAGACAGTGAGCGAGTGGGAGTGAGAGAATGAGAGCGAGTGGGAGAGAGACAGAGTGTGTGGATGTGTTTGTGTGTGTGTGTGTGTGTGTGTGTGTGCGTGGAGGAGACAACTGTCACAGTGAGCCAACTAAACTTTTGAATTAGTTGGAAAACATACATTTCAATGCTAAAAATAACTCAATACCAATTAAATAATGATGTACTTCTTTCTTATGTGAATTCCTCGTTTCTTTCATGTTTTGTTTCATTATCATAATATTGTGATGAATTTGTTGTATTTCTCACAGAGTTTAAGCACAGCATGCTTCCGTCAAAGTTTTTCAGGGCAAGGAAGCAAGGTATGTCGAATGTGGGAAAGGGGTGAAATTTATAATGTAACAGGGATAAAAGCCGGGGTCAAGTAAAGAATTAGGAGGTCTTCATATGGAGTGCTTGTTTGACACTTACTTGAACCTTAGAAGCTACGTATAGCAGCAGTTGGATGTTCTAGTGGTGATGAGGTCTTCCCCTCTTTGTTTTCTCAGGCCTAAACAACATAGACAGAAGACACAATTGTCATCATTTCTCATCTAAACATGAGGATCCCAAAGAGTTGAACAACATGTGGTACTGCTGTGTACGATACTGTGTATGTGGTACAGCAAACCTTGAAATCCATGCCACTCAGGTCAACATCTTAGAGTGCATGCATGTGACTGGTTGAGAAAGGAAAGACAAATATATTGTGCCATGCATGAAAAGCACAAATGTCTATACAGTATGTTGAAACCACCCAGCGTATGTCTGGTTTCATTCCATGCCTCTGACTGGACTGAACGTTCTGGGGTCCCACAGTAAGTGAAAGAAAATGTATGTGAACTGGAACTAAGAATGAGGAAAATGGTGTAATTCAAAGGGATGAAGGTTGTTTGATGGTATTCTATTTTACTATGGTAATAGTGGTAAGTGATATTGTAATATATTACTATGATGACATCCTTGATTTACGTACCTACCAATCTGAGTTAGCATTACTGTAAGTGTAAGTAGATTTTTTTCATTTGGTTATCTTTTTTTAATGTTTCTTCTATGTCATTTTGTGTATCATTCCAATTAGATTATGCTGTACATGAGGTGAGTACTATACAGAGTATATTATTATAACACCTATATGACATCATGTACTATGGAGCTTATTCTGCAGGCTGCGTAACCTGGAGCTGAGTCAGGAGCAGAGGGTAGCGTGAAATCCAATGTGTGAGCATATGCAACTTCAGTGAAATGCATCAAAGGTGGCTACATCACAGCACAACACTTTACATTCCCTCTCACTTTAACTGATTTGATGCTGCCTACAGTATGAGGGGGTGAAAGGCCTTTTCCTTCATTATGTCTCCCCCCCCGCACACTGCTGCTGTTCTTCAAAGTCTGATTTTGACATGGTCTAATTTAAAGCGATTTTCACCTGACTTACTTGACTCCCGCCGCTAGATCCAGAGTATCTACCTTCCGCATACACTTTGTCAGCATGAAACAACAGTTGAAAAAAATTGTCTGACTGAATGTTACTTTCAATTGTCGTGACATTATATTGCCGCCTGCATTTCATCCCTGTAACAAGGGTTTAGTTCATAAAAGTGCCATTTAGCTGCTATGTGCAGATGTTCTAAAAGGCGGAAATTACTGCTAAACCAGCTATGCACATCAGTACAGCTCGTTCATGTTATTTTAAGTATGAAGGCATCCTAATAAACTCTTAAGCACTCACAGTGATTAGCTATTGCATAACCTGAAACGGTGCCAAAGGGTTAAAGCCCAGTTTTAATGTAGTTCATCACTGGGTTTCAGTCTTGGGCTTATTCCAAAAGGACAATTTAAGAGAATTACTTGAGGCACATCAAGTTGTCAAGATACCCATTCCGTCAATGAAAGCCTAAAGAAACATTTTATTGCAGAAGAGAAATGCATCCCACACATGTGGCCTTTGTTAATTTGCCAAATGAATATCCTAAATTAACTGTAGCCTATAGTATGTGGCTGCAAATGCACTGTTTCTATTGTGTTTATGAACAGTGAACTGTACACTGTGTGGGCTGATGCACAGAAACTCACCATGACAATGTGACAGTGGTCTCCTGATTTGATTAGAGTACATTTATACATTGAGTAAATTTATGGAGAGCAAAATTATTTTGCTTGGAAGAGGTGAGAAGAGTGTGTTGTTAATTTGGATTCTGACGGTTACATTTATGTTTGCGTGCCACTGCTGCTCGGTGCCAATGCGATCTTCCTTATCTATGATATCACATGGAAAAGATAAGAAATGTGCCAGTGAAAGCCCTGAGAAAACTTTTGGCATAAGGGCGCTTTTTTCCATCTTGTTTATTAAGGGTTTAGAGAAACCTTCACTTTCAATCCTTGAATAAACCATCCACCTTAGGCAATTAAATGCATCTCAGTAATTAGCACTATTTAATTCTAAACTAGACATATTAATGAGTTTACAGATTAGATTCTTGAAGAAAGTTCAGTAGATTAATGTCTGTGCTTTTGAGACAAAATGATTAAGATTCAGAAATATTTTTTGGCATGCACATGTTCAAATGAAAAAGCTCAAATGCGATACATTTATAACTTTTAGTATCCAATAACTGTTTAGTAGTAGCAAAATTTTTTTAGGTTACACATCATATACTGTAAACAATTGAAAAAAACAAACAAATAAACAAGAACGTTTTAAGAATTGCAAAACTGGATTAACTCAATGTACTGAAAAGTACTCACATAATGCTCTGATAATGCTCACAGTAAAACAGCTAGAAGATAGAAACTGTAGAGGTCTCTTTTTGGCTCATTACCAGCATTGTTTCACACTAGCGGAAAATACACCAACGTCTTTCGTGTACACAGAGTCTCGGTCTGTGTTTGCAGTCCCCAGTCTCTCCTACTGTGTTACAAAAACTAATAAAACAACTTGTGTGCATTCAGTGCTTGGGAGAGATGATCAATTATTGCAAAGAGAAGGGGAGAGTTGATATACTAAATATGACTGTTTCACCTGGATGACAATACATGCACCATCTTACACTATGAGAGGCTAAACCTCAAATATCATGCACAGATTATTTAAATGAACCAACACCTTTTTGGTCATTTCTTAATGATTTTTTTTGATTGATGAGTTGCAAAAAAAAGAAAATTGAACTCCGATTTTGCCAAGGTTTTGATGATCACTGTAGTTATTGGCTCAACACCATCAAAGCATCTAATCCGATATTTTCCATGAATTTTTGTCTTTTTTTAAGTGAGGCTTCAGCTGTTGGCTGAGTACCAAGTTAGAGGTCATGTGAAGAGACACATCTGATATTGATTTTATGGAGTTTGGGTTTTTTTTTTTTGTTTTCTTTTTTTTGACACCTTATGTACAGTTACTAATTAAAGTTACAGTTGGATCAGACACTTCTAGAGTACCTATGGCCACCTGGTTCTGGTGGATCATCCTCAGTGGCCAGTGAAGGACTGGCCTATTCATTATATTGTTCAATAAGATTCACTGAGATCCCAAGCATATGCAGAAAAACAAATATACTGCAATTTTCAGGTGTGTTAGTATAATTATTTACAGTACATTTAAAGGGGAACTGAATTTACAGGTGTTGGTGAGTATGTTTGCATGTGTAAAAAAAAAAAAAAGTGATACAATGCTTTTTGTATTAAAAAAGGAGAAATCTCTAGTTCTGCAGTGTGTATTTTGATACTTTTTTGTGTACTGTCCATTGTGAGTCCAACAAAGTATTAGGAGCACAAGGTTAATTCAGTGGAGCACTCTTTTAAGTGCAAACATTATTTTTATATACCCTTCCTGTATTTATCTAAACTACTGCATTATATTTTAAAATTAAAATATCTAAAAGAGATGCAACATGTTCTTTTGAAGGCCCGTGGGAGAGAGTTTGGGATGCACTCAGTCCAGCTCTGCCCGCTCGCCTGCAACCTTCTTGTAAAAAGACCCCTTGTTTCCTGCCAAAGAATAACACACACAAAAAGCCAGGTCACAGCCACGCAGAAACCTCAAAAATCAGGAAAAGGCAGCCTTCACTCATTCCGATACACGAGTCACTGTAGCCGACCCCTGCGCCGTGTTCAAGATTATGTAACTACTACAGAGGGTGGTATTGTCAGATCTGACAGAACTCAGAGCCAGCCATCACTTTTTTTTCCCTCTCTCTTTCCTGCGGGTTCGCTGTTACATATCGACTGAATTTTTTGGATTCAGTTAAAAGCGAAAAGCGGGATACGTGGGACTGCTCTATGCATTGTCTTTGTTCTTCATTAGGAAAGCCCAGCCTGACCTGGTGTCCTCTCAGAAATTCTGGCCTGAGTTGATGGACACTGACTGATAAATATTCAAGCTGTGTGGCACCATCTGTGCTCCCGCATTAGAAACAGCATTATCATTTCACAAAACAAATGCCACACCTACTTGTGATGTAGTTACAATATTATTTTTGCAACTTCAACAACACAATGGAAATTTTGAAAGATGGAGCAGAGTAAAAAAAGGGTCAGTCTTGCATTGAGTATGTTAGTACTGTGTTATTTTCCAAATGATCACTGATATGAATATTAAATGGATTTGCCTAAAAAATATAAAAGATCAACATAAGCCCAAAATTTCAACAGAAGAAAAATTATCAAATGTATTGTTAGCCAGTTTTATAGGATTTCATTTCCCGTCTGTTTTCATTTTAAACTGTGTTTCAACTTTGCTCCTGTGTGTTGTGAATATTTTAGGGGTATTACTCATTATTGAATGTTTCTTATGTGGTCTAGTGTGGTTACTAAAGCGGCTTAGTTCTTTTGACTGCCACTGAAAATAATCATCAGTGGAAAAAAACTGCACATAAGTGTTTTTTAATTAAAGTCTCTTGCTTCGAAATGCCCGAGGCAGCCTCTAATCACAAAGCAGCATGTTGTTGAGAATGAGGATATGTTATTTTCAGGTCAAAATTAAATTTTGTGCAAAGGTTCCTATCAGAATCAAAGACCTGCAAAACGGATGTTGCTTCTTCATGTTTTCAATTTGGGGGGGGTCCCCTCAGATCTAAGGAAAAAAACATCTGAAGTTGTCTGATGTCTGTACTACTGAGTGGAGAGCATGATGGAGCATTTAATGTTGCGGCTGTCTCACTGCTTTATTCAACCCAGTCTCACTTACTAAACGGTATTCACTTTCTCATTGCAACTAGTTTTAGTTTGCTTGGACAGAAAAAAATTAAACTGGCTACAGAAGAGTTACCTGAAACCCGTCTTGTGCAAGAAAACTGCTGTAATGTAGAGAGAGCAATGTCTACTTTTAACTGTTCATGAAATATTCATTTTGGCAATTTCAACATTTAACTTTAGTTAAATATTTAATTCAGCAAACCCTTAATTTAGGATTTAGTTAAAAATTTAGTTTGTAAAACTCTTGGTGTAGGATTTAGTTAAATATTCATTTTAGCAAAAATTGAACATTTAGTTTAATATTTAGTTTGGGATCAACTTCTGTCATGGCAGAAAAATGAATTTTTCACACATTTTTAAGCCAAAATCATGCTGTCTTTTCTTCCGTATAGTGTCATTCTTGATTACAAAACAAATGTGGGCAGGCATGATAAATCTTCCCACTGAACCAGCAAAACCGCTTTTGCTGCCAACTAGCAGGTCTAAATTATTTAAGATGCAAAATTAGAGGCTTTACATAGACCTGTCTATTTCTTGAAACTGTGTGGAGAGCATTAGTTTCTGTCTCTACAACAAACATGTAGCTTGACCAGGTGAACAGGATAATGCATTAGAGACATGCAAAAAAAAGGGAAAAATACAAACCAATTTAAAAGTTTCAAGCACAGGTACAGTAGGAGCTTTAAAAGAAGGGCTTTAAATTAAATATGATGGTGGACTTGCAGGTCTATGACCCTAAAATCCCCACAACCAAATCAGAGCATAGTTTATCAGGGAGGTCAGAGAGGAAGAGAGTTCGGGTGGGGGGAAGTGTGTGGGGTTGGATGAGGTCAGTGAGTCGGGTAAGTCCAGGACCACTAAGGGACTTGAAAATGCCCATGTCACAAAATGCATATCGGACAGGGAGCCAGTGTCAGCGCTGCACTGTGACTGAGGTGTCCATAGGGTCAGACTGTGCAGATGAACACTCAGCTTTGGGCATCTCACCACCTGAAAAGATACTTAAAGGAGAACAGCGTGATGGCATTTATTAATAGAATGCTGGATTTTACTGGGTCTCAGCTATCCAGGGTATCATGAAATAAATGAGTGCATTATGTGCCCTTGATTCAGAAAAAATAAGTTTACCATGCTGATGAACAATCTTTCATTAGGAGATGAAGAGGGGTTATATTCTTTCAAGTATAAGCTGGCAACATTCAAATAGGTGACGCAAAAGCAGGAATCTTGGCAGTTCTTGTAAATACCAAAAGGCTCAGACCACTTCAGATCTGAATGTGGCTGTTACACAAATTATATAAACTAAGCTATGGCTCCACAGTCCACTCTTTTTTTACTGTTTACTGGAGGAAACGTGATTACGAGCAGCCCTGAGGCAAGTTACGTGTGACAACAGACCTGCGAGTGGAAGGAGGGACTTTTAGCCCCCCCCCCCAAAGAAAAGGGTCCAGCAATGCTTTATCAACAAATCAATCAAGCCACTTCTGAGCAACTGCTATAGCAGATAGACCTTCAGTATTCTGAAGGTTATAATTCAGAATGGCCCTGGGAAAAGAAAGGAGGGATGAAAGTCCCTGACAAAAGGATTTCACAGCCGGAAATCAACAAAACCTTAAATGGTAGAGAAAGTGCAGTTATGTATGTATCTTTTTGGCCTTTTTTGTATCTATAAGCCTTTCTGCTCTTTACCAGATGTAAAACTGGCAGTATTTTTTTTTCCCTCACAATAGTACCAAGTGACACTGTTAATGTCACTACCTTAAATCTAGACAGACAGATATTTGGGCAACTGTGTTCTTCACAGACATTGGGAGCTATAAAGCAATCTAATTCATATAAAGAAAACACAACACTGGTTGGATCAGAAGAGCATGTTTTGAAAAGTGAAAATTGTTTCCTCTTCCAGTAGCAACAACCAATCAAGAATTTTATTGCTAACAGGCAGGAGGAACCATTTCACAATATGATATTATGGCAAAAAAAAAAAAATGTACTATTATCCTAATTTCACTTTTGATAGATCAACATTTATTCAACAGTAAAATGCTTAGAACAATTTACAAAATGGTTCTTGGTGGTTCTTGTTTCAGACCTTGACAACATCTTCTCTTAATTTTAACAGAGTATTTTAAATCCAACTATCTTGTACAAAATTTGTTCAGAGGGAAATTGTTGAAGGAATGGTTCATTAAAAACAGGCCGGTATTGAATGTTGTTCAGCCGCAAGAATCATCGGTGCTGTCATGTAGAAACCATGTGGCCATGTGGTTGCCACCGAACCGGCGAATGGTCCTGTGCATAACATGCTGATTACTGAACTTTGGTGAGAGACTGGTAGACAGATTTTGTTTCTATTATTATGCTAAACAATGTTAACTGCCTGTTTGTAGTAGGTTCATATTTACCAGACATGAGAGTTGTTTCAATATTCTCATCTAACTTTGCAGTTCTAGACACCTTTATAATCAACTTAAATCAACAACCATTTAAAGCTCAGTGATTTGGGTTCTCCAGCCACAGAAAACCAATTGAGTCTCATGCCTCTCAGTTCCCAACATGTAAAATCTTAGATAATCAACTCCAACAAGTTACCCAGGAAAAGCCGAATGTACACTACTCTTAAAAATAGAAATAGCCAAAGTTAATAAGTGGCTAGTAAAGCAATATGACTAAGAAACCAAAGACCAAGATGTGTTTTCGTGAAACAGACTGGTTCTCTGTCCTGTAGTGGTGGGAAAAAAAATCTTCCTTTACAAGACAAAGATTAAGGGAATGTCACTACGATAACTAAAGCTTGTTAAAAAAAATACGATGCAATGTAAAATCAAAATCAGAAATAAGTTGAAATGCACAAGAATTCCACAGGACCACAGAAAGCCCTCTTACTATCATAGATTATTAAAACCAGTGTTTACATAAGCAGAATTGATACGGTAGCTATTTTTGTTTTAATTAATAACTCAGCTTCAAAAAGGTCACAGACTTCCCAAGGAGGTTGTGGACTAACAAAAGGATTCCACTGAGTGTTTGTGCCATTTTCTTTTTCCCCAACTGAACATCTGATAAGAAATCTCTCAGTATGAGAGAGGAAACGTGCTGAAAAATATGCTTATCGCTTTGTAACACAGGGTGAATGTTAATTGAGCAAAGTTTATCGTGATGATGAATTTAAATGACAACAATATTTTTTGGCAGATTAAATTATCATTCATCAAATTATCATGCCTTCCTATTCAGTACCCCCCCCCCTCACCTTCATGACCTCCCCCAAAGAGTGAAAATGTCCTCTGAATTTTAAATAAGCAATACGATGTTCTGTGTTGCGAAAAGGTCGGAAGGTCTCATTTTTCATTTAGCCTTTGAGACTGTCACCAACTACCATGTTATTATTAGCAAACTAGCCTTCAAGGTTTAGGAGGAGTTCAGTCCAGACCGCTGAAGCCTCAACGTTGATGACATTAAACTTTGTGGTGTCTCTTTAGGCATTCGTTCAAATGTACAATCTATTCTGAATGGATTGAAAATGCCATCTGTTCAACAAACATTTGTGATTTATTGATGTAAAAAACCGGATATAACGCAAACCTGAGCCTTTGAAGATTGCAACCACATCCCATATTTTTCTCTCCATCTGCCATGTTGATTTGCCAGCTTTCAAACACCGGCATGTTTTTTCTGCGCACACTTTGTTCTGCAATTCCAAACTTTTTAAAAAATCTCTTTCTGGGGTAAATAGTGGACAAGGAAGCCTGTCTGTTGAGAGCAAGTTTTCTTTCTGAACTCATGGACAGAAAAAAAACAAAACACTGCCAGCAGCAAATTACACAAATAATGTAAATTCAGCACCTAATTGGCAGCACACCAGCTGTTTCTCATCAAAATAATGAGTCTGTTTTTCTTTTATGAGAAAATTATCTACCTTGCATAGACCCTGAACACGCAGCCACGGTTTTCATTTCTTTTGCATTCAAACAGTGCGACCTGACTACAGCGCTACAGCCTGAGGTTTCCAGACAGAGCTCCAGTCCGACCTGCCTAATTTTGCAAGCTGCCAGAAAAGATAGAGGGAGGCTTTTACCACCAACGGGTAGCTCACTGACGGCTCAGGTCCGACATATTAATTTCCTGGCTTTGTTGGTCAAGACACTACACACCCCTTCATGAGTCGACCACCTTGGCTTCATCCTCGTTAATCGCTTACTGCACAGTTTGATTGTATGTAGATGAGGGAACCCGATGAGGTCAGTTTTCGTGCACACAGGGTCACAGATCTGCCTCTCGAGTGAGACTTATTAATGATTTCTGGGACTGCAACTCTTGCAGATGCACTGGGCAACATGAAAAGTTAATAGGTATTCTATTTTCTCAGTCTAAACCACAGCAGACACTATTGGTCAGAATGCAATTCTTGCTGGGTATTAACTTAAAGAGTCTCCTGGCATTGGGCTGTAGAGATTGAATGATAGCCATTCAGTAGCGCTAATGAATTGTTGATGGCTGATTTAATGAGACTGCCTCAACTTGTACTGTATCTGAAAGTGAAGATACCCAGCCTCTAATTAAGTTCCTTTTTGAGTTTAATTAGTAAACTTAAAAAAAAAAAGTGTCATTGATCAGTATCTGCTTGATACTCATAAGAGCTTCATTGTTTCTTTGGGTTTTATATGAAAATGTCAAGAACCACTCACAAGAACAACTGCTAATTATCACTTTAAAAAAAAAAGTACGGCTTTTTATGATGGGAATGCAAATAATTTTTCAGTTATTTAGTCATAAAACAAATTATTGGAAAAGATTCAAATTTGGTACTGAAAATTCGCCCTAAATGGCGCAATTACAGTTCATCTTGAGGGGCATGAGAATGCGTGTGCACAAAGCCTCATGGAAATCCATCCATTTTGAGATATTTCTCTCAAAAACACAAATGCAAATCCTCACCAAATTCAGTAGGATTCATCCCCTGGAAACCATGAATGTTTGTTTCACAGCACTCCATCCAATAGTTGTTGAAATGTTTCAGGCTGGGTCGAAGCAGTGCGACCAACACTGGCCTAAACTCACAGAGTCACTCAAATATTCTGGATTTAGAGGCTGAGCATTACTCACACATACTGCACACAATGTACTCGCTTGCATACAGGAATAAAAATATAATACCATATTCCTTAAACATATGTAAAACACTTTTGACACTTGCAGCATAGCACCCTAGCATGTAATGCTTACTTTCACTCCCAGTGAGTTTTAGGGAGAACTTGTGGGTAATTTTCTTCACACGGCCCATGAAAATATTGACTGATTGCACCGTCTGCATGAGGTGGTTTCGAGAGACATGACGCAGGAAGTTGACAGCCTGCACTGAGATTAATTGTCACTGCATATGTTACTCCATCTCTTCCCTATCTGCCTCCCTTTGATTTCTAAATAGAATAATTCACCACATACTGTACACATGGTGTCATGTCATTGTTTGCATGAACTTTGATATATGTGCATGTAAGTCACCGCTTCCCCTGGAATAGAGCTCATATTTCCAAACACAAACACTGATGTCAATAGGTTAATAAAACTGAACAGATTCAATGCAAAAGACAAATATCTCTCTCTCTATATATATATATCTATCTATATATAGATATATATATCTATATATAGATAGATATATATAGATATATATATTGTAGATTAATTTCTGGTAGTTTGTCCTGCTGGTGCATCTAATTATTGTTCCTTGTATACTGTTATTGATTACTGGATGAGAGCATATCCTAAATATGGTTCATAAGTTTAGCAATCAGTTCACAAGAGAGATCTCCAAAAAGTTTTGTGATGGAAAAAAAACAAAAACAAAAAACAAACTACTCCACTTTTTGCTGTTTAAGTCACCAGTTTCATTCACTGAGCCAGTGTCCTTACAGCGTCACTTTATATTCTCAAAACCAATACTGCTGCTTCAGTCAGCAGAGGTTAACTACTGTGCATGTTGGCTGTCATGATGCTCTGTCATGACGGGACCGCCGGCACTGGGGTTTTATCACCCAAATGGAAATAGAAATGGTCAAGAGGTTCTTCTGGCATTTCCAGAGGGACGAGAATGTGGTTCATTCACACAAGTAAACGTTAAAATCATTTGATTTTATTCTTTCATAATCACATAAAATGCACTGTACAACCTCTCTGACTTCCTTGTGTGTGCGAGCCAATGTGATAGACGATTTCATAGTCATCTTCAAGGCTGAAGAGATCAGACCATTAGGCAAATAAGTATACTGTCGATATAAATCACATCTTATTTTTGAACTGCCTTTTAAGCCTTATATGACAGGGACTCTAGACTATAATTCAAATTATAACCTCTGCAGTGATGTTATTTCTTTTTATCATAATTACAGGCATGATGGTTGAAGATAAAAGAGATGATTACTTGTTGAGTACAATACACCAAAGTGTGTTGCATTTACTTCACAGTAATGCGAACTCACAGCAACTCATGCTGAATGTGTAGGCAACCCAGAGTAGACCTGCATA
The DNA here is from genome assembly GCA_016859345.1 of Istiophorus platypterus. Lineage (NCBI taxonomy): Eukaryota > Metazoa > Chordata > Actinopteri > Istiophoriformes > Istiophoridae > Istiophorus > Istiophorus platypterus. Next base: position 7,089,471 of record CM029112.1, on the reverse strand, counting down.
ATGTATCCTGGATGGGCTGTTCAAATTCTACTGGGCCCTACTGTAAGATTCATAAATCACTATAGTGAATAATGAAGTGAAGGTGACCCCAACCTTGGTAGAGTCATAGCACAGGAATGCCTGCATTTTTAGATGGAAATAAGTGAAATCTGGCTGAGCTGAATGCTGTCTAACACATTTATTACTCAAGAGTTCATTTTAATTATTTTACTTTTTGTACACATACAGTAAATACAAAAAAAACGTCAATCACATATTTCCCATGAAAAAAGTGACTAAAAAAAATCACCATGTTCATCAATATCGAATGACTTTTGATGCAGCTTGTTTCAACTTTATGACTCGAGACGGACTTCAACTTTTTACTTTATGTTTTTGTTAAAGTTAAGATGACCCAGATGCCTTGGAAGTAACACACAGTTACAGTAAATAAATATTAATGCATGGAGATGTACCAGGAGATGTACCCAACAATCTGTTTGGAATAATTACCTTGGCACTTTTTGTACAGTCAGTTAACTTAAAAGTTGTGTTTACCTTGCATCAGGCCTTATTCACAGATAACGTCAGTGCTAGTGACAGTCGGACTTGCTCGTTTGACAGCAGCACGCCGCCTCACTGACGACACGGGACCAATCAACTGCTGCAAGGGGATTAATGATGTTGTTGATGCTGCCTGACGGATGCTTTTCCTTACAATTCTATGCAAGATTTGGAATGGAAATGGCTGTTTTATACATTCGTTATTATATATTTGTTTTACCAAACAAAGAGAATTACTGCATGAAGTTTTCATTTAGGAAAACTGAACAGGATCAAATCATGCCTTTAAGTTTGACAATGTAAATAAAATCCAAAGGACAGAAACCCATGAGAGGCTACCAGCAGCTTGCTCATTTGCACTCAGGTTTTCATAAATCCTTTAATGAGAATTTTTTCATTTGGTGTGACATAGCATAACCAAATAGTCTAAGGCATCCCCTGAAACTTCCATTTGGACTTTAATTTAATGCCCAAGCTGTTACGGATTTGATGTTCAAAAAACAATGAAAGAGGAAAGAAAACTTGCAAGGTAACAGAGAAAATTGTATAATTGAAAATGAAATCATGGAGCCCCCTAAAGAGACCATAGTAATTTGCATAATAATGAATACTTGTGCGTTTTTCTTCAGTCCAGTACATGCTGTTTAACTATGTTAACTTTGAAATTGTTTGTTTCTGGGCTTTGAAGCTCTCGTTGTAGGGCTGATGACTTTGTACCAACAGGAATATAATGAAAAGCCATCTCTCTCAAATCAGCGTTCTCTGTAAATTCATTTGAACATATCTGTTCCCCTGGAGTGTCATCAAGTGATGCAGCTGTAAAATATGTGAGAGCGACATTCCTTAATGGGCAAGAGCACAAATGGCTAACGTTACCCATCGGCCGCCATTTATTTGGAAATAAAACGGGCTTATTTGTATACTTAGTCAGTGTGCTCTGCTCATGGGGACAACTGAAATGATATCCTAGCAGCGGAAACAATCAATCAAAAGTGTATCTGAATGTCGAATAGCTGCATAGAACCACTCATCTAATTTATCAATTAAAAAACCACACTTCGCCTGCCCATATGCCTGCCATTAGCGTGTCCGATATTGACTGTGTTGGCAAACAAGTGTTTTTTGCCCTTCAACCGAATGAAATATTCAGTAGGAATCTACACACAGTAACTAACACACAAACACACACACACACACACTGAGCAAGTGGATCATATGAAGGTGTTAGCTTTGGTCGAGCAACAAGCAGACGTCTTGATCACCAGCGGTCGGAGTCATGGGGGTCGTCACTGCTCCGCTCTGACCCACTTCAAGCTGCAGAGACGCCTGAATCATTTTAATGGTTTCATCACACTGAGCCTCAGACGTACGAAGAAGGATTACTGCGATTGCATCTGTCCCGCTCCAGTGATATCAGTCTACGCGGTGCCATCATTTGCTCACGTAAGTCTGCGACTGAAGAAGCCACTGTAGACATTAACAAACCTAGAGAAACGCAACTGTGACCCTGAGAGAGAAAAGTCTCTTAGGCATTGACAAAATAATTTCAGAATTTTCTTTTTTGTCTCCCCTGATGATCTAAGTTGAAAAGCAATTTCATGTTTAGAGTCTGAGGTGATACCTTGCTTGAATCATATTCAGGTAAGAGAAGATGTGAAAAACAGATATCATGTAAAAATTGAGTTTTATGGGTGAGACAAGGTAAGGCCAGTTTTTTCTACAGAATATTTCGACAACTGGGGAATTTATAGTGCTTTACAAAAAAAATTAAGGGCCTCAATTCAAAATGCGAAAGCAATATAAGGCAATACTAAAAGCATGTGAGTGGAAAGTAAAGTGCAGTGTAAGAAATTAGTAATTTCTTATAGTGATCGATGAAATTTACCATACACATGTGCAGTAAATATGAAGCTACTTGCAGAAGTTGGTTAGTTTAGCTTAGCACAAAGACTGAAAATGGGGAGGGGGGGGTGTTAGCCTGGCTCTTTCCAAATAACTCCGCCATGTGATGTTTTTGCACTTTGATTTTTGTGCCAACTAAACAAACAAGCTATGTGTTAATCGGTGAGCTTAAGAGGTGTTGATTGATAGATTAATTTAGTTGGCTTTGGATGGAGCAAGACTAGACCCCCCCCCCGTTTTCAGTGTTTTTGCTAGGCTAAGCTAACCATCCTCTGGCTATAGCCTTGCATTAATGTAAAGATATGAGTATCGATCTTCTTAATCTGACTGAAGGGAGTGAGATAATCTATTTCTAAAAGTTTCAGCGTTTCCCTTTAAATTAATTTATATCCAGTTAAAGTAGAAAGGTATGGTTACACAACATATAAAACAGAGCTTTGTGTTGTATTTGCCGAAGGAGCCCGTGGGCTTCCCAGCTGACTGCCTCCGTATGCTGCATGCCTCTCACATGAAAGCTGCAGGCCGGAAACGAGGCAGGGGCTGTTCACAGTGGTCCTTCCTACATGCTGCTTTGGTCTCTGAGGCTCTCAGGTTTGCATTTGTGGGACCAAACTCATTCAGTATTAAAAACCTTCCTCCCTTTCACATTAACCCCCTTATTTACTTGTGCTACTTTCTGTGACAGAAAAACACCTTTAACATTAATGAATTTGTCTTGATTCAACCCCAAGGAAAAACAAAACCTTATCCGCCATCTCTCTTTCAGAACTGTGCCTGAAAAAATATGTTGGTGTTTCGCTGTGACTTAAGAAGCAACTCGCTTGTGCCGACAGATTACTCATTGGATCATTACAGCAACACCAGCTGCTGCCCTTATTGCTGATTTGCGTATTCGACACCTTTGTAAATACTGCAAGTGGTGGCATTCATAACTCTTCCTGGCACATTGAATAGTACTACTGAGTTACAGAATTTTTTTTTAATGCACAGTAATTATTAAAAATGCTGCTTATAGTAGCTGCTTCTTGACTCCTCAACATTAAGCCTTTCATAAAGCCAGAAGAGACAGAGACTGATTTCCTTTGGCTTCTGTACAGTCTCCTTCAAGGACTCCTCCCCCAGCGCTGTAGTCACTTAATTCAAAGTGTTTTCCACTGAGAGCATCTCTTTTAGAAAGGGATGTGTGATTATCTCGGCATGTCACAATCCTAATGAAAATAAAGTTCATACTGCGCCATACTGCTGTGCGAGCATTATTGGGGAGTGCACAGATGTTTCAAGTGGCAGGAATCAGGTGTTTCTCCTATTGTGTGACAAACAAACAACGTGATGTGCAAGAAGTGAGGGAAACAAAATTTTACGGGAGGTATGAGACCTCAGTTTGCTTCACTGGGATTTTATTTTAATGTTTGGTAGCAACATAGGAGTGTCCGTCCAACTGCTGCTGTGTTCTGAACACTGTTCTGTTTCTCTGTGCGGGTTTTCACAGACACCAGTGTCAGAGGCTTTCAGACGGTAAATTACTCATAAAATAATCCAGAGTTAAACAGGTGTGACTTGAAAAGTTTGCAGTGTGTCCCGATACTGTAAACATAACATAGTAGAGTTACTGTATAGGCAATCACAGCACACACAAACACACACACACACGCACCTTCTGCTGTGTCAATACGTGACTACAGTATGAACGTTGAATCGCCTTAGATGTATGAGAAACTAGATCCATCAAGGTCCACATAAGTGCATGACCCACACAGGGAGAGTGGTCACTTTAAATTCCTGAGCCTTTGAATGATATTTTGGAATATTACGCAACAGTGGCTCAAATCTCTTTTGCATAAAGTCACTGTTCTTTATGACAGACATTCATGCTAATGTCACAGATCAGTATTCACTCAGGAAAGGGAGACAAAGCCTAGTTGGAATTTGGGTGCGGCAGAAGTTAACACTCACTACAATCATTTTATTGCACAATGCATCCTTGATTTATAAGACTGGTTTCTCGAATTCTGTGTTTTAGTTTAATGAAGCAACCCCACAGGCCTGGAGCCATCTGATTTCTTCAAATTAATTCAAAAGGCGTTTCTTTTTGTTTGTTTTTTTTCCCCATACACACAGAATATTGAAAACCCATTTCTTCAAAAACCCTCCTGTGTAAAAAACTTGGCAACCCGGGAAGAAGGTGAAGCGAATGGTTTTTTTCAATATTTTGGATGACTTGGCCAGTTTAAAAGTTAAGCTTCTGCACAACAAAAGGCTGAATGCAGATGAGTTTAGCTTGCTGCTGGGTTGCTAACTACTTTTTGCTCTTTGCATTTTCAATCAAAACCAGCCTGTGGATATTTAGGGTTTACTGGGCGGACCGCTGGTGCGGTGGTTAGCACAGTCGCCTCACAGCAAGAAGGTTTCTGGGTTTTAACCTCTCAGCTGGACGGGGCCTTTCTGAGTTGCTTTTGTATGCTCTCCCTGCGCCTGCATGTGTTTTGCTCTGGGTACTGCTGTTTCCTCCCACAGTTCAAAGACTGCAAACCACAGGTTAGGTTAACTGGCGACTCCTAAATTGGCCATAGGTGTGAATGTGAGCGTGAACGGTTGGTCAGTGAGTGTCAGCTCTGTAATTGACTGGCAGCACGTCCAGGACACATCCTGCCTCTTGCCCAATGTCGGCCGGGACTGGCCTGAATATCAATAGCAGGCAGCGTTCTGCTGTTGTGAGATATTTTTAACAGCATCCCTGTATTCATTTTACAAACTGGTAATTTAATACGAACAAGGTTATTACAAATAATGCACAATCTAATATGAGTTCATGAATAAAATCCTGTGTTAATGAGCAGTAATTAACATGTCACACTAATAAGCTTATGAGGGATTTTGTGACAAATCAAAACCTGGATGAAAATTTCAACCGGGAAGGAAGCCGTACCCATCTGTCAACTTAACAGAAATGTGTGTATGATTGTGTGTATCTTCATGCATGCCTGTGTGTGCGATTGTTGTGATTTTATTGCTTTATAGCTACAAAAACACCACCTGCAATAATAGCCGAACATGTGCCTGCTGTGTGCGAGTGAACTTCACTTGGCCCCCTCTCACCTTCACAGATGCAATGGTGTTCAAAAGAGCAAAGCACTCTCAGCCTGAGTTTATCAAAACAATCCTGCACCATCTGTCAGAAATCATAGCCCAGCCCACAACCTTTAACCTTCCTCTTTTTAGTCAAGTGACTCCGCAGTGCAGTGACAAAAAGTTTTGCAGGAGCTGAGGCAAGTATTTCTCTAAACACTTTCCAACCTCCACTGATCATACACTTCACAATCTGCTCTGCTTTTTTTTTCCAACGTTACGTGAGCTAGGGAATCGTTTAGAAAACACAGTGTAGGCGGATGTCCTTTTGTCGGTACGCACGGCATCTGTGTGGGCTGCCTGCTGGGCTCAGCTCTCTTATGGATAGGGCACTGGAAGGCCCAGGCTCCCTGGCTGCAGTCAGACAGATGCAGACTGGTGGGCGCCTCATTGCTGGATGCCTGCAGACAGACACACAAGCAGCGGCAACAATGCAACAGCGACCGGTTTGAAATGACTGTGAGAGTGATGGGGATACACAGCACACGTGTGTGCCTGTCCACTTCCCTGGCCTCTGACCCACCATCAGTCTGTTTAAATCCCATGAGTCAGATGTTGTGAAAGAAAATACAAAAATTATGTAGAATGAGGAACGTTTCATCAGCATGTATGAATTTATTATTGTCATAATGGATCTGTTTGTGGTTTGTTCTGATTTACATACAAAAAAAAGAGATCAGGGTTAAAGGAATAGTTTGTCATTTTTGGAAATCTGAGTCATATCTGTATGGTAAACACAAAGCAACCAATAGCAAACTGTTACCTTAGCTTTGAATACAGGCTGAAACAATTACCAGCAGACACTTTGGTATGTGAATCTGTCTGGCTATGAAATTGTCCGATGCATGTCATTTTTTAAACTTTTTCTGGTTAAGTATTTAATAAACAATATTTAACATCTTAATTAGAGAGCATGTTAATTAAACATGCCAGTAGGTTCATTCTTTTACCAGCTGTCTCCCCCTGTTCTCAGCCTTTATGCTTAGCTTAGCTATGCTAACCGGCTGCTGATGGTATCTTCATATTGAGCATTCAGGTATAGTAGTGGTATCAATCTTCTTATTTGCAAGAAAAATCAAATATTTCCCAAAAAGTAATTACCATATGATATGTATTCCACATTGGTTCATTATGTTGATAAGATGCCAACACAGACAAAACTTCTCATGTTTAAATCTTAAGTTCTTGAGAAGAAAAAATACTAGGAAAACTTTACCGGATATATTCTTATGGTAAAACCTCTGGTTCAATCAAGATTGCACTACCAGTATATTACATTTTTTATATTTCTGCATGACTGAAATATAACAGTTATTGGATATGCACAATGTGTGGGTTTGAATGTGAGTCTGACTGTGTTTTCTGTTTGCCCATTGTGTGTACGTCCAGGAATAAGTGAAATGATGGATGGATGGATAAAGTCTTGCTGAGTAGTGGCCAGTGTAAAAAATAGTTTTACATAAACTAAACATTAAAGCAAAGCTTTCATTCACCACTCAACCAAATCTTTGCCAGCATGAACAGCTAATGATGGCTGAATCAATATTGATGAAAATGCCATGTTGTCCTCCTGGGAACATTTATCACATATTATGAACGTATTTTAAACTCAGAAAGTTCATCTGTAAGTGTCAGCAGTTTCTTTTTTATGTATAAATGTAGTATTTTCCTGGAAGATATGGGTCTGACATAAAGCATAAGCTAATATTCGCAGGACTGTATTCACAGGATTGCATTATTACCACTAAAGATTATAAAGAACCTAAATGAACAGCTCATCCTTCACGACTGAGAGGTTTTCTCCTCTCCTGCCTCTCTAATGTCTGCACTGTCTAGTTGAGATGTTTCTTAAGACATTTCCAAATGATGAAAGATGGCATCAGTTCCACAAGATGAATAATTAATTAGTTATTTTTACCCCTCTGGGGCACGAAGCGGCTGCCAGTATGTGTGCAGACAGGTGAGAGGATTGCTGACTGTATAAACGATGGCGTTGAGTCAGAGGATCTCATGGTTTCACAGGCATGCAGCCAAGCTTGTTAATAAAAGGTCCTAGTAGAGGATTGCTCTGCATTCAGAGTACTCTCAAATTTGAATAATTCAAATACAGAGGTATTTTATAGTTTGTCCAACATCCTGTGCTGCTTCCCTTATATATATAAACCTCTATAAGAGGAAAATCTAAGAAAGTGTTCCTCATTGTTGAGTTCCTGATAAAGATTCGGTATCTGTAAACTTATTTTCATCAACTTGATGGAAAAGGATAATGCAATGCAAGCACTTTGCTTTGTCAAACTGTCATGATATTCAAATTAAATCAATCTGTCACAGAACCTTAAGTCCAAGTCACGTCATTATACTTGCTGACAATTGATAAATTGAGCTTACAAGGCTGAACAAGCCTCTGAATCATGCATGTTCTGAAACTCTCCTCAGTACTATGTGTAAAATATAGGTATATCCCTATTTCCCCTGTTGACTCCAAGCTAATGTATAGAGACAGGGAAGTAGTGAAAAAAAGAAGAACCAAAGCAGGCACTCGGGCACTTAGCCATTTTTAATTATATATGTCTTGTATTCCCTGTCAAAATAACCCCACTGTGCATGCTCCATAAGTGTATCAATATAAGCTGGACACTATTTACAGACATAGAGCTCCATTCCCTTGGCTTGGGGGGGGGGGGGCAGCCCTAAACCAGAGTAGCTCATCTGGGAGAGCAGAAAGTACCAGCATCAGGTATTTTCAGCCTTCTTTCCATCTAAACCATAAATAAAACCTTGTTCATTCCAGAGTCGCGGGGCGCAAGCTGTATGTCACAGCTGTTGGAATAGCCATGTCTCTTTTGTAATGCTTTTAGTGTAGGTGGTATGTTTATCCCACCGGTCACGCTGAGGCAGCCACCACGGGGCCTCGGCCCTCCTCGCTGACTGTTGGCTGATTTTGCCCACGCTCTGCTCTCCACTGTGAGATGTCTGTCTCTCCTGGTGCCCAAGCTGTCAAATATCTACACAGGAAACAAAGGGGATGGGTGGGGGGGGGCACCAAGAGGCAACATAATTTTTACCAAATTACAGAGAAACTATGACCCTCGCTCTATTTTCTTTAATTTTTTTAATGGCTCTTGGGCAAATTATGAGGTAAGTCTGACACCTCGGCTGCTGGATGATGAGCAAAGACACAGAAAAAGCAGAGAGACAATAAACCTCACCAAGGCTAATACCCTGGCTTAAGCGACATTTCGCTTCCCCTGCAGAGCCACTGATAAGAGGATAAAATCTCAAATTGCTCTCCCCGTCTTAGTCGACAGGTGACTGATATTTCAGCAAAACAAAAGAAGTTTCCAACCACCTGAACCCAAATCTGCGTAAATGAAAATAAATTCTTCACTCGGTGACAAATGCAAGTCCTGTTCTGATGCCATTTAAAAGTTTTGGGCAGCTATAGCATGAAACGTCAGATGATTTATCATCACAGTTTATCACAGTCGATGACTAAATATTTAAATGAATGCAAATGGTACTCCCACAAAGGCTCATGGCTTGGGATTGGAGTCGTAACCTAGTCCCACTCAGTGCTCTACCTAGTGTTAATGCAAATGATTCTTCAGAGTTAGTTTGCTTGCTGCAATTCTTCAGGTTAGACCGGTGGCTACATGTATATTTTTCCCTCCTTGTATTGCTCTGATTTTCCCTCTGTCGCTGCTTGAATGTCTGCTCGATAGGATTTTAGATTAAGCCATTAAAGAGCGAATGCAAAGGCTTCAACCGCTTATTTTCTATACTGGACTGTTGGTCAGACATAATGTCATCTGAAGACATTACTTTGAGGTCAGGGACACAAAAAAAAAAGAAAAGAAAAGGAGGCATTTCTCACCGTTAACCTCCTTTTTACAAACAATAAATGGATTGGTCAAGAAAATACCCAGCAGATTAATCCACAGTGAAAACAAAAACTCATTAGTTGCAGTCCTATATAGAATAGATAGAAATTAATTTTTCTACACCAAAGTAATTTGTGTGGATGTGTGTGAATATAATTATTTTATATTTACACACACGCAAACACACACATAGATAAATATACATACACACACATACACTCATACAAACATATATACATACAGACATACATACATACAATAAGATATACTGAATACACAAATATGGGCCATTTTTTTCCCTTTTAACTTTTGAAACTTGAAGCACACTTTCCTGTTAATACTTCCATACTCTTACTTAAGCAACAATTTAGATTAGGGACCTGTACATGGAGTATTATTTCGGCTACTTTTACAGAAGGAAAGGATCTGAAGACTTCCTCCTCCACCGCTGTTAATGGTTTTATTCAGATGTGCATACCTGCATGCCTGTATGAAAACATAATTTATATGGATTGTATATCACCATGCATTTCAGTTTTGTCACTTGGACATTCAGTCAGCTGACTGTTCTTTACCATTCTGTCATTTGTTTCATTTTGTGCTTTTTTTTTCTATTTATTACTGTACTTGTCATTTGTGAACAGGGATGACAACAGAGAAGAAGTTAACAATAGTGGAGCGACATTAATGCCCCGCCATGTGCAATCACTTCATACCACTGCAACACTCCATCTGTTAACTGTGTCGGTGTGTTGCTGTGAGAACAACAACAAAGTATGTAAGTAGGGCTGTTAGACGGAAACAAGCACCTCTGAGTGCAGCTTCCTATATCTCCCACACAACATTATCATCGGTGAAACAGCTGTAGATACCTGTCCCACTGCTTCAGCAGTAAGATGGATCTCCTGCACTTCACTGACAGCAGATATTCCATTATATCAACCAGCGCTCACCGTCTCCTCCCCTGAATTACTGCCAGTCCTGTTACTTGCCTCAGCAGCAAATTGGCTTAGCCAGTAAATGACGGATTTGAATAATACATTCCACCTATCTGCCTCCCTTTCTTCTTCACCCGGACTGGCTGGACCTCATTTAGTGACATTATAATCTTTTCATTTGCAGCAGTTTCTCCTGATTTACTAAAGCATTACATGTCTTTTCCATTGCAAAACAATTCAAACCGATGATAAAAGAACTATTAGCTGTCAGTTTTGTCTTTAATAATTCTCTATGAATTACATATTTGACAATCTAAAATTTCAATTTCATGTAGATGCTCTTAACTTAACTAAAATTTCTAGAAAGCAGTGGTGTTCTTGGTCTAATTTGCTCAGTTATACTTGTCCTCAGATACCAGAGTTTGAAATAAAACCCGAGTGGACCATAACACTACCCAAGCAAAGCCTATAACTAGAATCATATAATTAGATAATTTTCCATCAAAATTTTATGGAGGCCAAAATATTTATTATTTTTTCTGAAATCTTGAGGACAGAATCTTAAATTGTGTTTTGTTGTAAGATATCTTAGATTTGTAGTAAAATATTAATTTGTATCAAACTTAAATATTCATACGTAAATATTGGATAGGAGTGAGAAAGCTGAGGTATGAAGTAAATTCGATGCATATCAATGAGAAGATTGTTTGTTATGAAGTGCGATATTCAGACTTTGCTCAGCCAATCGTGACATACTAGACTGGAAAATCAGACACACAATAACTGAGACCAATGTTTGATTTCAGCATTTGCTGGAGGAAATAACAAAATGGAGCTTAAAGCATGTATAGACTATTATGAATTGACAAATTCAATGCTATGTTAAAACCGCTGAAAGCATCTGTTAACTGGAAATGTGGTTAAGCCTCCCAAATGCAAAGTGACAGAACATCAAGAAGGTTAAATACCACAATGTAAACAAACCTATTGCCACCTTGGATTACACCCAAAGCCTATTTATCACACACGGTATCCCTTTGTACCAACAGGGAAACTAGATATCTAGATTTACTCAAATCTGACAAACCCATAATGACAATACATCCAGTAGCAGGGTGACAAGATGCCATGACATTACACATTTGGATTTAACTTAGGAAATATATTCCCCTATAAATACTTATATAACCTTATATATACTCCACTGTACATTATAAATCATTTGTACATTATAAATAAAGAAAGCTGTGTACATTGGGAATCAAAGCTCATACCTCAACAACATTAAAGCAATTATGCCCTCAAAGTTAATTCAACTGGGTGGGTTCATTATAACAGCCCATCAATCCCATCCCATCTGCTGCTATCCTAAAGGTGCAGAGTCCTCATGTTGTATCTGAATTTTTTTTAAAAAGAAAGAAAGAAAGAACAAATAAAAAATAATTTAAGTTTTCCTCCAATGTATCCTTTTAAATATTTAGCAGGTTAAGATTGAGTATCAAAGCAAAAACATTCACATCCATCAGGAGTGATGTAGCGTTACCTAATCAAAAGAAGAAAAAGACCTTGACCTGTTCTTCTTTATTCTGTCAGCAGTGGGCCTTGATATCTTTAAACCTTCATTTTGTGAATTCAGGGTAGTGAGCAGCAGCAGCACCGGCCACAAAGGCTTCAGTTGTCTGTATGGGGTCACGTTTCAGGCTCGCCCCGGGGTCAGGAAGATATTAGGGAGCATGATACAGTGCGTCTGTCATTCTCAGTGGTGTGGCTGCAGAGCTGTGATTTCCTGGGCCAGGCTGTCTATGTCCACATTTCACAGCTCTGCTGTGACTGCTGCAATGGGACAAGACATTGCAGCATCTGTGCCAAGTCCTCACACAGCCACTTGCTCCTTCTCAGAGATGAGCATCTGCAGCTTGGCTGCCGCTTCCCCGACTTGCTCGGGTCATCCCCCAGTCTACGTCATTACCGAGGACATCAGGCTGCACTCTCCATAAATTAAATCTGGGCCTGCATTTACACAGACAATCTGGGTTTAACCCTTAAGGTGTAGATCAGATTCCGTCACAGCTATACCTTTTTCCTACATTCTCTTCAGCTTTTTGCACTGACCCTGTTCAAGTAGGGTTTCAAACCACCTCGGTGTAACTTCCCGTGCATGTTGGACGGTGGTTTGATCCCACCTCTGTATCATCCTTTGCATGATGTGGATGTCGTTCATGCCTGAACCCAAAGGGAGATTAAAGAAACAGTTGGGAACCCCCAAAATCAAATATAACTGCATTTAAATATGTTTATATCATCTCCTGTTCCATGCAAGCAACATCCTGTATCACACTGTGTGGGTGCAGGTCCATATGGGTGAGAATTTGTATTCTGCATGTTCCTGTATTCAATGATTTATCATTGATTTGTATTGATTTACTATCACAGGGACCAAGGTTTGACCCCTTTGGTGAAGTATGGTCTACTTCAGTGGCAGCCCCGGCTCCTCCCTTTTCGTACGCCCCCTCCATTTAACCCAGAAATTTATGGACAACTGCCATCACAATGTGGATTTTTTGTTGTTGTTGTTTTTTACTTGTCTAAGGGCACTCATTTATGGTTTCCATTTATATTATTGAAGGTAGTTGGTGTGAGTGAAGAGGACGCAGAAGACAGGGTTAGATGGAGGACACTGATTCGCTGTGGCGACCCCTAAAGGGAAAAGCCGAAAGAAAAAGAAGAAGATTTATATTATTGTGCCTGTCTACTGTCATGACACATGCCTGTAATCCTTATGCATTTAGGTGGATGAACAAATGCAATAAATCAACAGGCCCATTTGACTATTGTTCTGGTGATCTGGTACAGACTGCAATGTAAAGCCTTTATATTTTCCAACAAAGTCTGCAGAGGCCTCATTATTATTATTTTTATGAGGCATCACATAATATTAGATGGACATAAAAAGCACTACTTTTGAATATTAAGGGTCCCCCTGCTGGTCGGACCAAGGGGCTTTTGTGTGTGTGCGTGTGGGGGGGGGGGTCTTCTTTCATGCAACACCAAATTAAACATACCCCCAACCTGACTGTGAAATTGAGCAATTCAAAACCATTTCCAGCGTGGTGGTGCAGCCCATATCCAGAGAGGAAGAGGGGGAGGAGGAAAAGTTTGCCCACAGATAGGCTGCCCAAGCCCCGAAGCCCATCTGACGTCGCTGACACTTTTCACTCCGACTGTCTTCATTAACTTGAAACTATGCAGATTTCTTTTTTTATTATTATTTTTTTTTTTTTACAAGACCCTGACTATGGTGCGTTTTTCGCTTCAGCCGCAGGAGTTGCCATAAACCCTCCCTGCATCCGTGTTGAACCCGCCACCATTTATAGCCTCGCGGTGACAAACAATCTTCTTATGAGATTTAAACTTTGCCTCGGCTAGACTCGAGGATCAACACGCGCTCCTCTCGCACTTATTGGCTCGGCAGTTTCCCAACTGATACAGCGCTACCTGCCCGCCCGCCCGCCACATACCCGCCTCCTCTGATTGTGGTTAAACGCCGGTGTCAGCTCTCGGTGTAATAGAAAAAAAAGGAAAGACAAAAAAAAAAAAAACCCGAGCAGGGCTCCGGGTCTGTTCAGCACATAGAGGCGAAGCGCTGAGAGGAGCTCAGCCCTGAATCGAATCACTCACCGCTAAATGGATCTTTGAGACTCTCCCTCGACGCAGTCGAGCCGCCGCTTTGCGCGACTCCGAACCGAAAACAGAGAACTGGGATTCTTTCTTTCTTTCTTTCTTTTTTTTTCCTCCTCTTTTTTTTTAAATTTTATTTTCTACAATCTGACAGAAAAAAAAAAAAAAAAAAAAACAAAACCAAGTCTCCCGTCTCTCTGAGAATGTCTTGTGGTCGCGGTGGCATACGCTGAGCTGCCAGCTTTGTATCGGGAAGAGGCTCTCGCTCCGCGCCGGCTCTACAAGCAGGTAAGCTGGTCCAGTCTTGCTGGATTTTGCACTTCGGCAGACATCGTACTCTACTTTGTGTCTATCGTCTGGCTTTAAGATCTCCGTGGTTTAGACGTGACGCCTTGAGGAGACTGGAACGGTATCGCTCGACTGTTTGTGCACAACACGATTTCTCACGTTACCAAGTGAATGCAAAAGCCGAACGGAACGCGCGGCGGAACTCGTGCGCCAACGTACCCAAGTCGGTGCATTTCTTGTTTTGTGTGAGACCTTCGCTGACATGTACCGTGAACGGGACACGATGGCACTTTTTCGCCTCGACTGCGATTCATGCATGTTGCAAATGCTCTTTTAAGACCCCCCCCCCTTTTTTTTTAAGTTGTATCAGTCTTATTATTCATTTTAAATAGCGGTGCATTCAATGGCAAGGTGCCCGTCCACCTGATACGGCTCTACTGAAAGTGCGATGGGTACTTTGCAACTGTAAACCCCGTGTAACACCGCCCGCGTGAGATGTCGCTTCAGCACCACGGACAGCTCCACTTCACCAGCATCGGCTGAACTTCCTCTCCCCCACGCGGAAACTGATAGTAATTCCTATGCAAACGGGGGCTGGACGCTAACATGAAGGTTGGCTATCACTTCTTATGTAATTTAGATTTTTCAAAAATGACATTTTGAAATTAAGCTTCTTTCCCCCCCCCCACTACACCATTAGGGCCTGCTCAGCCTACACAATCACAAAATGACAGCCGGTTTCACCAGTCTGCACATGAAGCTCACAAGAAACTAGACCATTTAAAACCTCTGCATCAAGCCATGACAAAGGGTGTGAGTCAGACAGTTTTTAAGCACAGATATGAAATGATTAGTGCGCTGCTTGTAGGCAGAACCTATTGTGTTGTCATTACACTGTGTTGTACTTATAGTACAGTAGCCCTGTGCAGTCTCACTCAGATTAGCTGAGGATTTTGCTGCGTCTGTGCCATCTGTCTGGGAACTGCATCCTGCATAGTGCAAGCGAGAAGTGTTGGTTTATTTGAATTGCACGAGGCTTCGTATGGATTGATTTCTTTTCTTTTTTATTTCCTTTTTAAAGTCAGCACAAGCCTTTCAGAAGACATTTAGCCAGCTCTTAAGTCTTTCACCCAAATGAAGAGACTCCCTGAATTCTCAGTCGGAGGAGGAGGAGGAGGTGGTGGTGGTCGAGGGTGAGTGGGTGGAGTGGAGAGGGAAGGGGCTGGTGGAGTGTAATCCAAAGCATAGGGGCTGAGAAAGCTGAAACAATGCCAGGTTTAATATAACCTACACCTGCGGTCACAGCCAAAGAATTGACAAGCCTATAGGAACAATTCTGTGGCTTTCCACTTAGCTGCACTGTGGACAAAGGTGTGGGAAGCTGTCTATTATCTCTGTTCTGGTTAAATGACGTGTTACTGCCTTAGTGACATTTAAAGCAGGAAGAAATTTTAAAAATAAAGCTCAAAACAATCTGGCTTACACAACTGAACTGCAAGTATTTTATTAATTGTCGGCAGCCGCCCCTGCTCCAGTCATTTCAAACAGAAGATCAGCCTCAGCTTAGCTTTTACCGTCAGTGTGGATCACTATCTTCCAACTTTTAATGTCTAGTGTTACGAGATGTTTGAAAACATCTCCGTTTTGCTGCTGTTGCTAAAGTTGTCTCTCGCATTAGCCTTCACATCTCCCTTTTTTCCTGTCCCCATCTCCCTTATCTTGATTATGCAGCTGGATGATTGAGTCAGCTATTTTGTATGCAAGTTGCCTTAGCTTGGCTCTTTGTGGAGGAGCAAGGGAGAGAGAGAAAGAGAGAGAGATCGTGCTGAGGATACAGAGAGAGAATTACAGCTTCTCATGACTGTGAGGAGTGGAAAAGACGAGGCTGCCCTCTACAATAAATTGCTGTTTGAGAAAGACAGATATCCTAAGAGGGGGGGGCACATTTTTGGAAATGTGACCAACCTTTCTAAATGGAAATAGCAGTGCATATTATAGTTTTCTACAGCTTAATACTGTGGATGATTTAAATTGACACATCCAATACTCTCTGTTACCAAGTTTCTCTGATATAAACCTATTATCTGAATTGTGGTAGAGTGCAGAGCCAACTCCGTTTATACTGTGAGTGTACACGTATTTGTGGAGTGTTATAGAAAGGACTGTTCAAAACATGAAAAACACTTCAGCCCCCAAAATCCTTAAATTTAAATATCCTCAGACATCCCCAGTTTGAGTCCCATTAGGGACTTTTATCAGATATCATTACCTTCTTTCTCTCCCAGTGTTTCCTAGTGCTTTCTGCTGAAAAATAGGGGAGCATTAACAACATAAAATAATCTTTTTATTCTGTATCACCATTGCAGGATAGATAGAATCAGTGTTAAGTACTTGTAGATAAAGACAACTGTATGTGCGTGCTGAGTTTTAGTGGTAACTTATAAAGATGTAGTTTATTATATCGGTTAAAAGAAAAAATAAAGGGAAAACAGCAAAAACATTCCTCATGCAACATAAACAGTTTTTTTTTTCACACGGATGTTGTGTTGCTGAAAAGTTACCGAGGCTTCGCCAACTGCACATTCAAGCGGCAATGCCCTGATTGTATGGTTAACAAAGTGTAAAGTGTAATCAAAGGGACCAGTCAGGGTTTGTAGACAGAGCTGTGAAACATATGGCACAACAGCATGGCATCTTACAGTTCCACAGCTTTCTGGGACCATAACACTGAGACAGCAATTTCCTGTGCTGTGAGTAGTGTGTGGCATTTTACAAGAGCTGTTGCCCCACCTCAGTCTCGAGTGACACTCAGCTGTTTTTATTAAAAAAAAAAACAAAAAAAAAAAACAAAAAAACTAAAAATTAGTTGTTTTTTGTCAGTGAACTAGTGAAGTATTAAATTAGTCACAGGGGGAAAACGAAGGAAAGGAAGAGGAGACAATGTAATTTCATCCACTGGAAATGCTAAACCTCTGGACTGAAGGGGAAAAATCCCAAACACAGTAGTTGGGTTATAGTTACACTGACACACTTATTTGTGGTTGGCATTTTTTCAGCAATAGCCATTAGATGTATTTACAATCTTTAAGTACCTCTGCCATACATCAGCTGGATTAAAATTGGGGGGGTACACAGGAAATGATGCATACTCGTAATCTAGCATTACTGCTTTTAACGTGATCTCATCAATAACAGCCTCACCGTTTACTGTCCTCAGTCCGATAACCGTATCAGAAGTGAATTAAAATTCTTCCACTGTTTCAAATTAGAGGCATTCAAGTGGCAAAGCATGGGGTGACTTTTATTATGAAAGAACTTGAACTGTTCGAAATTATTTTTGGCCGAATCTTCCTTTGCAAACAACATGGGTCTGTTTGTCTACACAGATAACAGCTGCTCTGTTGTACTTCTGAGTAAAATTTGCCGCTCAACAAGTGTTTGCTATAAAATTTACTTCACTTGCTGTTACCATTGGCAACACTAAGTGCAGTTTAGTGACGTGACACTAAAATCAACAATACCTGAAATCTTAAGGATCCAAACTTAAATGAAAATGTTAAATTATACAATATTGCACAGAACTTATACATTATATCACCAAATTTTAATGGGAGAGAATTTTGACTCAAAAATCACAATGGTCTCTAATGGTTGGCTGTTTGATGTAGTTGCAACCCAGAGCTATTCACCACTTTTTATCTAAGTTTTGAAAACATATGGCAAAGAATGCATTCTAAGCATAGAAACACACTTTTGCTTTGAATCTTTATTTCTCAGCATTTCAAATTCAGCCCTTGAAGTGGCCAGACTTGCGAAGAGTTCTTGGTGGTGAAGGACAGGGCCATCAATAACAAAGTCAGAGTTGCCCCTCGGGACAACGGACATGAAAAGGAAATGTTATTGACAGTAACTTAACATTCAGGAAAAGTAAGGCAAATGGATGAGGATTTCCAATATCTAATAAAGGCTGTAACTTGCAGATAAGGCTAAAAATACAAAAAAAAAAAAAAAAAAAAAAAAATCTGCCCCTTAAATGAAGCTGCCGCTGGGCACATTTTACTTGGCCACTGTAAAATAAAGATGCATCCTCTCTGAGATGATATCTCCTAGAAAGCGTGTGAATAAATAAATGAATAAATTAAAAAAAAAAAAAAAACAACAACAACATTAGCACACTTCACCTTGTATCAGCAGCTTATGAGTCATTAACTGCACATTGCATTAACAGAGCAGTAGCCTGGTCTCATCTTAGGAAGGAATGTATTTGAGTTCACTCAAGGGAGTTTATTGAAAGTGGCAGTGATGGTCCTTTGGATTCCAGCCGTGTTGCGGGGGCGGGGGGGGGGGGGCATGGTAGGTGTAACCATTATTGCTGGGTACTTTCATTTCTTCTACTTACGCCTTACGCGCTGATTACAGTTAAGTAGAAAATAGGATGACTGCCTCTTATGGTGATTTTTACATATTCCCTGAAAAAACTAATCGGCCCAAGGAACTAAGGAGTATATATGTATGTAGATATGAGATGAGAGCTGGAGACGAGCTGAAATGAGCTACTGTACCATTGACAGATTGTGGGGATCAAGCCGGAGATGTAGGGATTCGCTCGAGGGTGTGAATCAGTCATAATTAATTTAGGAGCGCACAAAAATTAATCCACCAGAGAGTGCCAGAAACTCTTCTGTGTAGTTTCCCCAGCCACCTGCTGGCTGCCTTATGATAGAAAAAGACCTTTAGTAAACAAGCATCATGAAATGGCAGAGTGAGGCGTACCGAACACTGCTCAGTCTCATCTTTGCTAGAGTCCCAAAGTAATTAGATGCTGGAATGCGAAACACCATGGTAGTGTATCTGCAGGCACCTGCGCTACTTGATGAATATCCTGTACACGAGACCCCATTAAGGCTGGCGATACATAACAGTTCTTGCAGAGCTCACTTCAGGAGCAGGAATTTTTTATTCATTTATTCATTTATTTATTTTTGTGTCAGATGACCCTGATTGCCTTCGCTTAATGAATGCTTTTTGCAACATCAGATTATTGATGATGAACACAGCGCAACGTGACGCATCTTACGGTGTGTTGTATACCTTTTCAGTATAGAAATGGTGCAGGGGATCAGACAAGGGGGTTTTAAGCACTAATACTCTAGCATCAATGTAGAGTTCGTAGATACACCGCGCACAAACACTGAGCTAGATCAAAATGTGAAGGACTGATGTAGCTGTGTGGCAGCTACAACAAATGCAACATATTTCCGCTGTGCATTGTGCACTCAACAGCACAAACCAATACACTGTACATAAACACACACAAAGCACCGGTGTAAAAATAGCCCTTATCCTCTTATCTGGTTTATTTTAGGAAACTGAACTCTTGTCATTAGTTATATTATTTCAAAAAGGTCATGCCACATCATTTTTAAAATCGACTCATATAGTAGATCAGAATAAGATGAAATATACGTGTTTGCATCACTAAGAGAAAAACAGAGGAGTTTAACTGCCAACAAAAAAATGAATCATATTTCAAACTTGTACCTAAAATAGCTAAAATTATTAAAATATAATTTCTTTTTGAACCTTAATTTCGAAATATTACTGCACCAAACTGGAAGTTTTTTGTATTTATTCATTGCTATTTTTGCACATCACAGTATCTTGTCATATGGCTCTTTGTTTCCACTTCTGACTTTAAATAAAATTACTGCTCGGACAAACATCAGCATTTAATACAGTCACATAGTGTTACGTGTCAATCACAAAGTAATAGCGGTTATAAAGGCAATATCAAGCTGTCATTAACGTGGGCCGCATATATGGGTGTTATTATGTCTGTTATTCACTTTCTTTGGTCCAAATCATGCTTGAAAAGAATGAAGACAAAGTGTGATCTGGTGGCTGCCATCAAAGGCTTTACCGTCTGTGGTGCGGCTGAAAAACAAAGAGATGATGAATGAATAGTTAGATATCAGAATTAGTCTCAGACTATATAATCTAGACTGCAACTGCTCTTCATCGATCAACAGAGAGAAAACACATCATATACTGTGGCCTGATGAGCAAAATGATGAATCATAATACTGCAAACAAACTGCAAGAGAAAGGACCGAGGCCCTAGTTTCTCAGCAGCCATGATGCATTTTGTGCTGCCGCACACTTGAGTTTGAATGACACTGATCTCATCTGCTCTGTCAAACTAAAACTAAAGGGTAAAGCACTGACAGGTTTTCATGAATTAAACCTAACAGGCACAGTGTGAATGTACAGTCGGGTGATGTCAATGTGCCATTATGGCGTTCTTTTCCTTTTTTGGATGTAGCTGATTATCTTAAGTGGGAATGCTGCTTCTATAGTATAATGTTGATTTGAGCATAGGGATGATTTTAAGGATCATGAAAATGGTCAGACAGTGTAGAATCTATTCACTCGCCGATATTTTAATGACTGACAATTACTTTAAGGATGTCCTCAAACTCGGTCTGTTCCAAGACACGCAAAGAGGCACACATGTGCTTGCAAACTGCACAACAACACACTCTCTCTTTCTTACTGAAAAGACAGGACAGCAATCACATTAATTGGTTCCTCTGGGAAATATAAAAACCCAGGAAGCAGGTTTGCAAAATCCAAGACACTCAAAGTCCACCAAATAAGAGAATAAATTTTAAATTGTGAGCTGTCAGTTGATCAAATTAAAGCCATCTTATACCGCAGACTCAATACCCTGTGTTTTGCAGTAATTCATACGTCTTTTGTTTAGATAATTATATTAGATCTCAGTGCAGTTGCAAATAGTCTTACAAGATACAGCTGATTAGATCCCTGATTGGTAAAGCAGCATGATTAGGCGGTTTGCAGTTTCCTTTCAGTTCTGAACGTGTTTGTTTTTTTTTTTAAAAAAGGTGACAGGAGCTCTGTGAATGAAGCCGCTGCCATGTGATACCGGAGGCATCTGCCTTTTCATCAAACAGGGAACGAATTCATTGAGGTCAAGAGGTGCCAAAAGTCGCATCGTGAAAATCAATACGCAGCCCTCCTCCCTATGAGAGTTTGGTAACTCCAGTCTGTGCTTGTACACAGCTACAGTAGTAAACGATGCACTGAGGAACTTCCCCGGCTCAATGACTTGTGTGAACACGAAGCTCTAAATGTGTTATTTTTGGGGGTATTTTTCCCCCTTCGTCAACACAGCCAGCATAACGCGGTGTGGGTCTTTAAATGCTTTGACCCAGTGTTACCATCCAGCACTCTTTGATGATAACTTGTAATGCTATCAGCTATTCCTCCGCCTCTGCAAAGTGAAAACGTCTAATATCTGCTAATACTGTGAAATGCTATTCCTTTTTCTTTTACATTTTTCAAACTTTTGTAGTTGATCCTAACATGCACTTGAAAGGATGTTTCAGATTGATTGCCCCAGCTTTTCACTCAACAGCCCTGGAGACTTCTAATCTATGTAGTTGAAGTAACTCATCCTTCCCAATAAGAGGCTCACACTGTTCATCACATCATGTTAATTCACACGCAACATGAGAACAAAAGGTGAGACAGGACTGGGCATTTTACTACTGTTACCCGCTAAACAGCCACGCTGCTTCACGGTGTTTGTCCCATTTCAGTGTCTGTCTCTGAAATTAGTCACTCAACCACCAGATAAGTTTTGAGGGTTTTTTGTCTTAATGTTAAAGAGGGGCAGCAGGATGGTGTGGTGGTTTGCACGGATATGTTTGCATGTTCTGTCCGCGCCTGTCTGGGATTCCCCTGGGTACTCTGGCTTCCTCCCACAGTCCCAAGACATGCAGGTTAGGTCAACTGGTGACTCGGAATTGCTCATGGTGAATGTGATCATGAGTCTCTGAGTTTTCTTCTGTACTCAAAGAATAAGCAGTGTAGCTAAAGACTGGATGGATGTTGGACAGGTCTTTTGTCAAATACATTCCACTCAAACCAACGGCAATAAATATCAAATATTCTACTATCAAAGTTCTGTACATCAATAAATGCCATGGACAGATTGTGAAACAAATGCACCCGCTCCACATCGTTTGGCAAAACAGCCAAATTGTGTGGTCATTTTTTGTCTCGGGGTTGTTTTGCATCATCCTGAAGTCACTGTGTCATTTTGTGGTCAGTTTGTGTCACTTTGTGGCCGTTTTTTTATCACTTTGTGGATCTTGTGTCTCTTTGTCATCGTTTTGATACTGTTGTGGCACTTTGTGCCTATAAGTGGCATTTTGAGTCTTCCTGTAGTTATATCTTTGTGGTTGTTTTGTGTCTTTATGTGGGTACCTCACATAGAGGTTCTGATACTAACAAGCTAATTAACTGGGCAGAGGCCACTGGGGGCAAAGAAAAAAAAAAAACAATAGCAAGTGTGTTATAATGTGATCAAAATACTGATGTGATGTAAAAGCATAAGAGACTGCTGGAAAATATTTGAAAATCACAATCATGCCAGAATGTCCTTTCGCTGTTACAAACAAAGAACGGCACCAATCCAAGTCAACGCATGATGTTACTGAAAAATGTCTCTACTTATTAACTCAGGGCATTGATTGTGGAGCTGTTTTGCTGTGCACTCAATTGCCCTTCACTGACTGAACAAACATTTCTTTAAGTGTACAATCATCTGAAATGAAAGCCACGATGACAAGGAGCAATCAGATGATCAGTCCTGGACTCATCTAGACTTTGATGTTGCGTGAAGGTCACCCCTTAATCTTCCTTCACACGGCAGCCAGCCACATTGTCGTATAAACATCAGATGGATGATATGAGCCAGCCGATTGCCTCCCTTTGAGCCAACTTCCTACAAGTCATACAGAGCACATACTGCAAAGCCTGTGAGCGCTTGATGGGCTGATGGCTGATGGGCAACCTCCTCAAACATCCAGCTGACCCAAATAACAAGGTTACCTTGGTCAACATCAGACAATATTTAACTGATCATAGAATTCTATAGACCTCCATGACTGAATTTATGACCTCTTATCATTGCTCACATTGTGTGGAAAGTTATTAACACATCTTTTCTTGGAAAGCAATCTGAGAAGAAGCCTTTCTGCTTATCTAGGAAAGGTGGTGCAAAGGTAAAAAACAACAAAAAAAAACCCTGATTTTAAGTCACTTATTGACATGATCTGATGTCTCCTGGAAACTGCTATACAACGTTTGTGAAGATGTGCAGCCAGACCACACATTACAATTTTAATCTGTTGAAAGCAGTGTGCTTAAATCACCTCTTTCCTTAGGATTATATTTCTATTTCAAAAGGAGCCTTTTTCAAAGCACAAAATGGTTTTGCAATAGACTTACAGGAATGAAGTTCGCTTGATCTTATCCGAGAATTGCTAAATCTTAGGTTATCGGAACAGGACATTAAAAAAAAAAACAAAACAAAAAACAAAAAACATAATTGTGAATTAATATTAATATATATAAAAAATACCATCTAGGTTCTTGTTGTTTCAAATCCTGCAGTTTTTTGTGGCATTATGAGTACTTTCATTTAAGATACTTTTACTTGTAATGGAGTATTTTTGCAGTGTGGTTACTGCATAGTTCCATTGGGGAATGTAGATTTAATACTCATTCACAATGAACAATAATGCCACACAAGTGATTGTGAGTGATAATTTCCACTTCCTGCAGTAACAGCCTCTTGACTCAGCGTGCGGCTGCTGCAACAGAAGGCTTTTATCTCGCAAACAATCCCAGCATCTGTTTTACTATTGAAGTTCTGTGTCTCTGCATTCTAAAAGATGGCAGGGAAACACAAAACAAAACTCCCTAATTTATGTTTTCAACAGTTCTTTTTTAGGACCATCAAAATGCTACTGAAAGAGGTTTGAACAAGGCTAAAGCAGCAATCTAACCATCAGTGCTTCACCTCAGCTTTTGGGGAGGGACCAGTATGTTAAAATTTCCCAAAGAAAAGATTCAGAAAGTCAAGCTGCACTAAATAAGAAGATGGCTGCTTTAAAGAACAAACCGAGAAGGGCAGAGTGTAAATACAAGGGGGACTGACTCATCAATAATTTCATCAGCCATATGCCCAGCCTTTGTAACCTGCAGACGACCTTGTTTGTTCTATTGTGGGGGTCAAAGGTGAGTTTTGCGGTGAAATAATTAAGTAAAACGTCTTTTGATCGCTATTGACTTACCGAGCGCACAAGCTGCCAGGGTCCCTCTAATGCATCTCACACGTCTCAACTTAAAAGCCTATAAGCACTTCCGTCAAGATGGTGTATGGCTTTTAAGTTTTGGCCAGCCAGCAGCTTCGCTTACCTAAGCACATGTGTCCTGTCATGATTAAAGAGAGCGACATGTTCTGAACGGAGTCCATACCGCTGCTCTTGACAGGCTAGAACAGACTTTATTCATTTTTAATCAGGAAATACTGGCTAAATCTACAGGTTGTCAGTGAGACAGTGAAGATAGGACATTGTTACCATAGAAACTGCTTCCAAACTTGGAGCAAGCATACTAGCATCGACTTATAAAAGCGTGCCAGTATTCACACCATTAGCAGGCCACAGTGTACCATAACACATACTGGAGAGCGTCGCTGCATACTTGACTTACTGGTCATTGACACTGTCAGAAGGCTTTGATATGACAGATTATTCAGAGAGCCTGGTTTCTACGGAGTCATCTAATGAAGTCTTCTAAAGGCCTTAGTGTAAGTGCTTTCCAAAGTGACTTGCATAAGAAACCTCAAAACAACTAGCATGGTAAATTAATTAAGACTCGGAGTATTTATAAAGAATCACACAGTCTCTCTTGCGTTTCTATTTCCGTGACTAATTAAATAAAACACTTGCTTTAAAAAAAAAAAAAAAAAAAAAGTGTCCTTTACAGAGAAGATTGATTGCAGAATAACAAAGTGAGGCAGAGCACTGGACTTTGGAAGCAATAACTAAACTAAACTACTTAAAAAAAACAAAAAAACAGAAACTATTATTGGTGTGCCCAGAGCAATGAAGTCACTGGTGTGCTGTGCCAAGTTTTGAGAGTGCTGTTACCAAATACCACAGATCATGATTCAGGTTGGATGCAGGTCCTTTCCTTGGCAGCGTCCCTGCTGCTTACCACAGCAAATCAGAAACATATCAATATTTACCTGGATAACTGCCATGCCGAGCGTCCATGTCTCTGAACAACAACCTGATGAATAACATCTTGCGAACATAACTTATTTCTCCCAACAGCTGATGAAATCACAGACAAATGTCTTGGTGGAATCAAATGTCTTGGTGGAATTTGCAAACACACTTTTGAAATGATTATTATCCAGGCCGACAGCTGGCGTGAAAAGTGGCCCGTCCCCAGCTGCAGCGCATCAATCTGACGCTCCACCTGTTGTCTCTTCACTCACGCCCTCCATTGCTCATTAAACAGTGCTGCCTCTCAGGCCGAATCAGCTCAGCCTGGTGATCACCCACTGTGAGACCAGAGCACAGAGAGAGAGAAGGAATCTGGGGGTGCCAGATTGTCGGGCCTGTGAGGTGTTATTCTTCAAATAAATATGGAGATTATGTGTAAAGCCTATGTGCCAATTATGCTTTCCCTCTTCTTTAGTAAGACCACTTGGAATTCTGTGTGAAGCTATGCAGAATGAATAAAATGTACAGTTTGGGTCCCTTGTGATTTGATGAATACGTGTAATATAAAATGAACAGGAACTCGAGAGAAACACGAGATTAGGTACATTCAGTGGATTCTTTTCTGTGCAAAACAGGAAGTGTATGGTGCCTTCTGCACACCCACTGTTCAAGTCTCAACAATCAAAGCCTAAACAATAAGTGTTTTGTATGTGAAGACAAACTCTGTCCTTTCCCATGGGCACCTATTTCACACACATAATCTCTCTTCAGTTTATGTGTGCACTGCTTTGCCATCAACCTGCCACTCCATATGGTGCCTTGATAAAATAAAGTATTCTGCTATTTCATCCCAGGTTGTTGCTAAGAAGTGGGTTTATGTCAGTCGGTTTTCAAAGCACATGTCTCCCTAGCAGGAATAGGCTAGTCATCCTGACTGAGTCTGTAAAACCTTTTAGTGCGTGCTACAACACTGAATATTAAAGGGATTTTACCACACATTTGGTTATTGCATATTCAAATGTGCCATGTTTGTCTGCCATTGTGGCTCATAGACTAACGCTCTAGTCAAAGTTTCTTGGGTTAAGTATTAAAAGGATTTTAAAAGCCAAAGACAGCGGCAACACAGATCAATACAAATACTGTCCCCTGTATTAATATAATAAACAGCAAGAATCTAAGGAAACAAGAATAAAACGACTGTTTACATCTTAGTGATTCATTAAAAAATGTCCTTGCTCCCACACAAAGTCTGGCTTCTCAGCACAGTTGGACCCAATAATCGAACAAGTGTCCGCAGATTATAAGAAGTAGCTTAAACCCTATCTGACCTCTGACCTCCCCTGCGTCCCCTTTAGTGTGGTCAGAACTGTTCTCTGTTGCACCTGTGAGCCCTGACCACACCTTGAATTGCTGGAAATTTTCATTTACCCTTTAAAGGTAAAGTCCACTTTTCAATTTTAGAAGTAGCCTCAGAGTCCTCTGGTTTTAGACCTAACATTCCTGTCTGTCCAATAGTTGTGACAAAGTCACCAGATACACTGATCAAATGCTGAGGCAGACACAGTTGGAACCAAATTATTACAATCAGCCATTTTTTTGTTCAGTAATTTCAGCAGCTAAATAATAGCGGAGGTATTCTCTCTGCGTTAGCAATTTCAGCAAATGGATTTCTGCCCTTCCCCAAGATGAGTTAGCACTGCTGGTTGGAAATGTTTATTTCAGGAGACAGACTGAACAAACAGACAGTTCAACTTCAAGTTCACGATTAATGCAAAATAACACAGGTGCCAGAATAAAACAGGCATACAGAAGATACAGGCAACAATAGCGCAAATAAATACAGCTAAGGATAGAATAAATCAAGTGGCCAATAACTTGTTGAGGTGCATTATGAAAAGTTTAATACAAACCTAAGATGCAATACTTACTGTATAGGAATATTATTTTAAGGGGAGTTAAGGTGAGGCCGTTGTTGGCCTAGAAGTGCCATAAAAAAATATATGACAATTTGGATGCACTCCTTAACCTGTCTGAATTTAGATTCTGCCCAGTTACTTTAGGAAAAGTGCAGGTGCCAACAATCTTCACATTTACAATCAGCTGCCAGAACTGTTGGCCAATTCTACATACACCTGAGAGGAAAAACACAAAGAAAAACACCAAAGCATTTTCACATCTGTTGTGATCTGTTCAACAAATAAAGCATTTATAAAGTGAAGGATAAAATGATAAACCTGATCAAACAGTTCACAGAACTACCTGACAGCTACAGACGCTACATGCTGCACAGCAGTTTCTGATTCTTTTGCTGAGGTTTTTGCCGGTGTGCGTGTACAGTTTGCCTAGGGGGTGTGCGTTCTTTCCCAGTTCTTTCAAATGCACTTCAGAGTCAAAGTTTAAGTGATAGTCTACACTGTAGCCTATGTACAGGTTCAGCCTACAGCATATAGTATTTCATATTGGAAAATCCCACAAAAGATCAGGTCCTCACCACTGTATTTTTTGCTTGTTCGAGGTCAAATCAAGAGGCTACTGTTTCGTGTGAAAGTACATGCTTGGAAGAGCAATTCATGGTCTACTAAATAAGTGATCGATTAAAATGAGTTGCCTGCAGTGACATAGGAAAATAGGAACCTTGCATATTTAAATTTGCTATCTTTTTAAGAGTTGCGTTTTCATTTACAAGTTCTTCATTACAGTTCCTACATCAAAAACCTGAAGGAATAGTAAGAATCATGGCTCTCCAGTGGTCAAAGTAGTACTCAGACAGTCGCTGAAGAGCTTCACAGTGTCAGGGCACGGAAACAACCTGCAAATGATGAGTGGAGCTCAGTGCCCAGCTCATAATATAATGTATCCAGAACTCCGCTCACTTGCACTACCTATAGAGGATTTTCATCAGTGAAATACACCTAATAAAATACAGTGTCCTTGCTTGGCACAGGCTGAAGATACGCAGTAGTGCTCATAAACAATCAAAGAAGAGCATGTTTTCCACTTTTTTCCTTGGCTTAAAAACCTGAACCTCTTTGTCACTGATTTGATGCAGAATGAGAAGCAACCTCGTGACCCGGGGAGTGATGAATACCAGGACATGTGTCCTTCCTCCAGAGGACACCTAGCTACTGAAATAGACTATAAGTAGATGGTGTCAGAAAGAGGAAAAATTCTAAGAGCACACACACAGTACATTACAGTACAGTGCTGTAGATCAGCTCACCTCTAGGGAAGATGATAAGTGTTTAAGAGAATATCAGTAAAAGATGTCTGCCCTGCTCTGCAGCCAGCTGGGCCTCGGCTAATAGTTTTACAGCTTGATGTTGTACAGTCTCAACGTTAGCGCTGCACATATAACTCCCTGCACCATTAAAGTAGAAGAACACCACTCAGGCTCTTGAACATCCTCAGAGTGCTTCGTGGAGTGCTGGATGAGCTGCAGGAACAAGCCTGAGCAGTGAATATTACTACTGTATATACTGTATGTTTTATTCGAGGACAGGGCCTCCCCTTGAGGGCCAGAGTGCCTATTAGCCCTGCGGGTGGTTTGCCTGCTCAGACTTCAGTACTATCTGCCGCAGGCATAGTCCCTCTGTCAAATTCCTCTGTGTTGTGCCTTCAGTCCTTCCTCCAGGGAAGTTTTCACATGGGTACATCTGTTATGCCACAGTAATGCTACTGATAACATGATGATTAACATGTTTTGGGTGTTTTTCTTTCCTAGTAGTTATCAAAATAAGTTCTTTTATCTTGCACATGAAAAACTGAACCACGGCTAGGATTAGTTTCCAATTATACTATGCTGTATATACTAAACTTATTCATGTGGGAGCTAAAGGATCTTTCCATTAATCAATGCTAAATTCCTCTATCCAACATTAATTATGCATTTAGTAATACAAAAATTCATTTCATTAATAGGGATAAACATATTCCAGGAAATGTGTGAGAGAGAATCCTTCAAATAAAGCATGTAACTCAAAAATTAGGTTTATTATAATTACATTAATCAAACATAAAAAAAGGTTGAAATTTCAATTAAGTTTCCTTAATGGTCTTCTAAGATATGAGCCTGATTAAAAAGTATAATCCATTTCGACCAGCGTATAAATCCACATCAGAAGAAGTGGATACATCCATGAATAAGTCCACACTGTAATGAACGTTGGGCTCTGCATCCTGTTATTAGAGGTTCAGGCTTGACTAACTGTATCCTTTTCTGTCTAATCTGATTTGCACAGTTAAATGCTTATGCGTAGTACTATGTGCCAGTGCCACTGTACTTTTAATTAAAACTATTAGCTCTTTCACTTTTCATTATTTTTGCTGTTTAAGGATTTTTGGTATTCCCCCTTTGTCTTATCTGAACTGATTATATACATATACATATATGTGTGTGTGTGTGTGTATATATATATATATATATATATATATATATATATATATATATATATATATATATATATATATATATATATATACATATACATATATGTAAAGTTATATAAAAAAATCACTGTGTATGTGACAGGAGCACTGCATACAACTACAAACTAGAGAACCATACTGTTAATACTTCAAACTTTACTGCAACAAAGGCGGCGATGATAATTTATACACTTAATAATCGTGTATCCAACACCTTTGTAACACTGCGAAAGGACAGTACTATAATAGGACTTCTGGGCAAAGAGGAATCATTTACAGGGTCCTGTTACAGAACACATAATTCAAATCACAGTTCTCTTTTCCACATTCATTACCACCCTGTGTGTGAAACCTGCTTGATGGAAATGGGGGGAAAAAAAAAGTGTCGAGATGCATGAATCTTTTATGTGGACAGTGTTCAAAGCAATGACACTGTGCGGCTTCCATCACACAAAGAGCACAGGATGTTTCAGTCGTTAAAAATGAAATATAGCCTAAAGTATGTCATCCGCTGATGGCTGGAATGTACATCAAAGCTTTTTAAAGTTTTTCGTGTCTGAATACATCAGCGGGTAAAGGCCGACAGATCGGAACTGGGTTGTGCAGGCGTTTTGGCCATCATCCCTGCAACTTGGAATTCAGCCAGGGATTTCAGCTGGGGCGGGGGGTTCCAAAGTTTGATGGGACCTCCCATAAGAGAGAGAGGCATTTGAACTTTGGAAGCTACTCCATTTCATTGATTAAAAAGTTTTCTGGTGAAAATTAACTCCCTGGTGAAAATTAACTTCCTAATACAAAGTGACTTTCACCTCTTACCCCAACTTTTATCAGAAGTTTTTGTTTTTACCCAGAAATATTCTCATTATGCCAATGTTCACAAACTTCCAGTTTTGTCAAGCAGTATATTGAACATACAGACTATATATGAGTGAGTTCATGACTTTGTGAATATCTTTAGCTATGAAGTGTCAACAGGAAAAGATGTAGGAGAATCTTTTTTCAGAGGGTCACTGCCAAGAACTTCTAAAGAGGACTGAAGAGGTTGGTTAGCCTCTTTCGGTTAAATTCTTAATAGAGAAACTGATTCTTGCAAATAGACTTACTGGCCTTAATGGGCCTGTTTACACTGTAAAAGAAGGATTAAAGATTCAGCTTCACATGCTATTTGTTTTTTGTGCTTGAATAAAAATGTAACATTAAACAGGCTAATGTGAAGTTTGGGATCATCACAATGTTTGAATCTTTTTCCTAAATTCAGTATTAAGTAATTAATGGCATCGGGAATCCCTGTGAAAGGAACTATAATATGATTAAGCATTTTTGTTTAACTATCATGAGCTCATTACAACCCTCAGTTTCTCATAATCTCATTTACTATCAAACCATTAATCTTCTTAAAAATCGCAACTGGTAACTTTGGTGTTGTATTTTCATCTCTTTGTGAATTATTTTAAATTTTATCTTTTTTTTTACGCCCTCAAATTTGACTTGAGGATCTTTCATCTCAAAATGACAGACCCTCTTTCTTCCATGTATTTTATCCTTACGAAGCCTAGTGCTTATCTCTGCTTTAGCCTGAACTGCCCTGCCATGACTCATTTGCATTTATATGCATCACAAACCATGCAAAGCCCTGACCACATGGGGCTTCATGGTGACCCGGTATTCTACCATGTAAGCACAATGTCCTCAATCTGGGGGCCTCTGTCGAACGTCACCCCCCCCTCATTCTTTATTCGTCTACTGTGAACTTTCAAAGAAGCCGAAAAATAATATTAATAATTATTAAACCTAAATAGTAAGATTTATGTAGTTGTACTGACAAGAAGTATCACTGGCCTCCAGTGATTCTAATAATCACCCCTTTTTTATGAACAACAACACATCATAATTTTTCATTGGTCTTTGAATTTATTTGTGCTCACGGTAAAATATAGCATGCAGATTTATTTATGTAATGTTATTCAATGCATGCGCATGACTGCTGGTGTTTGCATAAGCGAGACACAAGGTGTATCTGGACGTACATCTTGCTCAACTCAAGTCCACATTCACAAAAAATCGTTTTGTCTGGACATATTCCTTTTTTTTTCCAATTCGGCACATGGATTTTTTTTTTAACTACAAGCCATGTTGGTTTAGGCAACGGTGAAGTATGAGAAAACAGGCTTTTATGGAATTATATAACAAGTCCTCTCACAAAATTGGAGAAATGCCAACGGCAGCTTTGAGGAACCAGCTAGACCGGGCTTCTCTTCTCTTTTTAATGTGCTCTGGATACACAGCCATGAGCCACCGCACTTCCCCTGCTAGCACACAAACATTTTCCTCCATTTTTTTTCCTCCGGGTTTGGCCTCTATATCCTGCAGTGTCTAGCTTTATCCCAAAACACTGGCATTATTTTTAATTGGGCAAGTGGGAGGACCACTCACCTACTTATATTGTTTTTATTGACTCAGGCAGTTAAAAGCACAGAGTGAGAGATTTGAAGAGGAAACAGTGAGAGAGGTGACAGGTACTAAACTGGTGTTTGTTTGTGGTCTGAGGCAATGTAGCGTTGCATTGTACAGCTGTTTAGGGCTGTATGGAATGGCTGAAATCTATGATACAAAACATTTATGATACAAATATTTTTCAATTATTAGCACCAGGGTTCCCCAAACCTTAGCAAGGTTTAGACAAAGCACCTATACCGAATGAACATATAAAGGCTTTTAGGTGACAGAAATAATAAGGAAACAAACAAATGTTTGTGTGACTGGCGTGTGACAGTTGCTCATCGCTAAGCTAACAATCAGCTGATTTGATATTTCTTTTTGCCCTGGGATGATAGTTACAACTATCGACTTGGATAAGCAAGTTGCCAGCTATCAATAAGGTAAGCCTCAGGAAAAAAGAAATGAAGCATAAACTTTTTTGTTGGGGAGTAATTCATGTGGATGTTAAAAGTAGCAATAGTAGAGAGGAAAAAGATATAGATCACGTTGCCTATTTCACAAACAATGAAACTGCTAACCTAGCTAATTTAAACATACTGAATTAAGTTACCTTAGCCTGCGAAGCTAGTTTGTTGATGCTATGTAAAGATACCTTGAATGAACTACCACTCTATGATGAAAACTGCTGGTCAGAGAAACTTAAAATAACTTAGAATTTCCTTGAAATAATTTGCACCCCCCCCCAAACCACTACTAACCCCAGACCCCAGACAGCACCTAAACCCTCCGAAAACCTAGGGAAGACCCTGCCAATATATAATCTTCTCAGGGCCATGACTCTGTCAATAACTCAGTGTAAAATCATGTCAAACAAACAGTATTATTAAGTTTTAAAGTAATCCAGTTATAGTTGTTTGCATATCCATGGATACACTGCAAAAAGGTACTGCTAATAGGTAATATACTTTTAATGGTGCCAGGCAAAATTTAGAAAATTATTGGCCAAAAAATGTGGTTCAAGCCCAGTGTAACTCACTGAATCCTCAGCGACATTATACTTCCTGTTTATGTCCCCTAAAGCATAATGGGAAGTTTGGACCCACAAACATAAGACAAAAAATATAAGTGGGAGTGACAAAATACATTGTTATTATTATTCTTTTCATGCTGCACTGCTAGTATAACTTTGACATTAGTAAAGGTCAGAATGTCTCAGAATATTTCTGGAAAACTTTCACTTTCCTCCATCAGCTCATACGGTATTTGTTCTGTGTTGAAAACCTAGAAGAAATCAGGGGTCATGGTATATAGAGCGAAAAAGTCCATATCAGTATAGGGTTTGGGATGGAAGTGGAAGGTTCAACAAAACACATGACTTTGACACAGGAAATCACGATTAGTTTCCATATGAAACTGATAGTCATTGTGGTTTTTTTTGTTTTTTGTTTTTTTAATCGATGACCACTCCACAAGTTTAACCCTGTGGTTATTATTGTAGCCATGGCGATGAAGGTCCACTTACTTTAAGGTTAGTGGATCTTCATCGCCTTAGTTGAACCCAAGCCACGATCTTTTCCTAAACGTAACCAAGTAGTTTTTGTGCCTAAACCTAACCAAATCATGACCTATCTACAACCATTTCCACGTTTCTTACGGTTATGATGTAAAAGGTTCAATTCGCCTGCCCATATGGGTCATATCCGAGAGTAGGGACAAACAACGATATGGTCGATTGTGTTGAAGGACTTGTTCCCTAAAACATGAGAAGTACCACTCACATACAAACTGATATCATTTTTTTGAGTAGCCCAATCTACTCTGAAATGATTGATTTATAGCATGCCTTGCTAGGAGATATAGTGACTCTGCTAAATCTGTCAGTCTAGGAAAAAAAAAAAGCAAATAGGTTTAAAACCCCTATATCAAATTATGATAATACTACTGTAAATATTCAATTATCTCCCAGTTCGACTGTAACAGCAACTGCACCAAAATTAATTTTACTTAAATAAAGAATTCAAGGGTAATAGTACAGTCACTGAGAATTGGAAAAATAACTTCTTGTGTATTTCAAAATGTATTTCCTTGTCTCATCCATCATCTTTATTGCTCCACTGAATTGTTCTTTGGCTATAAAAAATGTATTTATCTGGACCTGCATTAGAACTGCCGAGCGCTTTGATTGCAGGGAGTGTAGCAAACCAAGGCCACATGAATGCCCTGCCACTCCTGCAAGCTGTAAGCTATCCAATGCACTCCTCTGAATTACCTGTCAGCATTGATTACAGAGAGTGAGTGTGGATGGGATCTTGGATTTTCTCTCTCTCAGAATTAAGATAAGCTCCTGCCTGTCTGTTTGAGATGCCCCTTGTTGACCCACCTGTTGAGTGTGATGCGAGGTGTGTGCCATGCCGCTGTGGCCATATTATCCTCCAGCTTCTCACACACACACACACACACACACACACACACACATATACACACACACATATACATACACAGAGACACACAGACATACATACACAAACACATACACACAGACATATACACATAGACACACACACACACACACACGCCGAGCTGGCAGCACTCACGTCTTCATCTGTTCATCTCGCCCCCCATCCCTCATCTCTCCTCTCACCTTTGTTTTCCATCCTTGTTTTTCCTCTCTCTTCTATAACCCCTCTTGCTAAGCTATCTGTCTGCTCTTATTCAACCTCATCTCTCTCGCCACACCTCGTTGACAGCGAATTCCAAAGAGAATGTCCCATTTCTGCCGTTATCCATGCAGAAAAAAAACATTCTGCTCATTTAGTTTGTGAAATTGGAAATATGGCAGTTTAAATAGGGCCATTTCCCTACAGTTAGGGTGCAAAACAGTATTGACTATGTCCTATAAATACAACTTGTATATAAAGATGTGTCTCTTTTAAAAATCTAAAGTGATACTCTATTTTCAGTCCCGTCTTTTAATTAATATTCGTCCTCTGTTGACTTGTTAAAGGTCGCTAATGTAGTTTATACTTCATAAAGAATAGCAGCTATGATAAACTTAAACTCAAGCTGGTTATGATATGGTTTTCACTATAAGCGACAAAGTGTTCTCGGAATTATCAGTTCAAAGTTCAGTTCTTCATGTTTCAACAAAATATGGCAACAAGTTGTTGCACAGTGAGAAATATTTTGGCAAAAATAA
The DNA here is from genome assembly GCA_016859345.1 of Istiophorus platypterus. Lineage (NCBI taxonomy): Eukaryota > Metazoa > Chordata > Actinopteri > Istiophoriformes > Istiophoridae > Istiophorus > Istiophorus platypterus. The sequence continues at coordinate 7,053,947 of CM029112.1, read as the reverse complement.
CGAATTCAAGTCCTACAAATGAAGAGACAAAATGCACCATAGATTAAGTGGCCAGCATAACAACACATAAAAGCATTTTCTGATATGATAATATCATTTGTTTGTGCCTTATAAAACCATTTTCTGGCAGGATGCTTGTATGGTTAGGTTCGTCTGAGGTTAAGAAAAAGGTTAGAGAAAGGTCACGGTTTGGGTTAAAATAACTACTTGGTGGACGATAATGAAAACATTTGATCTGTGTAGATCGATGAGGAAACTGTAATGCTCATTAAATTAATACATGAAATAAACATAAATGCCACATTTCCATCACGTTTTCCACAGTGTTTGTGCTCAAACATGGTTTGACTGGCGGTCCTGTAATGACATCATCTTGTTGCCCTAGCTTCTTCTGCATTTGGCACCAGACTAGAGAATTGGTGCCATCAACTGCTTTGTCTTGTCGCAGCCAACTCCTAATAATAACAACACAACGCCACTGGCTGAAAACACACGCTGAATCAATTTTCTTTTGCCAATATTCTGAAAATTTGGTTAAAATTTGTGACAAATTTGGATGGAAACACTACTGCCAGGCTATTTCCTCTTTTGCCCGTCAAACAAGTGTCTTACCTCTTACAGGACGTCTTTGTCATGTGTTGCGCATACATCGTTACTGTGACTTTGCTGAAACGATCGATGCTGTCATTTTTCCTGGGAAGACACTCTTGAACAGGCGGTGCAGTCTGCTAGTCACTATTGGAATCCATTTGAGCCATGAATTCAAGCTGACCACTGGCACAGACAGTGACTTATTCTCTCTGGAAGACGAATTACAAGCAACTTTTAACAATCCTGCATGTTGCGTAAGATAACTGGCAGGGTATTGACACTGCACAGGGGGCATGATGAAATGACACTGCAATGTATATGAATTGTGAACTAATGATGAAAACACCTACACCTCTGCTTCAGAATCAACTCAAAACACATTAAATCCTAGCTTCTAAAACAAATAGAAAATTTCTGCTCCAGGATTTAGAGTTTGTTTCCAATTAACATTGACACTGATGGAATTTCAAATACTCAAACTGATTTCTCTGCTTGAAACTGCCAAAGATAAGAGTGCCGCTTTAAAACATTATTCCTTTTTCAGACGACTTTGACCTAATAAAGTTTTCAATCAATGTTAGCAGGAAAAAAAAAAGTTTTTCCTTACATAAAAACTCATCACCAGTATTTGTCACTAAAGCAAATACAGCTTGATTAAAAAAATAAATAAATAAAAATTGATTAAAGGATAGAAAAAGTGACCATGACACTAAAGAAAATACTACATTCCTAGCACAGGCATCAATTTTCTCTGTATTACAGGCATCAATTTTCTCTTCTTAATAGGCTAATGTAAAGCTCCTTGTTCTGTAGTTCAGGCAAACTACTTGTGAGTCTGCCAAGTCCGCTTCTCTTTCATTATCGATAGAGGAGCTCTGCACTGTGCATCAATAACACCACAGTTAAGTTTTGGTTCTCTGGATTTGAAAGGGAGTTTTTCATCTTTATGGATTCTGATTTGACTTTCTAATATGCCAGAAAAATGATATGTGACTTTGTGGTTTTCCGTAAACCAGCGCAAAAGGTTTCATCAGAGAGAGAAGCCAGCCCTTAAACAAACGCTTTCCTTAATTTGCACAGCTTCAAGCCTAATGTTTAGTTGATGAGATTCTCATGGATGAGAATCTGGAATTTAATATAATTTCAGCAGAGGGCTGATTATCCGGGTCTGGTGTCCAGACTTTTGAATATGTAGGGTTGAGTAGATACTGGGGAAATATATTCTTAGGGTTTGTCTGAAGAATTTCAATTTTACATACTGATGCCAGAGGAAATAAGATGTGACTTTGTGATGTTCTCCTGAACTCTGAATACAATTCCAGCAAGCTGATACTTAAATGAATACGTTCAAAGCCTAAGATTACTTGGGAAAAATGTTTTATGAATGATCTGAAACATTCTGGCTGACAAGATCAGTGGGTCACAAATTACCCATTTTGGGTCCTTACAGGACCCAGAATTTTTGCTAATGCAATAAAGGGTTAACTTTACCCAGTACCCACAAGTATAAAAAACCAAGAAATTAGACCTTTTTGACCTAGTTTTATTTCTTATATGCCTGTTGGATTATAAACCTAAACCAAAATATGGTAACACTGTGAATCTATTCCAACCCCTAAATACAATTTCATCAATTCTATTGGTTGTCATGTGCACATAATTTTGTGCTACTAACAAAAAATCTGTGCCAATTTTAAGGTAAAACCTCAGCATGTTGTGTCCAACACTGAGCCAAAATAACCATATTTTATTTTGGGTAGATAATCAACACATGATTAATATGAAAAATAACACTGACATTTGGCGAAAACAACCCATTGGTACTGGGTCAATTTAACCCAGTAGATTGTTGCATTGAATTTTTTACTGAGTATTATTATTGGATGTTGGGTTAAAACATATTCTGAGTCAGGTTTCCATCCTCTGTTAAGGAGGCTGCAGGAGCCCATTTTCAAATGTGACAGTGACTCAGGCCCTCACATCCACATCGCCGGCCTTTATCAACTTGTCTCAAACATGGCAGAGTAATTGTGTCCTCGTCAAGCCATTTTGTTATTGTGCTTAGAGTTCCTAATCTGCCAGGTAATCCCATCGACTCCACTACAGCCACAACCTCCCTGGTTGAGCTTTCCTGAACAGATGTCATCTGCTTCTATTTGACTGTCAAACTGTTGGGACAGATATGACTATATAAGCACTGTCTGATACGGTCAACAACTTTTTATCAGCTTTCTCTGGATGAATTACTGTGCCCATATGAAGATAGGAAGACTTTTGTGAGTTGTGAGAATAACAGCCCTGTAATTGGTTTCATTTGGAGATGATCATTGTCCCCATTAGTGCCATTTGTGTACAATGATGTAGACTCAATTTTTCATTGCCTTTCATTGCCTCGTCCTCTCCCCTTGGAAATGAACAATTATCTTCAGTAAATTGATTTCTGCCACACACCAAGTTAGACATCAAACTCGTGCACATAAAACCACTCTGTCCAGAGCTCTTTTCTCACACCTTGTGTCACGGCGCAAAAATACCACCACAATGGGCTTTATATCGTCCTTTGAAAGAGTGTACATCTAGGTCACGAGAAAATTCAAAACATGATTCTTTTCATGTTTGCTTGCCTCTAATCCCCCTAATCCATTATTTGTCGTGCTCAGAATATGCTCTCTCTGTCTGAATTTCAGTATTATCAAATGATGCTGGTGGAGAAAAGGACTTGAGCATTCGGTGGCTGTAGTTATCAGCTGATACTCAAAACCGCCTTGGGCATATCCCACCCCGAGGTTGACACCATTTCCTTAGTGCCATCACTGAGCCAATGTGGTCTGGCTCACTCTGGGGGCCACTGCATAAGCCAATTGCACAGAGATACACACATTTATATACATATTTATATACAGTCTTATATGTGTTAATTAGTTGGTTTAGATGTGCTTGTAGGCTTGTAGACAGTTACCTTTTGTCAGAGATACACTGTTTCCTCCTGTTTCCAGTCTTTTTGCTAAGCTAAGCCAACCAGCTACTGACTGTAGTTTCAAATTTGCCATGCAGATATAAGAGTGGTATCAACTGTCTCATCTAGCTCTCTGATTAATGAGAACATAGTTATAGCAAACTGGCAACTGATAGAGTAAACTCCCCTTTTTTTGACTTTGAATGCTGCAAATGAATTTCTACAACATTAGTAAGGATAACATGTAACTCTCAAATTCTGTGGGAAATCCTTCTCACCATGTCTTGCAGCCTTGTGTAGAGGATTAGAGAGAAAATCCACAGAAAAGCAGAGCTCAATCTCTGTATCATGTCTTCAAGATCTAGAACAGCTTGAGGTTCCTTTTAATACAAAACTTTCACCCAAACTTGGTAATGGAGCGAGGCATTATAACAGAGAAATACTATAATGCATGAGAGTTGTTGAGCCCCTTAAGAGCTTGATATAGCACATTGGGCTGCTGATCCAGAGGCTGAAGGTGCTCTGTGGCTGCATAAGCTCACCAGGTGGTATCTGAGATGAGGTTTAGATCTCACTCTCCCCTCTGCTTCTGCCTCCAGGCTGTCCGTAGCCTCAGCCATAAAAAAAAAAAAAAAAAAAACACCAAATGGCAGCTCTTCCTCACAGTTTGTTTCTCCTGCCTGTCTCCACAGATTCCCACCACAGAGAATTGTGCACTGACCACCACCTGACTGAGAGAGCGTTTAATAGTCTGTAACATGCATTGAGCCTGAGCCTCTTAAGAAAAACAATTCACTTCAACACACTTCTCCATTTACACCAACTCCCTCTGCTTGTTCATAGGGCTGCTGGTAGCTCGCTCTCATTTTTTTTTTTACTAGTGTCGACACTGTATGTTTTCTGCACATTTTGAATTTATGTCAGAAATTGGGTGAGAAATGTTATGCAAAAAAGCTTGTTTGCTTTGTTGTGGTAAACAAGTCAGCACATCTATACGGAAAAAAAATGATTTAACTGAAACATATTATTCTAATGAAGCCACAGCAATAAAAATGAAATATAAGAGGGGGAACAGCAAAAAATTTGCCAGGATGTACCTACAACAAGTCAAGGAAATGGGGCATGAAGTCACATTCACCTTAATCAACATGCAATCCAAAATAAATAGCATAGTACATTGTTGGTCAATGTCCCTACGCTACAATTGACAAGACGACATGGCAATAATGAAAATAATTACCTGATCTGACCATGGCTAAGGTTTAAGTACAATAAAAGGGTTTGAGCACAGTTTGGGTTGAAATTACTTATTTTTTAAGGTTAGGGGATATTAACTGTCAGGGTTAGAATGGTAACTACTTGATTATGGTGATGGTTCAAAGATACCAAAGTTGACTGATGGTGGGAAACGGCAAACAAATAGCAGTTAAAGTTAAACGTTTTGGTGACCCATCTATTCACCAGCTCTAATGTCTACAACATCACCTGACAATCCTCTTCCTGGACGAGCGAGAGTTACAATTCCTAGGGCAGCCAGGGGGCTTTGTCATTGTACTTTGTAATGTGGTTTTAAGCATTTGCTAAAACCACAAATGCTGTTTTGGTTTAGTTTGGGTTATTTTTTTCTTTTCTTTTTTTTTTTTAGGACAGTTTGTGACTAAGGTAGAGTAACAGCTGATGAAACTCAGCCCTAGAATAGTTTCCCAAACTAGATGATTCATCGGAGAAGCTGATGAGGTTTCGTGCATGAATTCTGAAGCCAGAGATGCTCAGCAGGTGAACAAGAAAGTTGAAGGCACAGTCCTCTGGAGTATTTCAGGTACTTGGTGCTCTGTAGACAGACAAACTGTGCGCTCTATCCGTGAGGCGGCAGGTGACCTAAAAACTCCTAACGTCGTCCACTCATGCATGGGATGGCACTGAAAGTGACAGGAATCGAAGAATGTGATTCTCACAAGCTTCTTCTACAGATGGAACATCTTTAAACTCTATGTAGCAATTACATGTTGTCTGTCATCTACAAGTTCACACAGCTACAAACACTGTTTTAGTTTTACATAATCAGTTTCTCATTGGGTGTTCAAGCAGATACTATGTTGCGAAAAAAATGTATTTGCATGTTGCTACTTACAATATGTAATCTATATATATCTAATGAGAGACACTCCCGTGATTTTGCTAATTCTACTTAAGTCATTTTCACAGATTAGCTTAAGTAATCATGAACATAATTGTTAAAATCTTAAATCTGTATTTTAAAATCTTAATTGAGCCACGAGATATTCTTATACAAATATTCACAGTTAGGTCTATTTTGTCATACATGATCATGTAGTTTTCAGTAGGTACATTTCTTTTATCATTTATTTGTACATATGGCTGTTGGGGTGTGCTCAGTCTTACATGGTTATCAATCATGCCATTTGAAATTTAACCTGAGTCTTATATTAAGCAGCACACCTCCACTGAGGCTCAGGCAAACTGTCACAGCAAAGTTATTTTATTCCTAGCCCCCCCAGCTGCTGACAGATGTGCCGTACCTTCCTGAGCACTGAGGCATGAGTCAATCACAACTCTAAGCACAGGGCATCTCTGTATGTCTTATCTCCTGCACTCCTACAATACATTACAGTGATGGACGTGTGTCAGTTGACGAGAAGAAAAAGTCAAGTGACTCCGCACAAACCATTTGCTGCCTTACACCGTGGCAGTTTAAAGGGTTTATGTAAAAGGGAAGATAGACAGAAGTAAAGTGTTGCTCAGTTCTCTTGGAGAAGACCGACCTCTTCCTACAGATCAGCTGTTAAACTCACTGAGCTGACAGTTGCTTCTTCTCTTCCTCAAGGAAGCTGTAGCCTGCGTCTGCTTGGTGTGATATTGTTCCATTTTTGAAACACTGCTTCTTGTATGATATTCCTCTGAGTACGTTGCCTGTTTGGTCTGGGGAATGTTTTGTCTTCCATTGGTTTGGGGAGACTGCTCATATTTTAGAAAAAACTAGCACAGAGAAACAAGTGTACTAACAATTCGTGAAGTTGGTACAATCCCACATTGCACCACAGCTACTTTTTTAGGTGAGGCTGTGTAGGTCTGTGAGCAAGGCACTGTAATAGTAAGTTTAAATAGCCAAATAGTCTTTGCAAAAATGTAGAGCTTAAAGGATCCGATCAAACTGATGGAAATTAAAGAATTGGCTACTATATGGATAATCAATTATTTGTCTCAGTCATTTTTCAAGCAAAAAGGTCAAACATTATATGGTTTAAATAAAAATTTTAAAATGTAAGGATTTGCAGCTGTTACTTGCCCCTTATGATGATAGTAAACTTAATTTCATTGGGGTTTTGTTTCTTCAGGTAAAATAAGGAATTAGGAAACACTGTCCTATTATAAGATATGATCTTAGATTAAAAATTAGATTTATTAAAACCATATCATGCATGCGTTAAATGAGTCTATTAATTAAGTGTGTTGCTGCAGTCTTTTAATTAACATTGTAGTAAAAACTGATCTGGATTAAATCATCCGCAAACACTGCTGGTGGCTGTGAAATGTCAAGTACAGGGGACAGACAAAACAGTGTTTTTATAAAACATTACTAGTTAAAGGTGCCTATTAATTAATGGTCTCTGTTCAGCCCTCTACAGCACACAGAGGGTTACCACATTAACAAGAACCAGTAAAATATAATGTCATCCAACAGTTCATATCAATTTATACTGTGAAAGAAATGCTCCCTGGCCGCTCACAATGGCAGATATTTCTTTAATTTTCAGGCCACGGTCTTTGGTGTTGTTTTGTACCTTAGTATATCAAAAGGTGTTATCATGTCAAACCAGTGGATTAGATGACAAAATAATACTTACTGCCAGACCTCAGCTCACAGTTTCTGATATATTGGGCTGAACCCAATGTGACCCACCATGATAGCAGTGTTACTAACTGCCATTAAGACACTACAGATTTGCAGGCCTTCCCCAATGTGCTGGCATTTTGTCATCTTGCAGCATTTCATCCTTAACACTTGCAGTCATGATATGAAGAAAACGCCAATAATCCTAAGGGTTCAAGGGGATATTTAGTGCTCATTATTAGCTTAGCTGGCACTTTTCAGGGTTATTTACTGATGGCACGAATGGGACATTATGAGCTGAAAGCCACCAAATGGGCAGACATTAGGGAAGCGTACAATTTGTGGAAGCATGCATCCTGCTGGCTCTGACAGCACTCGTGGATCCATTGTTTTAAAGGATCCATTAAGCACAACTTTACAGTCTGAAGTGACTGATTAAACGTTTCCATGGTGATGATGCATTTGTTATGTACTGTAACTCCAGTTCTACGAATGCAGTCAGAGCTCTGTAATTGGCCTTTTTGCCACCCATCTCCGAATCTCTGCTCAGTGAAATTTGCATGTGCTCAACCAGCCAGGTCGATCCAGCTCGGCCCTACGTGGGCTGCAACACCACTTCTCTTAGGCTTGTGTTGGTAAAGTGCAATTACTGGGCCCCCCTGCCCCGACACTGACACAGCAACATGATTATGTCTGAAGTTGGCCTGATTTAACGCTTGCTGTTTAACCCTTGTGAAACGGGTCAGCAGAGATGGTCTGCCACTCCCCATCTATCCGGAAACATGGTCTACGTCAAGCCTGACAGCAGACAACTGCCTAACAAGTCAGCCAGGAACAATCCAACACATCTCACCTTCGTCAAGATGGTTGGTGGGCGGCCTGATGCAACTCACTATGTGTGGATCAGGACTGCAGACAGGAAACACACAGTTATAGCCCTACAAAACTTAAAAATAAGAGATATCAGTTTTTGTTTTTTACCATGTAACTACAACCGATTTTTTTTTTTCGTATACTCTTAAATGCCACCTATTTTACCTCCCAACAACTGCTGTAGCTGGAAATGCTCAGCTGTCCAGTCACTAGTTGTCAAAAAAAAAAAAAAAAAACCTCCACCCACAAAGCTATTTTTTACACAATGGTATGTTATTTATGCAATTAAAATTGGATTAATTCCACAAGATATGAAGTTTAAACAAAACAGCATTGCTGGAGTTGTCACAGGGAGTATTTGTTATCTGTAACATACAATGGAACCAGGCTCCACCACTCCTCTTTATGATAATCTCTGTGCTAAATCAAACACATTTCCGAGCTTAGCAAGATAGCAAACAAGTGTAATGTTAGCACCAAGTGAATTAGCTTTCCAAATAATAAGAACACACAGGAAATTGTTTATGCTGACTGAGGCAGTGTGAATATTACAAAGAAACATAAATATTTGGTACATAAAGAAATATTCTCCCTAAACCCACAAGTTTTCTCCATTAAGATTTTGTTTGTTTACAATTGAGACCCCTTTCATGGTAAACATTTCAATATTTTTTTCAAAAGTAATCTTACGGATTTTAATGTTTCAAAGACTTCTGTTTTACTCACTTCTCTCTGTGACATTGGTAGAAATGAAGTTATACCGCAATATACTGTAGATTGAACAGTGGATTCTTTATAACCCCCGAGCGAGGAAAGAAAGTTTGTTACATCATGTTTTTATTGCTTCGGTGATTGCTCCGGTTGTCATAAGACTTTCAATCAACCACTGACAGCAACAACAGCACTGATATCACCTGAAAAATATTTGCACTACATAACAATAAATCTCCATGGGCGGGCTGGGAAGAATCACAGCTGTTTCATTAAGAGAGTGTCATGTGTGTCCTTTATATACTATGTAACCTGCCCTGGATAATGAGTCTATAGTTTAAATTACAGTCTGTAGGAACATCACCAATGGTTTTTCAGTCATACCAAGGTCCCTCTGAATCAGATGGTTCAGTACATTTTGGCTAACATCTCTTCCCAGTAGAACGATGATGTAAGCAAGCAGGCTTTTAGGTGGCTGGTGTGCAGCCAGGTAGAATGACATATGGCAAGGAGGCATGAGCAATATGCTGCAAATCACACTTAGGTGAACACAATCTCTGCCTTGACTTTTAGGTTTCCTGAATAATTCAACGTGAGCAAAGGAAAACATTTGAATTTCCCAGAAGCAAGGACAAACAAATCCCACTTTTAAGTGCACTTTTTTTGAAGAAAAAAAAAAAAGAAAGGATGAAAGCAATATTCTCATTGACTCTCACTACATCATATTGGGATACAATGGTCCAAACATTTATAGCCACAGTAGCCTGAATAAGCCACTTGACGGCTCCACTTTGACCTGAAAGTCACTCATCTATTTTAAAAGCATGACATAAATCCAACAAAAGCAGGTCTGGTTATGTCTGGGACTGTCGATGAAGCAAAATTCATTCACAAATTTGTTCATCTCTGTTAAAAGCTGACTCCCCTCTGAGTCTCCATTTTTCTTTCAATAATTGGTCAAACATTCTTGAAACAGTGTATAAGGATAATCCAACCACTGCACCATGAGACGTATACTGAATTTCAGGTGATACAATAGTAGTTGTTAGAAATAGAGTGTGGCATTGCGATAGGGAGGTTAGGATTTTTAAAAAGGATAATTGTCTTGGATAATTTGAATATTAGAAAAATGTGCTCATTAAACCAGACTCTTTATTTCTCAATAAAATGATGGTACTCCTCATCTGTCGGGTAAGAAAATGTTTTCCATAGTCTTTCCTCACTGAAGGGGGTTTGAACAGTTAAGTATGTCTGAATGTGCCAGAGAGAAACCCTAAGTAGGTATAAACGCCTCCAGTGTCTGCCAGTATTTCCTTGAGCCTGACTTCAGGGCGGGGAACAGACTTCAAAAGGCAGTGACACTGAAAGAACCTCAATAAGGCATGAGTAGGTCACAAAAGCAGAGAGCCCAGCGGCAGAAAACACAAGTAGCAATCCAGAAAATCAAAAAAACAACACAACAGAGGGGCATGTACCTCCATGGTACAACAGAACAGAACAAAAGCAAGCTAAGAAAAGTTTTTATGTAAATGAACAAACACAGCTGACTTATTTTTTTCTTTTTAAATTGTAATCATTACTACCACTTTGTAGGACTATATAGTTATTTTACATATCCTGACTCAAATGGATCTGGATTAGATGTATTGGGTTTTTAGAGCAAGGAGCTGCACAATGGTAATAGTGTAGCACTGGAAACAAGTCAAAGAATAAATGGGAGCAAAAGTGAAAAAGGAGGGGGAAGAGAAACAAATGAGGAAAGAGAGCACGAAATAAGGAGAGAGGCTTTTCTACTTCAGACTGCTAGTGGGCATTTGTGTGATAGCTGCTGGCTGTAGGAGGCTCTGAAAAGATAAGGTTTACTAATGGGGTGTTATGGAGAATGTTTCATTTTTTTATCATCTTTACTAAGGTGAGGGTGGAGTAATATCGAGGGCTTGTTCTATTCATGCAGGCTCTGAGAGGTTACATTGTGGGGACTGTTAGTGGTGCTTCCAAAACCGTTAACCATGATAGAGAAGAGACAGCTGCGGCGCTGAGAAGCTATTATGAAGCGCGGTTTTAGAGCAGCCATGGGCAACATTACGTTTTAATCTCTCCCATGAACTCATGTCCAGTACTGAATATTCCTCCATGGTACCTTTATGTTCTCAGATTTATTAAATAACCCAAAGACGTCAAACTTGGTAGTTAATGACTTTCTCGGTTACTTCTCTAGACTTTGTGTGGGTTTACAGTGGTGCAGTTCAATGCACAGTTTCATTTATCCCTCTGAAGACCAAACATACTAACCAAGTCATTTACAGAAAGTCATACATACATATAAATGTGACTGTAGACTTTCTCAACTTTTACTAAATCAGCAAATGTTGGGGAATTTGGGCTTTTTTAACAGCCAGTTTAGCTATTCTTAAACTTTAAGGGTTAAAGGGTTTGGTGTTCCTGGTAGACAGGTGACACAGTGCAACAAAATGCGACTAAAGGGGCCATCATAAGCACAACTGTCCAACCATGTAGCTGCAGAAAAATAAACAGACCATCAGACTAACAGCAACAGCCAATCAGGTGAAGGGAGGTAGGAGGCAAAAGGTACTCATTCTCGTAAGTTGCTTGGGTGTGGTTACTCAACCTATAGAAAACTAGACTGCATACATATAAACTGCATGTATATGCCTGCGTACACATGCGTCCCCATACATGAATCTCACACTCTCATGTGTATATAAACACACTTAAGGCAGAAAAAAACTTAAGGCAGTAATACATTTACTGGATGGACAACCAGTAAACAAAACAAATTAAAGACAATTCTTTACTGAGACCCACTGAGGGCTCTCATATGGAAAATCCATTTGCATTCTCCTCTAGGTTGACCTTAATAAGCATGTAGTTTTTCTATTTAATGAAGTCACAGTTAAAATGTATTACTTTGCAATATTTTTCCAAATGGGATTTCTTCTTTCCATATCTTAGTTTCCATGTTGCAGTCTTTGAAATGAAAAAACTTCCCAGACCACTTTAGTTTTCAACTTAAAAAAAAGCAACGAGTGGCCAGCCACACAGCTTCCTTGTTTTGATCTTAAGCAAAAAAGACAAATGAGAGAGCAGTACTGTTACCGCTGTATTTACCACTGTGATATATGACCTGATCACTAAAAATTTTCCATTGGCTCTACTGTATTTAACTAAGGTAACTCATTCACTGCTTTATTATTTCTGTTAAGCTACCATGTCTGGTGTTGGCTGTGCAGGATACTTTTGTAGGAGGCATTAAGCACCACCAGCAAGATAGTTTATCACTTAAAGCCTTTAAACTATTCATGAGACAGGAAATTATCCATATAAATGGAGAGAATAAAGTTGTAGCAAAGAGACCATTCAATATCATTGCACTGAACTTCAAGTCATATTTTCAGTTTTTCAGATTGTGTTATTGCTGAATGTACCTTCAAACCAATATTAGATATTCTTTGAAACATTATTTATCATAGTTATTTCTCCAAAAAGTTTCACTATAGGAAGATATTACCTTGAGCATTTAAGGCAAGAAGAGAGTAGCCTAACTTGAGCTCATGACACACCAAGACTGTAGTAAAATGAAACAGCAAATCGATAATACGATGCCATACACCAGATAATAAAGAGGAAGAAGAGCATGCATGAAATAGACAAGACGTTCCTCGTCGGTGACCAACCCAGAGGAGCTCTGAAGGCAGAGCAAGAAAGGCAAAGCCTTGGAACACAGCCGGTACAAACAGATGATGGAAAATGTACGAAAAATCCAGCACAACAGCAGGTGCTGGATGGCAAAATAGAAATACAAGAAATCTGGAAAAAGATCACTGAGAAGAAATTCAGCCACTTCAGGTCAGACAAAACGGGAGAAAAGGGTGTAGAAAAAAAAAAGACGCATGCCAATTAAATTCAAAAGGGAAACTTAATGCAACTATTTCCTCGCATACAAGCCCAGGAGTCGACTGATTCGACACTCTCAGGCAGGTCAGAGTGGTTGCTGGATTGTCTTAGACAATATTTCTCAAGCAGCTTTAACTAGACATTAAAGAAGGTTTTGTTGAGCGCTAAATCAGGTAATTGCAGGATTACAGAGGGTAAAGGATCATAAATGAAGCAAACAACACTGATGGTGTGCACGGATGTTGCGTGTGATGCCAGAACTTGTGTTTATCTGAAGAATGTTTATAAACAAGAAAAGAAGCACATGATGTTTCCTACTGAGACACTACCCCAGATATCGGTACCAGTCATCTCAGCCCTTGATGCAGCCAGTGGATTTTGGCAAATCCTACTGCATCAAAGCAGCCTAGAGTGCAAGCTGCTGAATGATGCTGCATGGCATGTGGTATTTTTATTATCATTGCAATGTGCATTTGTGCGATTAGCGCATTGCAAAGGGTAGATATTGAAACAGAACAAATCAAAATTGCTGGTACACGAAAAGCTTACCTACGCGGTTGGATGAAACCGCGTTGATAATCAAAGCAGCAGCTTATTTCCATTAGTGTGACAGATGCAGATTTTGTTTTAACAAGTCAGTCTTCTGCAATCGCTGTAAGGCAACCTGAGATGCAACATAAATCTGTACTGTTCAAACCACCAGCCCAGCTTATGGATTTAACGTTGTAAACTAAGTCAGCAGGGTGTCCGAGGGTCAAAGTATGGCACAAAATAAGTCAATTCAGTTCTCCCTTTTCTTACTAACACTTAAGTCCAATTAGATTGTAAACCCTCTTGAGGGGAAACAGGATCAGGAAGAGATGATGGAAGGAGACAAGCAGGGAAAAACTTGGTCTGCCAAGTCAGACATTAGCCACAGTGGCCGTGGAGCTCTCAAATAACTAAGGAGTGGATGGCAAACTATTAATGCCACATTTCTATTCATTTCTCTCCAAATGTTTAACCACCTACATACAAGTGAAAAATTGTATGCAATGTGGGAACAAAAGATAACACATTTAGACATTTGGTATGCAGAGATTTGAACTTCAGGTTTGGTTAATGATCATGTTTTTTTTCTTTTCAATGGATGTCATTTAAATCCACACACAACTACATTCAACCGAACGCCTCTAAGCAGGAAGTGTGTTTTCAACTCTTAAATTCAGTGATTTTAATAATCTTGTCAAGGGGCCCTGGTTGAATTTGTCTCTGTTTGTGTTCATATCGTTTGGCAAAGGAAATTCATCACAGTGAATAGCATGTCACCTTTATTGGTCACAGTAATGTTGCATGTTAATACAGTTGGCACATTATCAGCATCACCACATAAACTACAATTTTGCAGAATGTCTTGGATTCGGAGGCAATATTCTTTGTGGCTATACTGTATGTCCCTGAAAATCACAAGCAGATCATATTCTCATTTTGGGTGAAAAGAAAGTCTTGTTTCTAAAAGAAATTTCAACAGCAGTTTTCATTTTTTGATGTTCTTGTGAAAATGAAACCCAAAAGACAGACCATCATCCATTAAGATATTTGTAGCAAGGAACAGATTCAATTACATTACCCTGAAAATAACAGATGGAAGATTTGGTGCTCTGGTTCCAGAATTAAAAAACCCCAAAAGTTTGGTTTCATCAGTATTCAGCACAAGTTTCAACTGACATAGAGTTGGCTGAGCTACACTATATTAAAGCCAAATTAAAATAGTGGATGAATTGTTTAGTAACAAACCAAATTAGAGCATCATCAGTTTAATAACGAAGCTGGAAATTACAAATAGACTTTTGGCTTGAGCCACTCATCAGCACTTATTACCTTTAAAACAAGTGAAATGCAAGGTGTTTAAATGGTAGGTGTGAATTGGGCTTGATAAGGCTTAATTTTACACTGGTCTTAGCTCAGAGTAACAAAGTTAGACTGAAAAAGTATTGCAACTAAATTAATGACAAGAACTTAATTGCAATCCAGAAAAAAAGTAGGCTACATTTAATGGCACAACAAAACAGACTAAGTTCAAAGTGTATGAATGTCATATGCTATAATAACCACTGCTAAAATAAGTTTCACTACTCAAATAAAATCTGCTTCAATAATTGAGTCAACAATTAAAGGCAACGAGTTGGCTGAGAATTTAATAACAACTTCAATCCTAAAATGACTGAAATAATGCAGGTAATTTAAGACAGACTATTTTTGTTTTATTACTGTGCAATTTGGTTCAGTAAATGATACACTATCATTACATTCTGAGAGCAGTATTGTACATTTACAAGACTTTTCCATTAAGATATGAAGAAATTCCATGCAAAAGGTCTTTGCAAAATAAAAGTAAGTGACTGTTTTAACATTTCAATTAGTTAAATACTGAAAAACATTCCCCATTTCACTATATAATAAGGACTATAACAGATATTATTTCATCTGAAACTGATAGAATTGATCCTAATATGACTGTTTATTACAACAAAAAATTGCTCTCTTTCTTTTGTAATTTTTCACTTTGGTTGTTTTAAAGGGGGAAAAATTCACAATGCTGAGACTTGAACCAAAGACTTTGCTTCAGTGTCGACACTGTAGCTTCATCAGACACCAAATTGCATTACCAGTTCCACTCAGACCCTTTAATGAATCAACTCTGGCAAGACCCATCAAACGAAGACACTGAATAATTCCTTTAGTGCAGACTCTGAGCTTATTTCTCTCTCCATTCTACGAGTGCTGATTGAGGAAACTAGGAAAATAGCAGCAGTGCACAGATTGTTCTCATTTACGGCGTCAACGAAAAACCATTAATGGTTAATACCATTAGTTTGATTCATTTCCAACAGATATTGATGCTTTTATGATGCTGTGTGGTTATTTAGTGGCACATACAACACTTCTGCAGCATATTATGAATTTTCTCTACTGTAGTACCCTGTAAATTGAACCATGAAATGTTACACCAGGTTTTCTTGAATGGGTCTCTCACTGACAACAATACCTGTACATGCTCATATCTCAGGTTACTTTCTACTCTTTGTATTATAGATGATGTCTGTTCATTTTCCCTTTTTAATTATTCAATTTATTCATTAATCATCACTCATAATGAAGGACTTGGTGGTCAATTTGTCCATTTGCAGTCATTTTTTTTAAACTGAACTTGACTTTGATATATTTTTAGATATTTGTTTTAGGATTCTTAAAATAGTACGACAGAGCACACCTCTTTCAGCCCAAAGCTTGCTGAGTCATGACAATTTATCCTCACAGGCTTTGACATTGGTGGCGTGGCGGCTGCAGAGAAGAGGCGGAGCGTTGCACTGTGATTTATTGAGTGGGCATACTGCAGAGGGGAGCAGGGAGAATAAAGTGCTCTCACCTGGAAAGCGAGGCTCACCGTGGTCAGGAGAGATTTTCTGAGGCTCCACTACTCATATTACTGTAAAAAGAGCCAATGAGGTCTGAATGATTCCATATTCATGAGTGGATTAATGAACAGTTGGAGAAATGGTGTGTGCAGAGCCAAATTGATTCTTAACATTTATCAGTGTTGAATATATGAGTGGACAAGAGCAAGTGTGCAGGAGGTCGGAGAACTGACCACTCGCTCTAAATAATGAACATAAATGGGAATGTCTCTCTCTCGCCTGCATTTTCAGTTGAGTGGCCAGGACATGCCCCTGTAAACTGCTTGAACACACACTCCCGGTGTGAGGGCACTCTGCACACTGCGTCCCCCCGGGTTAGCGCCCTCGCAGGTTTCCATGTTAACATGTGTACAGCGCAGCCCCAATGGTCCCAGCACTCCCTCTCCCATTTGCAAGCTGAGCTTTTTGAGAGGACGACATAACTCGAGCAATTTTTCACGTCAGATAATGTTCCAGATATGCACCACCTACGAGTAAATGTAGGGTGTGTTCCCCATCTCATGCTTGGAGTTTTGACATATAGCAGGCACTCAAGTCCTACACAGTGATTTTTTTATTTTTTAATCTGAACTGGTCTAGGCATAATAATAAACTTCAAAACAAGTCTTTTACAGCAGTCTGTCATCCTGACGACGTCTGCAAACAACTCAGCAGCCTTAAGGGTGCTCACAAGGGATGCAGCAATTCCAGGCTTTCACATCTCACAGTCCTCTAAGTCTCCTCTGATCCCATCAATTAAACTGCAAGCTCCTCTTTATGGAGGGCTTATACCTTTTGTCCTTTACACAGTCAAGCCTGTCTTTAAAGATATCCACATAACCTGAGTGTGACTTAGTCAATCTCCGCAAATTGACATGAGTGTGTCTATTTGAATTTTATAATAGGGACTATAATGCAGGACCACTAGCAAATAATATAAACTAAAATGTAGTCAAGGGTATAGAGTATGTATGATGAAAAACTGTGGTAATTTTGTCCATTTATATGTTCTATTTGGGGTAAAATGTTAATTTTCGCAATGATGGTATCATTTAGACAGGCTGCAAAGTGCCCAGAGTAAACCATGGGATGCTTCATGGGCGTCATTTGCAGGACTAAGAATCATACCTTGAATTTGGGTCTAATGATGGCACTGATGACAGGACTCATTTTAAATTAATGCTGTAGCTGTTGTGGAGATTTTGCCCGGCTGCAGTTCTTAATTGAGCCCTTGCAGCAGTGCTGGGGATGTCGTGCAACTTTTTTTTTTTTTTTTTTTTTTTTTTTTTTTAAAGACAGGATCTGTATGTGGAGCTAAGAGAAAGGCGCCTCACAGGAGTGACACTGCAACATCAGTGTTTCATTGCACCATATGTCTTTCCACAAGCCTTCGCTGTTTGCTCATGGCAATAACAGAAAAAGTGTTTCACACGAAGCCACCCCTGCATGGTCTTGCTAAATGCTCTATTACGCAATTTCTGGAACACTTTGCTGCTACACTACCGCCTGGTCCATAACTTGTCATGTTAGCAGGAGTTTGTGAGTTTATTTAATTTTCAAATATTTGGAAATACTGAAATTTATTAGAGGATTACGGTATGTGCATTACATAACTGGATGCATCTCCACACTGAGAGTGCACAATGTAGCATGAATCCTTTGATTTCCTGAAAAGGAAATCCTCTGTGCATTAGTCTGTTCTCGTCATGCACATGTTCCTTACTGTTCTTCTCAGGCATTCCTACCAAACAACTGCACAATGGCTGGTCCTGCCCCGAGGAAAATCTGCTCAAAGTAATAAAGGCAGTGGAGTAAAACCATAGAGAGCCCCTGTTATACTTGTCATCTTTATCATTCTACCCCACTTACTCCAGATAATAACAAATTACAACCCCTGTCACTCAGGACATTCGACTTTGACCAAGAATAAAAACCATTATGGGGCTTCACAAGATGTTCCTGATGAATAATCCTGGAGAGCAAAAAACAGACATGGGAGTACATCAACGTCTTTGTCATATGCATGTGTAAAAGGCCACTCTTCGTCACAGATTTTGGTTGTTACTCATCACTATTCAGAACTGCCCTGGAAGCAAAGCAGAAGAAATGAAGAAGCAAAGATCTGACATTAAATGAGTGATTCCCGAGGCAAAACAAAACAGCCCCAGGGTTTGTGCCACTTAATAGCTTTCCTGCCTCCGTACCCCAGGGTCCAGTCTGTTCACAGAGCACAGAAAAGGCTCGAACAAAAGATTATGAATGCACCTCTGAAATAAAGTGTCAACAGCAGGCTCCCCTTCAATATGGCAAAGGTTAAGTGCACAGCTTTTACATGCTAAAATTACCCGAGGTACATAACTTAAAGTGCCAAATCCTTAAATAGAATATTATATAACAAAAATGACATGAAGTACTGTACATTTGAAAAAGAAAATACCTTCAGAAAATCAGTAAGAGCAGGGTTCATTTGTCACATTAAACTGAGCTATCTTGAAAGACTGTAGTGTTTGCTATTCATATTTCCTCAGTGAGTTTGCAAAACCTTACTTACGTCTAACCTTTGAAAATCTGAAAGGCTATAGATTTAACACCACTGTGAAGTGGAGTCAAGACATATGTATTCCTCTAAAGCTAATTAAGCTTGTATGAAATGGTAGTTAAACTATTTAAATGTGCAGCTACTGAATTTAGAATTATAGGTTTAAAAACAAAAGGTGCTGCAAAAGTCATTGAAACAACAAAAATTATTTTTAAGATGGTTTTCATGTGATGCATGGAGGTGTCTTTTGCCAGCGTGAAGCGAAAATATTTGTTACCATCTTATGATTTTCCCTACAGATATATTATATATCGGGGGTATCGCATTTCCACCATTGTGAAGGTTGAGCTCCAAGGAAAATATTAGTATTAAATAGAATATTAGACATATAAGGGACTTTTTATTTTACTTGAAATAAAAATAAGATCAGGCATCCATCCTCAGCTTATCATTTTTATACACTCCCTCAATTATTTCTAATTTAGGGGGAAAAAGGGAATATTTCTCATCTCAAAGACTTCAAACAATAGTAGAAATAATAAACTGATAATTAAGTAGTATGTGATGTTACTGTGAATTCATACTGTATATGATTATACAGTGCCTTTCTAGCAGAATCATGCAATTAAAATCACAAAAAAAGGCCATTAAGTCCTTTAAGATCGTGTAAGATTGTGGAGCGCACTGCAATGTGACTTTGATCTAAATATTTCATCTATGTTATTTAATTTTTGATAATGTAGCAAGTACAATTTTCCTTAACATGTATGAGATTTCAGCCTTTACGTGACAAAGTGGCAGTTTCTTGCATAAGCAAATCTCCTTTTTCGTTCTCCGCAGACAGGGAGGCTTTCATCGCTTACCGCAATCATTTTGTACTTCAGTGGGAAAAGTCCACAACCAGCCACGTTCTGGTTTTTTTTTCTTTTTCTTTTTTCTGTTGAGCCATTACAACATCATTATGTGTGCTCTAGAAAGCATGCCTTGCTACTTTAATATTGAATGAGTGAAGAACTGGCACACCAGTATCTTGTTTTCATGAAGCTATCAGAAAACCCATTCTGTCTCCAAATGTGTTGTTGTTTTTTTTTTTTTGTTGTTGTTGTTGGGGTTTTACCGACGATAGCATTTGCTGTGGTTGAGAGTACAGTAACTATGCCTGTGTGTCTATTTTTAGAAAGGCAATATCAAAGTTTACCACGCGCATACGTATGTGCACGGGCAAGTGTAAATGGAAGGAATCTTGAGTGCGTGTGCGGGTGTGTTGCTTTGCTTAAGGCTTGTTGTTTGTGGGTTCAACAGGCAGCACATACTCCCTTATTCTCCACTGGGGAAACTAGCTGTGTTGCACTCTACTTCCATACCTCCAGGCTTAACGGAGTCTGAGTCACTCTTGTAAAAATCAAGAGCCTCACATCTGAGTGTTAGCAGACAACATGTAAATCTAACAAGTTTAGCCCCTGGTTTGGCTATTTCATGGTCAGTTGGAGAGGTCTGTAATCACCTGCATTCAGATTAAACCCCAACACACCCCCAGGGAGTGATTTCTTGCACAGATTTTTTTTTTTTTCATTCTTTTTCTTTTTTCTGTTGAGCCATTACAACATCATTATGTGTGCTCTAGAAAGCATGCCTTGCTACTTTAATATTGAATGAGTGAAGAACTGGCACACCAGTATCTTGTTTTCATGAAGCTATCAGAAAACCCATTCTGTCTCCAAATGTGTTGTTGTTTTTTTTTTTTTGTTGTTGTTGTTGGGGTTTTACCGACGATAGCATTTGCTGTGGTTGAGAGTACAGTAACTATGCCTGTGTGTCTATTTTTAGAAAGGCAATATCAAAGTTTACCACGCGCATACGTATGTGCACGGGCAAGTGTAAATGGAAGGAATCTTGAGTGCGTGTGCGGGTGTGTTGCTTTGCTTAAGGCTTGTTGTTTGTGGGTTCAACAGGCAGCACATACTCCCTTATTCTCCACTGGGGAAACTAGCTGTGTTGCACTCTACTTCCATACCTCCAGGCTTAACGGAGTCTGAGTCACTCTTGTAAAAATCAAGAGCCTCACATCTGAGTGTTAGCAGACAACATGTAAATCTAACAAGTTTAGCCCCTGGTTTGGCTATTTCATGGTCAGTTGGAGAGGTCTGTAATCACCTGCATTCAGATTAAACCCCAACACACCCCCAGGGAGTGATTTCTTGCACAGATTTTTTTTTTTTTCATTTCTGTTCTATTTGTCATTATGATCGGTGCCATTGCAGGTTCCTTCAGCAAGCGTAACCAAAGTGATCCACCCAGGAGTGTTAATGACACGCCTCCTATCTCACACACACTTTCTGTACATCGGAATAGACTTTCCAAACACCAGTGATACTTCTAGCCAGTCTGCTGCTCAGGCGGTGCAGTCTGTTGCTTGTGACTGTGCAGCATACTACAAAGATTTATAATTCTTCTGTACACCCTCCTCCACTGTAGCTGCTGCCACACTTTCAAGTAATACAAGATGAGGCTCTCCTAGATTGACAGCTTTTGATCAGTGATGTACTTGAGCGGAGATGTGTTCCCTTGCAAAAGCTTTTCAAAATCAAAAATTGTTTAATTTATTACATCCCTGACTGAAGTATACTTGGAAAAGAGCAAACAATCGGTACAGTTTTTGGAAAGCAACACTTCTTTCACTTGTTAACAGTTTTTACACTGAATTTTTTTCTGCTGTTTGACCACTGGTCAGTGAAGGTTAATGCATCATGTTACAAGACAATATAAACCTGTGTATTATCAGATTTCACACACATTGCTGCCTATTTATGAAGCTCAAAAAACAAACAGGTTGGTTTATTGGTTATGAAACAAGATCCTGTCTACAATACCGTGCCACTTGTCTTTTGACTATTTGGCCTAATTAGTTTTATTGCAATTTTTTTTACCTAATATTTCCCTGATGAGTAAGTTATCCTTTTTTTCATTGCCTCGTTTGATTGAGGAAACTGCCCCCGGAGTCACCAAGTAATTGCTGGTGGTGCTCACTGCAACATAATGCGAAAAATCTTCCGAACAGCATCAGACCAGTGTCCCCCTCCACCAGCAACCAAGGATATAACAATTGAGATGACTGGGCTGGTGCTGATGATGGCTATAACTACGGCACTTGTGCCAGATACATACATTATGTGTACTGTTTTTAATTAATGAATTGTCAGCTTTATGCTGCAGGAGCATACAATAAGTCATGCTGCTGGGGTAATGGGAGACTGTTCCTTCCCGGCTGATTTCTTAACATTTTAATGTAATGCCTTTGTTTTATAACCATCTAAGTGTAGCGGCCTTTACTCTGCAAACCACTTAAGCACACTAATCTCCTAAATTGACGAAATAGCACAACAAGATGGTTTGCCTTTTTAACACAATAAGACAGGGAGGGCAAACATAATTTTCACTTGGGGTCACTTCTTTTGTGAATATTTTAACTGCTTTCTTATAGATTGCAAATGAACAGCTTTGAATAGCAAGTCTTTAATTCCCTTACTTACATGTCACAAATTGTTTTTTTTTTTTCCAAAGTTTCCACTTATGACGGTAATAGCACAAATCAAATGATATTAACTGAAACATCCTTTATGTGCAATAACTAAATATTGCAGAATTGCGACAAGTCACCTCACAGAAAGTTGACGTGGAGCAGAATAAATTGGCAGAGATTCAAATTCTCAATAGTTGAGTCAAGCTGTGGACCACAGCAAGCTATTTTTGTCCTCATATCCATGAGCGCTTCTCGGCACATCAGCAGCTGAGCAGAATCAGTCAGATCGGTGCCAATGCTCAACCTTTCAACGCTCTGGGTCAGCATCCTGGAGATGCGCCAGAAATTCCAGCTCCTCAAGACCATATGGGGTCTGTTTCTCTTCACCACCTCCACTCTTTCCCTCCTGCAACCCCTTCCCTCCAGGGCTGCAACCTGACCCATCCTCACGTACATCATGTCTCATGAAAAGCAACATGATAGATCAGAGTCTTTCGACAGTACAACAGTTTCTGTTCAAAAGTGGGATGGTTACTGGCCCCCGCTTCTCACTGTAAGACAGTCAATATCTCTCAGAAAAGGGATAATAAAGATTTATTGCACAGTTTCAGTTAGTGTTAGTAAAACTTCCAGGTTATCATGAGGAAAAACCTCAAAAAGATAATTAGGTTGCGGTTTCAAATGGAATAAGATGTTACATACAGTAATACCTTATTGTAAGAAAACTAGTTTAATGAAGAAAATCCACATAATAATTGACTTACAGACATATTCCGCTTAATAATGTTTTAAAAATACAAATGGCAGGAACTTAAGTGACACTGTTATTGTCATCAAACGTGCACTTTCTACTGCTTGCTTACATCTAACTGTGACCTGCAAATTTCCTGGGAGAGATGGTACAGCTAGCGATTTTCAGCTCATGACTGACTTGGGCTGTGGGGCATAAGCCAGATGGACGCCCAGGAACAAAAGATCCTTCCCCGTTTTCACCTAGAGTATAACCACTGTGAATGTAAGAGCAGCCACTGCATCCAAAATCAATAATGTAGCAGGATAACAAGCAGGCAGTCAAGGCAGAAACTTGACCTCTGTGGCTGAGCAAATGTAAGTTTGTTGCTGTGTCCTCATGGGGACAATAAATTTCCTTTGTGTACTCATAAGATCACGGGCAAATGATCTTGTTAGTACATGATAAATAATCAAATGGTGCAATACACCTTACTATCACACAAAAATTACTTAAATAACTAATGGCATTTAGCAAAATCCTTATTACAGCACCACATGGTTGTACTATCCTGGAATGAAAGGACTATGTTTTGTTGTACACAATAACAGTAAAGATTAATTGAGCTGATGTGAATTGAGACTTTTTGACATTTAGATCAACTTTGGTCATTGCTTTTTTATGCTTTCAATAAATTAAGCAACTGTTTCCTTCCTAAAAAACGCTTAATTTTGCTCTAATTTATTTGCACTTTATGTAAGGAGGCACATATGTAAATATTAAAGCCCTTTGTGTGAAGCAAGGTTCCTTATAGAGCATATATTTTTTTTTAACTATTGAAGACACTCATTACCTGAACATTGAGGCCACATTTTTTTTTTTTCACCAGGCTCATCTATCTGTTTATACAACCTAGAAACTCAAGGTAATTTGACACACCTCCTTCATTTGTGGTGATGAAGCCATGCTGGACATGTGTTAATGTGCGGTGAGGGAAAGTTCTTGAGCAACATGTCTGTTAAAGCCCAGTTGTGTGTGTGTGTGTGTGTGTGTGTGTGTGTGTGTGTGTGTGTGTGTGTGTGTGTGTGTGTGTGTGTGGGGGGGGTTCCCTTTTGGTTGAAGCATGGCAGCAGGGGCAGCTGCAGGACTGACCCTGCCAAGGACAGAGAGCTTCCCATGCCCGTTCAATGCTGTAAAATGGGTCATTGAACAGCTAAATGGAGTCATTATGATGAGTAATTAAAAGAAAACTGCTGAAGACTCCCAAACTCCCCCTTTTCTCTCTGGTTCCGCCGCTTTTTTGTGTTGTCACAGGCCTTTGCTGAAAGACAGCTGCCTTGGGCCACTTAAACTATCACCCCTTTCACTGGAATGCAAATAGAAGCCCTAGCGGCTAATTGAATCGCATTATCTATTGTCCTCTCATTTACTGGAAATCTAGCGATTTTGCAGATTTCCATTACTGATTGTTGGAGATTGAATTTTTCCTGTGCTTTTTATCTGATACAGCATGTCATACACTCTGCATCACAGGAGATGAGAACAGAATTGTTTCATTAGCACAAGAGGAGTAATGTGAATACTGATTGTGCAGTAATCTGGTGCTCGTCTCCTGTAGACTTTAATATGTATGTAAGTGGGAAAATTCCAGCCTTGCATCGCTGCATGCTATAGAGACACAGGAAAACAGAATAATAAAAGCAGGGATGAAGCATGGATGAAGCATGGATGAAGATAAGGAAATCATGTTTTGTTTCGATTTCATTCATTGTGATGAATGGAAAACATCCATCTCTTTTTACCACAAAGCTTCTATCTATCTGTATTTTAACTTTCAATAAAAATGCATTACCATGTGCCCGTGCACCCTCCCCCTGGGCGGTGTGTGCAGCACATTCTCACTCACATTATAGGGAGTCATTAAGATGATAGGGGGGGAACTGATGTTTGATTAATTAGTCAAACTAACTTTGGAAAGACCAAAAACTGAAACAGAGGATTTCATTAGCTGGTACTTGTTAGATAAGGTTAATGAGGTGGTTCCGATTCTTCAAAAAAAAAAAAAAAAAAAAAAAAAGAGATGAAAAAGAACATTCACGCTATTGAATTCATTTTGGAAGCTGCAATGCCGAAAGAAGGTTATCTTCTGAAAAAGAAGCTTTTTTTATTACATGCCCCATTAAGACTGGCCTCCATGGGTTGGATTTAACATGTTGTCTTAACTACTTGTATGTTTTATAGAAAAGGTTTAGTGCTTGAAATACTGTTTACCACATGAAATCCATTTCTTGTGCTTTGCTGCTGGACAACAAACAGCTTGATAGGAAATTACATATAAATATAAATCTATATCATATCTTTTTTCCTCAGAGTTCAAGGGGAGAAATCAGATGTGCTGGAGGATACCAGGGATGCCCACTCACACTGAGGACTTCAACCTAGAGTACAGAGGTGAGTGCAGGTGTCGCACCTGTGGTTTGAGGCCACTGCAACTCTGCAATGAGCAAACGCCCCCTAAGAGGATCACAGAGAATCCATCGCTAATCCACTGGTCAATACAGATGACAAGTACAGTACAGTGCCAAAGACAAGTCACTCAGAGGACATGTCATCCTGACAGCGGACAGTCTGAATGTCACGGAGGATTTATGTTTTGTTCAGGTTCCCCTGTTTCAACCTCTGCCTTGTCGTTTACACAAGCATGTCAGCACGAGACACTGAAGTATTTATTATAGGATTTAGAAGGTAGCGTCCTATAGTATACTATGCTAACGGCTGTATTTTTAATCTATGATATCTTAGTAAGAGCATTAAAGATAAATGCCTAAAAATGCCTGTTAATGTAAATTTTTTTTAAATCCACTTAAGACGACCAACAGCTTACGGTGTTCAAAATTCTATTTTTCCACCTCTAATGACTATAATCTTTCTTTGAAAGGATTTATTCACCTGCTAAACTTGAATTATCAAATATAATTAAAAACCACCATAGTTCACCACCACCAATAATAATTGGGACATTTAATGAAAGGGAGTGTTTGTTGCTCACTGAACAATTAGTGCTAATTAAGTGGCCTTTCCTAAAAGAGATGAGGACTTGAAATGTGAATCATCACTGAATCACTTTTCCTGCAATATATTTTCAAACCTGCAAAACCTTTCTACTTAACTGACTCACTAGTTACTCAGCTTATCTGTCATGTAAAGCAGAGCAGATGGGGAGTGCCCTATGGCTTCATTAAAGCACATGTCATGTGGTTCAACAGAAACCGTAAGGTTTTTCTATATTTAACATTTTCCTCTTGCCATTTATCTAACTGCAGCTGAAGATTGACACTGTAAAATACCAGGATGAAAGATGGTTGGCAATGTTAGTGGCATAGTATAAGGGGAGTGCTGCCTTGATATTTTTGTTTTACTTCTTTTAAATTAAATAAAAAAGCAGAAAGAAGTAAAAGAAAATTGTAATCTTTGAAAATTTAGCCCTCTATGTCCTAGATATATATACCTGAAAAGGTATAACTGCTAAAAAATTTCCACTTGTCCAATTCTTTAGTTAATGCCAAGATAGCACCCTTAGAGATCAATTGTTAGCATATTAATAGCATTAAGTGTGATGCACAGGTGAGCCTTAGAGGCTATCAAATGCTGTTAACATGGATATTGCCTTTTTGTCTATTTTTTTTTTTTTTTTATAATTTCTAACTTGCTAACACTAATCCCAGTGTCCAAAAAATAAAAATTAGATTACAAAACTTAAAGGATGAAAAATTGAAATATGCCCTGCAGAAGAATGACAATAATAATGATCATGTTGTAGAAACAAAACCCTGTAGTAATAATAATAAGAGTTTTCTGAAAATTGTTTGTATTAAGTGGTTCATCTATCATCATTTAAATCTGCTTGAAACAAGATGTTCAGTATATGACCGGACCTGCCAGAAAGCTCCTAAATGGAAACTGAATGTGCCGTTTTACCCTAACCCATCACTGATCGAGGGAAAAGCACTTTATTGTGTTTTGATGTATTTCTCTAAGAGGGTTTGTACTTTAGGTCTTCGGCTTTCATGTTTACTTAATTCTCGGTGTTTTCGTTCCAAATGAGACCAGCCATTTATGGCATTTTTACTGAAGCTAGAAGTTGAGAGACAATGAGCCTTTGTATTTATTACCCTTTGTATATATTCTTGTCAATCATATATTGAAAGGCATGCTTGGACCGACTTCAAACACTAAATCCCTGTTGGATACATCAAATGTGCATTTGAGTGCCGGATGAATGACTTTGATTTAATCCTCACTGCCTTTCAAGTACAGCCAAAGGGATTTTTCTTATGTCGAACTGTCCAGAAAAATTTCCTGCTTTACCGATTCTTAGGGTATAAATATGAAACCATATTATGCATGAGGACCGCAACAAACCAATATATACATACTATTTATTGCCTTCCTAGAACAAGTTTGGCAACCCCTTAAAGCGTGCTGCAGCTAGGTTTTTACCACAGTCATTAAAACTGACGATGTAGTGCCATTGCTACTGAGGTTGGAATCTGTGGGTCCAAGGCTGGAGAGGGACCACAAAACTCCCAGTTTAATTATTTTATTCTAAAAGAGAGTGTCCAGAGCAATTTCCTTTTAGGGGACCCATATTTCCTAGTTTCCCTGCAGAGGTATGTGCTTTTACTTCACTGATTGGAACAGGATATGCTGCATGCCCAACAGGAAATGTAAAAACCATGGCTTCTTTATGGGGGGGGGGGTATTTTAATGTAAATTTATTGTCAACACTACCGTGTGCCTCTGTTGCTATTTTTATCTTTTCCTCACTTTAGTGTTTTTCGAGTTTTCCCTATAAAATCTGTATAAAGGTTGGCACAGGACATAGACTATCATAAAGTTATCGATCACTGTAATGATCATTCTCCCGTCCAGGTCATGCAAGCTTCAAGCTTTTGCCCTATCAAGCTATACAGTGTCAGCGTCCCCATCAACCTGGATTCCTAATTGATAGCACCAGAGAAGAGTTATTTGAATGGATTACCGCAAAGAGCATCATGGATTAGCCTGCAAGAGACATGGATCCCGTGGGAGCCTTAAATTGGTCACATAAAGTGATTGTAAAACATCCTTATGGCCGGCAATTATTGGGCTCTCTCCTCATCAAAGGAATTTAACCCTTCCTCCTCGTTTGCTCAATGCATAAATATCACTCTGACCCACTCTACCTTGTATGTGCGTTGGCGCCAGAGGTTTCCTTCGCTGCCTGAGCGGTGCACAATAAAATATGATCAATATCTTTAGGATGGGAACACAACTGGTTGTAAATACAGCAATGGTTTATGTAGCTGCATTGATGACTTGATGAGTAGGATGTCAAGCTGGTAACACATGGTGACTACATAAAACACACCTGTCTTCTTTTTAATCACTATGCTCTATTTGAACAAGATCAATGTAACATACCACCCTCTCGATTGCAGCCCAGTCTATATTTAAAAGACTAAATGGCCGGTTTACACTTCTTGATTTATGCAATTCAATTATTACTGGGAACTTCAGTGCTCAATCAGGACAGAGGAAAATCCGCCATACAGCACTGCCTCCTCAGTGTTTCTGTTGGGGTTCTATATTTATGCGTTTCCCAAATTTTACCCCATCCGCTTCCTTTATCCAGGCTGTCATCAGTGCTAATGTACTGTGATTTCTATTGAATGCTTTGCTCACTTGATGTCACCTAAGTCCATTAATTTTTTTCTGATGAGAACTACACTATTCTCAGAACTATGGTCCGTTTAAGATTAAAGGCTTTCAGTCTTTCAGGAAACATCCTTTGCATGCACGGGTCCCTTTGGATCAGTCATTGATAAAATGTCAGAGTTATTGTGAAACAAAGCAATTAAACTCTAGAAAACTTTAAAATAAAAAAAAATTAAAAAGTAGTTTAGATTTCTGCATGACAAAAAATTCTTCACTAGTTTTACATCCCCGACATTTTGGGTCTCAACAGACCCCACTACTGTATGTGTAAAAATAATAATTAGAATTGAAGAAACAAGTATTTTCTCTAAATATATATATATTTTATTCCTTGGTTTTTTAAAAAAAAACCCAGCAAGCAGAAAAGTATCCAAGTGAGGACCTCCTTTATTGACACAAATGGGCTTGCATTTTTCATGGGAATTGCAAAATAAAGAAATGACTATTAAGTTTTTTTTTTACACCAAATAATAAAACTATATTTAATGTTTCATAAGTTGGGCTATGCATGACTAAACATATACGCTTTTTGTTCACCAAAAAGTCATTAACATGCAAAGAAATTCATCCTATGTTGCATAAATTATCTGGAAATAATACCCAAGACACTGATGGTCTGAAGAATAATTACATATACTGCAACACACACACACACACACACACACACACACACACACACACACACACACAATATATATATATATATATATATATATATATATATATATATATATATATATATATATATATATATGAGACAATACATTACAAGGGTCAGAAGTTAGAAAAATATGTCTCTCCAAAGGATTATAAGATTTCAGCATTTATAATATTCCCACAGAGACAAAAATTACACATGACCAGTCCTCTGCTGCTTACATAATATAATCATCCAATGGCAAATTGCCAAGACCTTAGAGAGAGTTGAGGTGGACATCAACAGTACCCTTTATGGCAAACTCTCCCTAAGAAAAGACTTAAAGCATCGGATCATTAGGACACGATCATCACACCTTTGGGAGCCCCTTTCCAGGAATGAGCTAAGAGTGTATGCACAGCCGGCATGTGATATTTTTAACACAGGCACAGAGGCACAAAGAGGAGCAAAAACACAAACAAAGTCTATAAATGATAAACCGTTATGCTTCATGCCATTTGTACTTCCATACCTACACACAAGTACAAGTCCTACACGATGATGTTACTTATTTTTGACACAGACTAATTCAAATAGACCAATTTAGGATTTAGGAGCAGTAATGCTGTGTTAAAAAGTAATATCAACACCAACAGATATAGAGCATATGAAAATCCATTAGAATTAGCCATTTATTTAGCAGGGGCCTTTAAATGCCATTTCTGTGGTAAACCGTGGTAAGACATTGGGTCCAAAACATGTTTATACATAATTTTTTATAAAATTAGAAAAAGTCTTAAAATATGAAGGCGATAATACAATTTTAACATTGCCCAAGTATCCCAAAACAGAACATTTGATTAAGTTAAAAACTAAATTGCAGCCCACAATACATCCATATAATACTCATAAAATAAGCCAAAATTGGACTCCAGTGATTAAGGCAAGTCAGCACAGGGCTAGTCATTATAGAGTCTTCTCCATTACTTCAATTAAATCCTATATTTAGTTAATAAAGATGTGCACAGGGAACCAGGGTGTGACATTGAAATCAGAAAGGCAATGATGGAGAAAACGAGGGGAAGTTAAAGCAGGACTACATGGTTTTGACAGACAGCTGTCAGCCCTTCACTACAGGCTCCCTAATGATTTTTTTTCCACATCGCTGAAAAAACGCTGCCGCACCTTTCTCTGCATGACAGGGGACTTTTCTCAAATCATGACACCTCAATTCTTCCAGTTTATTACATGCCACTCATTCAGTCAGACCACAGCAGACAAAGCCTCTTTGTCTATGCAGTCAAGCTAAAGCAATAACACAAAGAAACTGCATGTTCATTGCACACGCTGTTTTGAAAACACTGGCTCGAGCATGTTCTCAAGTGAGAAAAGAGGAGATAATTGAGGCTTGGGTTTATCGTCGTCAGAGTAGGATTAAAAAAACCTGAGGCCACTCACCTTTAAAGAAGGATCTCTGGCCATCTGCTTTTATATTTCTTCTGGTCAAAAGTCCTTTTATTTTTAAAGTGTCTTTTTTAGCAATGACCTTTTAGCCTCTTTTGTAAGAGATCATCCAATATGCTCTGTTTCTTTAAGCCTGTAAATTAGCATCACATTACATAACAATTATGAATATAACAATAAAACAGGGTGGTAAATGAGTCTTCATAAACATTTGACGAGCATGCACTAATAGATGTGCCTATTAATTATTTACTGTCATGCATCAAGTAAATCTTATGATACTTTTTACACTAAGAAGCTAAACTGATGTTTAAACTACCTCAGGTCCATAAGCTTCCTGTGGCACATTTAATCTTGTGTAATGATTTTCTTAAGAAGTTTTCTTTGGTCTGGTAGATAACAAGATTGCAGCAGATGAGAAAGCAGGCTACTCGAAAGAGAAAGCTGGCACAGCGTCATTTTATCTTGACTATTTTGAGGTACTTGTTTTATTAATCGTGCTCACTCACTTCCTCCGTTCCAACAGTATGTTATACTCCTTTTTTGTTAT
This sequence comes from Istiophorus platypterus, assembly GCA_016859345.1. Classification (NCBI taxonomy): domain Eukaryota; kingdom Metazoa; phylum Chordata; class Actinopteri; order Istiophoriformes; family Istiophoridae; genus Istiophorus; species Istiophorus platypterus. Next base: position 7,022,414 of record CM029112.1, on the reverse strand, counting down.
TATTTTGTAATAATGGAAAAATGATTGTCTATCATTTCGATCATAACCTAATTTTTTTTTGGTTATTTCTATCTTACAGGAAATGATTTCAGCATTTCAGGATTGATTTATGTGTTTTTCGTCGCCATTGTGTGTCTTGATGCCTTCATCCTCTTGGGAGATAGTTCTAGAGCTGAAAATTGCAAGTCAAATGGTTTATAGATTAGTATAAGTGTCGGACTGTCAAACTTGGGCGGTAATGTGTCAGGACTGTGGCACAATCACGATGAATCACTCAACCAGTGTGTTTTGAAAACTTAGCTGAAGGTGTAACTAATCCACTATATGAACAACATGTTGATGACGTGTGTAAATGAGTCAATAATGTTGTCTGACTGTCATTTATTCAAATAATGGGCATCCGTTGTCTCCAACTGTGAATCATTTGTATTTGATTCACGAACCGAGGTTTACTGTACAGCAGCTGTATTTGCCTATTAATCCACCTTCAGCAAGTGAGAGGGAATGAAGCAATTAAATCAGCAGCTGTAATAGTTGACTGCAATACACTGATAACTGTATACACACAGCTGTGTGTGCTTCATGAATAAAGACCACTGACTTCCAATGTAGAGTAGTATCATTTCTAAAAGGGAGAGGTAACTGTGTCTCAAAATAAACATACTGACTTGAGCACAAACAAAACTGCCACATTCAGCCAATAAATACATACATATATACATGCATACGTGTGTGTGTGTGGGTGTGTGTGTGTAAACCAAAACCAAAGGGATTATATGCTTGAAAGGTGTGGTTGATCCGACCTGCCCAGAGTGATTAACATCTCAGAAGCATTAACAATTCCTGAAGTATACTATGAAAGATTAATTTTAAAAAATTGATTAATTAATTTGTGTTTATAGTATAGCATGTTGTCCACAAGTTGTCTATGGTTTCGAACGTAATCATCATTACTGGAGTAAAAACACTGAGGCATACAGTCTATCAAATTTGCACATTTATAAAATCAAGATTTTTATGCACAGTAAAATTCCAATGTGTCATAGAGGAAATATCGTTTCTACAGCCTGACTAAAAGCTGCCATTTAAACAGGACATAGCAAAAGTAGAATGAATTCATTGACGAAATCATTAATCACATCACATAAGGCATCTGTTCACTATGTAATATATCTTGTCATATGACCTTTCGACTTTGTTGTAGAATGATTAAAGCCTCTGCCTCATCTCCTTAGTAGGTTATGACATAGATGACATTTATTGACTAGACACCCTTGTAGAAGTATTTTACAAGAAATGTGCAATGGCAGTGGAGATGAGAAGCAAGTGTGAAAGAGAGGCAGTTGTTTTTATATGGAGGATGTGTATTATCTATGCTGATGATGGAACCTGCTATTAAGAACGTCATTGTGGTATTTCTTTAAATAGGTTATCTGTTGTAATAAAATACCTGCCAGACAGGAGTCATGCGAGAAAGAAACCTGAATGGTCTTGTCATGGAAGTGAGAACGATAGTATCGCATGTGAGAGCTGTTAAACACTCTCTGTTCCTTTAAAAAAAAAAAAAATCAGCAGAGCAAATACCCCTCGTTTCCCATGTGCGTTTGTGGAAGTCAATTTGAATGGACAACAGCAATAAAAATGCAAATTCTGACACAATGTTATCAGAGCATTTTATGTCTGCTTATCTCCACTGATGTCCATTAGCATTTAAAGCCTTTATTTGCTGCATCCTCCAACCTAACTAGGATAAAAGTCCTCCCAGTGGTGCACCTGTCATCTTGTGTTGAGATCTCCTTCAAGTCTACCATTGGCTTTCTGCATTGCACCGAAAAACCTTTCACTCCTCCGATAGTCAAGCACAAGCTCTCTGTTGCATCCTCTCCCCCTTGTTGAGCCTGACAGAATTTGCCCTGTCAGAAACAATAACTTTCCTTTCAAGGCAGAGACAGTTTTATTTCTCCACACTGCCATCGCACAAGGTGGTTGTTTCTATTTGCCACTCCCATGTTCCATTTCATTCCTGTACTCATCATTGATGGACGCATGAGCAAAGCGGGACTCCTCCTTACAACTGATTGATTTTTTTTCCCCTGTCCCCTTGTCCACCTCTACTACTCCTTTTGAGTTCTGTAAAAACAAGCTCATGCTGTAGGTTTAGAGAGGAGCATGAAGTCAACCAACTATACACATACACTCTCATTTACACAACAGACTGATGAACCCCTGCTTCGTAAATCTGTTGCTACTGCTGCTGGTATCTGCTTTCACTGACCACCACAAGCTTAAGTGCATCGCCCATGGATGAATAACTGAACAAACCTACAGGGCACAGGCCCAGCCAGCCAAGGGTTCAGGGAACCTCCAGGGGGCCCCCAGGGAGCCAAGTGTTTTGCAGGGCCTCTGGCAAGATGACCACAAAAAGATGAAAAATTACTATAAAGCAACCAAACCACTAGAAAGATACAAAAAAGAACAACAGAGGATAAAAAAAAGACTAGAGAGACACAGAATGACAACATAGATGAAAAAAGGTCAGCAAGAAGGCAACGAACTATTACAAAAAGTTCCAAATGCCTGCAAACAAGTACAAAAAGACTGAAAAGAGATGCAAACTGACCACAAAGTGACACAAAGGGACCACAGAGACGAGAAACGACTAGTAAAATAAACAAACAACACGGATATAAAATGAACACAAAGATACCCAGATCAACCACAAGGCAAAAACCGACACACAAAATGACTACAAAGAGATGCAAAACATCTACAAGCATACACAAACTGACCATAAAGAGACAAAGAATTACAGTAAAAAGGCAATAAGCTATCCAAAAAGATGCAATATAAATACAAAGAGACAGCACGACAGAAAAGAGAGGCCAGACACAAAATAATCACATAGAAATGTGAAACCACTACAGAGATGCAGCACTTCAGTCAATGTATCCTCATCCTATGTAGGATGGTTCAGGCCTCTTAGATGTCTATGCCCAGGGACCCGTTATCTCACATCCACCACCTATAGCCTTATGTAATACTTTCAGTTTAGTCTCTTACTGCTTTTAACTGCTATTGTACTGACCATCATTAGTTGTCAAGTGGCTGTCATACACTGGAAGCTAAAAACACACCACCCACCACCCCATGCTTCAACTCCATGCTACTCAGTTGCAGTAAATGCTGCAGCTAGTTGTTTTCTGCTTTAGCTGCTGCTAACTGCTATTCACCTCCGCGACCCAAGCTCATTCAAAAAGTGTGAATGAAGCCAATTAAATCAGTATTGTGTATTTGTGGTAAAATATGATGTCAATGTTCCTGACCTGAGAGTGCACTTAAATAAACATCAGAACATTTATCATCCTGCGGTTATACACATGAAGATATAAAGTTGGCCAAGCTGCTATTGGGGGAATTTACAAGCCAAAAGTGTTGAAGTTCAGTGTCAAGTATGTTTGATGTTAGTTTAGTTCCTTGCAAAACACTGAAAAAAACACTGAAATTTAAGGATAAATCATGTCAAATATTAAGCTTACTCTAGGATATGTCAATGGGATTTGTAGCTGACATCTCCACCCAAAAGTAAGGGGAAAGACCAGTGAAATAAATCACTGAGCTTCTCTAATGATCAATGGCTTGTCTAACCAAACTACGTGCTAGAAGCCATGTGTTCCTAAACCTGAGACTTTTTCCTATTAGAAAACTTTTGAAAGAATCTCCTACTTGATCTTATAGTGTTACACTTCTATCTGACACCAAAAAACACATCTGGACCTATAGATAAGATAAAATCAAGCAATGATTTTTATTAGCAATAATTTTTTTTTCCTGCCTCGACAATTAGGCACCTGCAACTTTAATTTCCCAATAATCTCTTATACATATTTTGTCTATAAATGATTGAAGATAAAAAGCAACATCTAGCAAAGAAGTGTAGTGAGTGTATGTTTTAAATCTGCTAAGATATATAGTATTACAACTTTATTGAAATCTGGGAATAGAAAGTAAAACAGAGTAACATTGTAGTATCCATTTAAATAGCATACAGAGTTATATTGAAGGCCATGGAAAGTCATCAGTGAGACTGGCGAGACTGGCCTTGTGATAATTCAGTCAGGCACAGAAGTCATTTTCAAGTCACGGGTTTCATACATTTTCCAATCACATATTCTGACGACCTCTCTCACAATAGATAGTCCATGTAAACACATCTGCAGACAGCAACGCTGAGCTCTGCATCATTGCTGCTAACTCTGCTGCCTGCCATCAGAAATTTTACTCCCTCCACCACCCCAGCCTCCTCCTGTATTAGTATTTGGTTGTACTGTATGTGGATATTGAACATTTTTAATATGAGTTCATGTTCATTGAGTGTTAAAAGTGTATCTCTTCCAGGGGGTTCCAAGCTCAGGGACAGTCTACGTCAATCTTAGCTAATATTTGTTCCAGAGCATAACATGAGCAGACATGTTGGATATTTACGACTTGAACTCCTGCAGCGCTAAAGGAAAAGCGATGGGATATTGAGAAAACCCAGAAAACCAGAGAGCGAGCTGACTGTGAAGCGTACCAACCCAATGTTGTGTAAATAACAATAAAACTCTATATCCAACTCACCTCCAGCTCATAGTGCGAAATATCTAAGCCATGCAGATTCTGTCTCTATAATTTTTTGTGCGCGACCAGCTGACGACGACGGTCGGCCTCTATGTTTGTTTAACTTTGAAGTCAAGTTCGATCATGGGATCATGCAAATACCCTGGAATCGCCACATTTTTAAATCGTTTAGTATAGATGCCAGGTGTGTGGTCCTGCATCTTGACTGAATCGTCTGGTCCTCTCACAGTTCTGCAAGGTATGATGTAGTTCTCCCATATTTTTAAAAATTGCCTAGAAACTCCTCTAATGTGTAACAAGCCTAAGAATGTAAAATTTTAAAATCCCCTAGAAACCAAAGGAACTTTTCAAGATGTAGATAGTTTAAGTTAATCTTGTTTCACAGCACTCTTTGTGAAGCTAATCTAAAAATGATAATGTCCTCTTCCTAAATGCAGCAGATAGGTCAGACAGATATAATCACTCAGCACAGAGAATGACTGCTGCTGTTCACAGCTTGTCAATCAGAAAACTGAGGCAGGTTGAGCTGTCAGTCACAAGCACGGTCCTGCATTCCAGCATAATTGAATTAGCACCAGTCCCTCTCTAAAGGTTAATTGGTGGGGAAACCTCGGTCGGGCACAGCGGGGTAATTGACAAAGATAAGGATACCTGTCTTATCTCAGATTTGGTCAGCATATGTGAACTCATAATTTCTCTAAACATGACATACTACTGAAAGTATAAACATGAATACGTTGACAGCGAGCTATTCGGTTAAATCCACATAAATAATGAGTTTCCATAAGTTTCTGTCATTCTCGGGGCTCCGTAGTAGCCCCCACTTTAACTCAACATGTCATGAGTCAGCAACTAGAGACACTTCTGGCAGACGCTTTGGCTTGCAGGCCAAAATAACGTGCCGAGGTTGATGGTCAGTTGATGGCCTGGAAAATTGCATTTAAACCTTCAGGTGTTATTCCAAGTTCCTTCAAACGAACAGAATTAAATTAAACTCTACTTTGCTCCTGTCCCTTTGATAAATGCCTTGTATAGCTCAGTTACTTGTTCCCCCTATTCTGTATGCAGCCGTCAGAGCTGACCCGTTATGGTTTTGTTAAAGAATAGCATTTTCTGTGTGTACAGTACAAAGATCACAGCACTAATGTGAAGAAAGAGCTGTGGTTGAGGGCAAGCAGGATGCATTTCCCTGCTTTCTGGTTTTCTAACTATTTTGCAGGGATACTTTAATTTTCCTGCCAGGTTTCCCAGATGCATCTGTTTCCATCAGTGCAGTGTGATTCCAAGCCATTCTCACCGGCTTATCATCCTTATAAGAGGTGTCACACAAAGTAGAGCTTTTAGTTTTGTAATGAGATTTTTTGTTCTCCTCTAAGCTTGAATTGTACTAGGTCATGAGCCTGCTGAAGGACTCTTGATACACTGAAGAACAATAGAGTGAGATATTGGGAATTTACAAGAGATGGCAGGGCAGTAAGTCATTTAAAGTTTTACAAAGTATGACGCCTGTGTGGAATACCAAGTAGTAATAGAGCTGAATGTTACTTTGAACACACTGAGACACTGTGTCAAATTCAGGATGCCCTTGCATATCTGTATCAGTTCAACATTCACTCATGCACTCAAGGCCTTAATTATCCAAAAAGGATCTGTTATTTGACATTTAGAACTAATGTATAATCAGTGTCAACTGACATCACCCCACACTTCAGCAGTACTTATTATCCTGATTCTAATTTGCAGCTAATTAGCAGGGACCAGTGCTAATTGGTAGTAGTACATTGTTTGTCCTTTTTAATCTCTGCAAAACTTCAAGAAACCTAGGATGCTGTTACAGGGCAATAATAACAATAATAAAGGTTTGTATGTATTAATACTACAGGTCTCAAACAGGACTTACCGGTGATAGATAGCTTGTCCTGTTTTATATGGAAGAAAGCAGACGTAGGAGATGTTAGTTGTGTTCATTCAGCAGGCTGTCTCACTTGATTAAACAGACTTAATCTTTTATTAGACCTGCAATGATTAGTCGATTAAATGCTATATCAATTAGTCAATCATGAGAAAATTGATTTTCATTGTTGATTAATCGTCTAGATCATTTTTAAACGCAAAAAATCAAACATTCTATTAATTGTTTAGACCTCTCAAATAGGAGACTTTCTTCATTTCCTTGTCTTAACATCTTATTAAAATGAATATTTCAGGGCTTTGGGCTGAATTGGATACAATGAGACATGTGAGGACATCATCATTGCCTCTATGGAAATTGATATTGGGTTTTTAATTGTTCTGTGGACATGATTTAGACAGGCCCACACCTGTCTTTACACGGTCTCACAGCCGACAGTGATAAGAGCAAAAACCAAGCCATGAGGTCGAAGGAAATGCCTACTGAGCCAGAGATAGGATTGTGTTGAGGTTCAGAATTGGGGAAGGCTACAAAAAAAAAATTACTGCTGCTTTTAAGGCTCCCATGAGAACAGTGGCCTCCATAACTCTTAAATGGAAGAAGTTTGGAAGAAGTTTGGAAGAAGTTTGGAAGAAGTTTGGAAGAAGTTTGGAACAACCAGGATTTCAGCACAAGACTGCAACATAAAGAAATGTGAATAAAGTGAATCAGTCTGAATAGTTTCTGAATGCACCGTATGCTTATGTAAAGTAGCTATGTCTGATACTAGGTTATTGCCTCGTTTTACTTGTTTCTGTTGTCCTTTAGTCAGTGGTTCTACCTCTCACATCTGTATGTCTTTATGTGGATCAGAAAGTACAGCAATAACAAGCATAATCAATTTGTGTATACACAGTGCATATAATAATAATAATATTTTACATATCATGTCACCGCTATTGACAGTATATGTACATAATTCAGTACATGAAAAATTACTATCATTATTTGGGACAAAGGATATTGACAATTGAAGAATTACATTTCTACCTTTGTTTTCTGTCAGAAAAGGGAAGAGTTACAACCACAGAGACGCAGCACAGGATTCCTATGTCTGATCAGTTAAGAAATAATGACAGCGAGTCTTTTCTTTTTTTTTTTTTTTTTTTTTTAAAGAATCAGACCTTCAACAAGATACGAGTGGAAGGACTAGAAGGGAATTGATACAAAATTTATGTCCATCATAGCAAACCACCAATAATTTTATCACCATTATATCTAACCATCAACTTAGAATCGCACATCAAAGATGCCACCAACATAAAACTTTTTGTCATGGCTGATTTCCACATTCAGTGAAGGTGATTTTGTGATGGCTCATTTGCAGTTTTTTTTCCCTATAATCTCTTGGATCGGTTGTCAACTTTTTGAGAGATACAAACATGCAACATCAAGTCACTGCTTCTGCCACGATCACAGCGTTTGCGCTGGTTAGTCACATGATGCGACTTCACCACTACCAACATCTACCTGTCAAAAGCTCCTTTTACAGTATAACAGCATAAACAGGAGATGGTTGTTGAGCTCCTTCAGCAGGCAACTAGTGTTCCCTTTGCCGGACACTGCCCCTTGTACTGGAACTGTACACATAGCTCAAACCAGTAGTAAAAATAAATTTAGATGAGGCCTTTTCCAAAGAAAGATAAAACAAGTATCAAAAAGTTTTACCATGCATTTTTATATGTCACAGTAACAGTACTCAGAACTTTTTTTTCTGTAATTCTGCAAAAATGTTCTAACTTTCTTGTCAGGAAACAAGCAAACTCTGGTACATTAAAAAAAAAAAACTTGAGGGTAATTGGTGTTTTCAAGTGTCCTAAAAATGGATCATTTGCTCATATATGACCAGCAGCTCTTCACATACTTTATATTAGTCCAAACACAGAACCTTATCACTGTATATATCACTTTATTTCAGCCTCAGGAGGTCACACCGAGATAAATACTGTGCTGAATGCTTCTTCTTGCTCTGACTTATATGAGGAAACAGCTCCAATTGTCAAGTTGGAATAAAAGGCTTTGTCTGGAAAACAAATGGATTCAGTGCACTGAGGTGGCATACAATACTCATCACTTGTAAGTGAGGTTAGGCTATAGTAAATAAAAAAAAGTCCATTTGCTGAGTTTCTAATGAAAAAGACATACAAAGTCCAACAAGTATATCACAAAAGCTGAAAAAAGTGCTGAACTTTAACCAAACAGTATTCAATGAAGACAAGGCCATCAATTCTTTCCCAGGCAATATTCCCTGAGTAATTAATGTATGACTTTAATATCCTCTGATATAACCCTAGCATATGTGCCCTCGTTCTCCCTCTCTCCAAAGTAATTCAGTACCTCAATGAGCACAATGTTTTCCTTCCCCAAGAGAAGTAGTTCCATTTCAACTCAATTGATTCTCCACTTCTGGTTTCCCATCTTTACTTTATTTCATTCTTCCCGGCAAGAAGTGCATGCATTTTCAATGACATCAAATAAAGGGCAGTCATTGGTATGGATGAAGAGGGTCCTTAGAGACTGAGGCACCTTCACCGTCACAAAGCACAAGATAGGGAACATGGGGAGAAACAACAAAAAGCGTGGCCTCAGACTGTAAAAACAGATCCTTCGATATCATGCTTTTGTAGACACTTGGAGATAGGACAGAAAAATATTCGTTTAGTATGCATGGCGGAATTGTTTAGACAGACACACTGACAAATAGAGGGGGACTGAGAGACAGAGATAGCCAGAGAGAGTGGTGAGGTGCAGTCTGGTTGGTTTGCATACAATATACAACTGTTTGTTGGGAGCAAGACACTGTAGTTTCAAGATATTTTTTATAAACATGGAGTTTCTGTCAAAGTTTGCCTTGAAGCACTGGCTCTTGTGGTGGAGCAGCACTATTGAGGCTTTTTCTGAGAGAGGAAAACTCTCCCCTCCTTCAAATTTTAAGACTCCAGTGAGGCACAGAGCACAACTGCAGCTGAAAGATTTCCCTTAAAGCACTACCAAACCTGTCACTACTGCGACACCTACTTGAACCTTCTCCTCAGCATGTGATAATGATTTTCCACTTCATTCATCTACAAACATCTGATTCTCTTTACATGCTGCCAAACTAGAAATATGAAATAAAAATAAATTTGCAGTTTAAAGTCATCCCTGTCCAGTGTTATATAATGTAATGAGGATTTTGAAGAACAATATGATGTCACTGTGATGTTGACCTTTGACATTTTGGATATAAAATGTCGTCACGCCATCATTTTATCCTATTAGACATTTGTGTGAAATCTTGTTATAATAAACGGATGATTTCTTTAGTTGTGGCCAAAAAACATGTTTTGTAAGGTCACAGTGACCCTGTCTTTTGACCTCTGAAGACCAAAATCTAATCAATTTATCCTTGAGTCTAAGTGGACATTTGTGCCAAATTTAGAGAAACTCCCTTGAGGCATTCCTGGAATATTGCGTTCTTGAGAACAGGACAGACGGACCAACAGACCGACTGACAGACGGACAGACAGACAACCCGAAAATATAATGCCTCCAGCCACGGCTGTCACCGGCACGGAGGCGTAAAAAGAAGGAGCCAATGATTTACTGAGTAGAAGTGAAGTATGAAGGGGCCCTGAGCAACTGGAACAGAAATTTACAAGGCTGTGTTTGAATCATTCTTCAAGAGCAGGGTTTCAATAGGTTATCCACAGAACAGGAAAAGAAAAAGAAAAGCCTTCATTACCCAGAGCATAAAGCCTAAATGGAAAAGAGACTGTGGAATGGCTGCCTCTGTCTGATAGGGGAATAGACTCGGCTCTGATGCCTTGGGTGTTCTGGCCTGCTGCACTCAGGGCTAGCACTGGACCATACAGATTGCTGCCATTATGGAAAGTGGGTCTGTGATGGCAAATAGACCTAAGCTGTCATAAGGCAACATATACTGCTGGCTGCCTTAGGCTCAACTGAAGATCTGAATATACAATGTGGTGTGATTTGCATAAAACTAAAGCACGAAAAAAATAATTTTAATGTAGATTGTTGCTTTGTTTATCTCTTAACAACTTACCACTCCAGGCGTTTTTTTTGTTAGGATATGCTGTGGATTTATTGGGACACCAGTTGCTTTGAGTTAAGATTCCGTTTTCAAAAGCATAAGCATAAATCTGTGCATACTTGTGTTTATTTTTTGTTTAGCCTAACTAGGGGAACTAGCCTGGCTGTAATTTATGCATGGGTTCCAGTGGTGAGCCATTGAATGAGTCGGACGCTCACTCAAGTGAGTCACTGTGGACAAACAAATGCAGCCAATGCGTTATAAACGCTAGGAGACTTCTTAGGTTTAAGTTAAACTTCCATTTAGTCGCTAAAGGATCAGGCACTATGTGCCATGCTGTGAGCGAGCGGAGGTCAGGTCAGATGAGTTCCGTCGCTGCCGCGCGGTATTTGCGATAAAGGTCAGTGAGTGGAGAATAATAACATGATACGGTTTTTCTTTAGGAGATTTCTTGCCTTGCCAGATATTTTGCAGAGCTGTATTTTATCATATTCATTTCATGGAACATTTGATTTGGAACCTCTTTCTTCCCAGGGGCTTTGAGAGTGTTCCTTTTCTACACTGCTCCTCTGCCGCTGTTCTTTTGTCGTCATGAAGGTGGTTTTGTAACGGTGACCTTTGGCATTCGGTTGCGGTGTCCTCCACCACTGCATTTATTCCTGCTCTTTATCTGAGCCAGCTGACCAGCACTTTTACTTGATCATCTCAACCCCATTGCAGAAAATTTCTTTATACTATGTTAACCAAGGAGAATAAAAATTAAAAATAGTTTTTATGCCCCAAAGCAGGATACAATGTTTACAATGATTTTATGCACTTCTGAATGAGACTCGGGTCATGCACTTTTAATGTGCATAGACAGTGTTGTTTAAGTTTATTGAAAGTGGTTTTTGCACATGCTACACAGCAAGACAGCATTCTATAGTATGCATGCATTTACTACATTTGGTGAAGTGTGGGAATGGGAAAGCAGAAATAGTCGTTTGGTAATGAAAAGATACTGTACCAGATTCCTTATTTATATGGAACACAGAGCACAAAAAGGCTAATAGTGAGCTATACAACAGACTCTTAAATAATCTCACCCTCTAGGCCCAACTGAAATCTATGTGAAACACATGACGCCTAAGATTATAGTACCAATTTTCCAGCATATCAGTTTATCAGTATACAGTGTAGTGCTTACTGTTGGCACAACTCATGTATATATATATATATATATATATATATATATATACATGTATCAAATAAAAACACTTTAACACAGTTGCAATAACCCACAATCAAGAGAAAGCACTCCAAACCCTAGCCAGTCCCTACTCTGTGTCAATAGAGTATAAAAAAGGACAAACAAGGGATTGTGTTTCAGAGCAGCCACAATTACATTGCCAACTTGATGTATGATAAGGAGAATCACACCACTAGTGTGATTGTAATGTGATAAACCTAACTCACAAAAAGGTCAAATGACAGCAGGAATGGTCTTTGAGTCTACTATGGCAGGTGGGGTTTCAACTTGAGGTTTATTCTCTCTGCCATTAACTGTCACGTTTAATCTCTTTTAACAGTGTGATTATGTCTGTTGTTTAAGGACACGTCCTCTAAATCACAAAAGCCCTTTCTCACCCCCTGCGTCCCCCCACAAGGCAAACCATCCTGGCCTGTGTCAGAGGTAGAACTCTTGAAATTAGAGAGGAGAACAGATGCACATCAATACCTCTGAGGTTATGTTTTCAACAACTTTCCTGCAGTGTGCTCTTTTCTAGCATATTCTGTTTAGTATTTCAATTAGTTACAAATGAACAGCTATTAGAGGGTCAATTTTAAAACTTATATTAAGTATATCTGAGGTTGCAAAACAGTAGTGTTGTGTAACTATTTAAACAAATGGTGATCTCTTTGAACTACTTCATAAATTAAAAATGAATTAATTAATAGTATTGTCATTACCGTTTGCTACACTAGATATGTTGGAAATGACTGAAAATCCCCACTTCAGAAAGGTTAAAAAAAAAAATAACTAAAACATTTGAGCGCTACAAAAAAATCAGAATTTTCCTACAAAATATTGTAGTTCCACTATGTAAAATGTCAATTTAAAAACGTATAGATCTATGTAGACGAAATCCTCACACAATACAGTATTAGCACCACCCTGCTGCACATTAACATCACTCTGACAAATTGCTTGAAAAGACATATCATTATTATACAGATGATTGCAGTCTTTCAACCATGACTACATACCTGTGGCAGAGGGTAGCATAATATTATTCTTTTATTTCCTTCTCAGCAGCACTATATTGACCAATGAGCAATTAATGCTATAATGAAAGCTGTAATAATGAGTGATGTGGTGACGCAATAGTGCAAGGCTTTGCTCTGAATTAAATAAATATAAAACACACTCTTGCTCAATTCAAAGTCAGGGGCTTTACTGTTACCAACAGTAGTTTATGGTGGCTGATGTTACGTAACTTTTAAAAATATTGCTGTGCAGCTGACATTTAACAGTAAATTTGCTGACTTTTTGACTTTTATCTTATTATGCTATTGTTACACTACTTTTTTTTTTTTACCATTATACTATAATGTTACTCTGGTTTTTAGCCTAGCCCAGCCTTTTAGAAGTGTAACTCTATTATATCAAAGAGTGGATTAACTGGTGGTATTATATGAAACTGCACAAACAGCAAAAAACCAGATGCAGTTCACTAAATGCTTGTAAGGATATTATATGCTGTATTCTGTATTTAAGAAACAAGATTCATAAGATGTGTCAAAGTAAGAACATAATCATTTAGGGATATTTTTATTATCTTTCCCCCAGCTGCTTCTTCTGCAGATTATAGAGAAATTTCATTTTCCTATTTTTGTGACCATGGCTGGCACCCCCTTGCAAAAAGATCTTAATTTAATTTAGTATGAACCATTAATCACACCTTGAACACAAGTTCCCTCTTTTCTCTTGTGGAATCCAGTGCACTAAAAGATTTTAATTTATGCATGAAGGATTTGAGAGAAAAACTTAAATGATCATTTCATATGGAATTGTATAAGTGATTTAATACAACTTCTTAAAATTGGCCTCTCTCAGTTGCATCCGACAGCCCTCAGGTTGATGGTGTGAAAACAGGGACCCTGTTTTTCCCAACCTGTCAAGTGGTAATTGGCCAACGGTTTCCTTTAATAGCAGTCTGCCACAGGGACTGCAAACACCTCTTAAACTGTGTACAAAATAATTGGCGGGGAGCGAGCAAGGAGAGCTTGCGGTAAACATGTCCAAAATTCTAGGTTTTGCGTGCAATATTTCAATACCAACATATGCAATATAAGTACATTTCCTATGCTGATAACTTTGTTCTTGTCTTCATATTGCAGGTAATTCTTTGGTGCAAATGAGAGAGATAAAGGAAGGAAGACAGTGGCAGAAACAATTAGATGAGACCGTTTAATGATGGTAACCACTAAGGAGAAAAGCACAAGCCAACCTGAGGTGGTGAAATCTCTTTCAAACCACACTGCCACAAATTCACTGCAGGCAAACTTCAATGAAAGAAACTTAGTATAGAGGCAGATACTCAACATTTTTTCTGACTGGTACATGTGGACAACACCATCCATCAATGAAGAGAAGACAAATAAAAGGATCGTTTCTGGCCCTGAGAACAATTGAATATCCAGCCGATTTTCCAACAGGATCGTCTCAGCTGTACTGAAACCACAGTTATCACCCTCCTCTCATTTTCAAGGCCCAGTGCAGCACCAATGGCCTGCAGCTTAGGCATGGTGATGAGTGCCTTGTTGTGGTCTGTAGCCATTGTATATTTGACTCATATTGGTAGAGTCAGTGGAGACTGCTGGTTAATTGAGGGTGAAAAGGGCTTTGTATGGCTTGCAATTTGTAGCCAAAATCAACCACCTTATGAGGCCATCCCACAGCATATCAACAGCACCATTGTGGACCTTCGTCTGAATGAAAACAAAATCAAAAGTATCCATTATTCTGCCCTTAGTCGCTTTGCCAACTTGACTTACCTGAACCTGACAAAGAATGAAATCTCCTACATAGAGGATGGGGCCTTTTCTGCTCAGTTTAACTTACAAGTCCTTCAAATGGGCTTCAACAAGTTGCGGAATCTGACAGAGGGAATCCTCAGGGGTTTAGGAAAGCTGCAGTACCTCTACCTCCAGGCAAACCTGATTGAAACTGTGACACCCAATGCCTTTTGGGAATGCCCCAACATAGAGAACATTGATCTCTCCATGAACCGAATCCAGCAGTTAGATGGGTCCACGTTTACAAGTTTGACTAAACTGACAACCTGTGAGCTGTACACCAATCCCTTCAACTGCTCATGTGAATTACTTGGATTTGTCAAATGGCTCTCAGTTTTCCCAAACAGGACCAATGAGCGGATGGTCTGCGACTCTCCACCTGGTGTCTCCGGCTATAGTTTACTGAGCCAGAATCCTAACAATCCAGCATACCGGAATGCACTTCACATGCTCACGACAGTGTGTACTGATGACTACGTGACACCATTTATTGCTGTGCCCACTGAGTCTACAACGCCCCCACCGGACTCAACACTTTGCGGGCTGGAAGACTGTCCCTCAGGCACCGAACCAGAAGATATTACCATCAGTGCAACCTACAGCAGTGCAGAAGTAACGCCTCTGATGAAAGTGAAGCAAGTATCGAATACAGGTGCCACCATCACAGTTGAGATTCCTTATCCTTACAAGAAGATGTACATCCTGGTTCTGTACAACAACAGCTTCTTCACAGATATTCAAAATCTGAAAGACATAAAGGAGGATATTGAACTAAAAAACCTCAAACCCCACACCAACTACACATATTGTGTTGCTTCAATACGTAACTCTCTAAGACACAATCACACTTGTTTGACGGTCACCACTGGCCCTCGAATAGAAAAGGATAGAGCTGTTAACAATGCAACTGCTACTCACTACATTATGACAATTTTAGGCTGCCTCTTTAGCATGGTCATTTTTCTTGGGGTGGTTTACTATTGCTTGCGAAGAAAGCGTCAACAAGATGAAAAGCACAAAAAATCAGGTAGTCTGAAGAAAAATATAATGGAACTCAAATATGGACAAGAACTGGAAGGTGGGACAATTTCTCGAATGTCACAGAAGCAGTTGTTGGCTGGGGAGAGCATGGCACGTATGCCATACTTACCATCTGCTGGTGAAATGGAGCAGTACAAGTTTCAAGAAATAAGTGATACTCCTAAAATGATGAAGGGAAATTACATGGAGGTGAGAAGTGTGGACCACCATGAACGCAGGGAGTGTGAAATGGGAATGGCTGGCAATAGCCAGGGGTCTGTGGCAGAGATTTCCACCATTGCAAAAGAGGTGGATAAAGTCAATCAGATAATTAACAACTGTATAGATGCTCTAAAATCAGAATCCACATCTTTTCAAGGGGGGAAATCTGGGGCAGTGTCCACAGCAGAGCCTCAGCTCGTACTAATATCAGAACACCCACAGAGTAAATCTGGCCTTCTGTCCCCAGCATACAAGGACAGCTACCACCATTCTCTGCAGAGGCATCGGACCTCTGATGTCTCACCAAAGAGACCCAGCACTGCCACAGGAGGGCCCATGCGAAGTCCTAGGCCTTATCGCTCTGAATCCAAGTACATAGAGAAAACCTCCCCAACAGGAGAGACCATCCTCACTGTAACACCTGCTTCCACCATCCTGAGGGCCGAGGCGGAGAAGATCCGCCAGTACAGTGACCACCGGCACTCGTACCCTGATGCTCAGATAGAAGAGCTCGAAGGACCTGACAGCCACAAGTCCTCCATGTTGGAGCCTCTTACTCACTCCCGCTCCAGAGACTTAGCATATTCCCAGCTGTCATCTCAGTATCACAATCTAAGCTACTCCTCAAGTCCCGAGTACTACTGCAAACCTTCACACAGCATCTGGGAGCGGTTCAAACTCCACCGGAAACGGCACAAAGATGAGGAGTACATGGCCGCAGGGCATGCACTGCGTAAGAAAGTCCAGTTTGCTAAAGATGAGGACCTGCACGATATTTTAGACTACTGGAAAGGAGTATCAGCCCAACATAAATCATAACCTCTTTAGGTGTTTTTAAAATGGACCACACATTGCAGAAATGACACAAGAACCTCATCTGACAATTGAATCAACGGAAACTTCCATATTATAATCAACTACTCACTCACCTGTATAAAATTTTCTTTTGACTGTGAGGAAAATGGGGTATAGATTCTTTAAATTTGTCATATTATGTAAAGCATCAAACAGGAAAACTTTTATCTATCAAGAGAAAATATATTGCAAATTAATAATATATATGTTACAATGGATTATAGGTTTTTGGGTATCGCATGGCCAAGTCCTGTGAAAGTGGATTTGCTGTTGTGTAATATGAAACTACTATATGAAGATGTGTCTAATGAAACCTCAATATTTTTTGAAGACCTATCTGGACAATTCATTCGAAAAGAACTTTTTTCTTCCCTCCCTGCATTTATTTAATTCAACAAACTATGTACAGATATGAGTTTCTATATTTGCAATGTTTGCTGTGTAAATGGAAATGTATTAGTGGATGAATCAGGTTTATCAAGTGGAGCGCTGTTTATTTAGATAATCTTGTTGCTGAAGAACAGCTTGTCCTACTTTAAACCTGTCAGAGCGTTTGTCATTTTAACCATCACCGCCTGTTTTTTTTTTTATTTTTTATTCTTATCTTTCTTAAAGCTTCTACATGTATTTACAAGATACAGATGGATTCAGTTTTTATGTCCCCTTCATCAAATGACACAGTATTCACTGGATGGTTTCTGATAGACGTCACGTGGGCAAGATGCAGTATATCACAAGCTGTAATGGAGCTGAGTCATCAGTTTCGTGAACCATCATTCATATCTTTAGTACCAAAGTAGAAAAAGCTGAAATGTTTACAATATTTCTGCATGGTCTGGGAATCGTATGAGCAAACAGCAGTAGGTCAATGTTGACTTCCTCTCTTTTTTTTTTTCTTTCTTTTCTTTTTTTAAAAAAAATTGTATCAGTTACTATTTTAAAAGTGAAAAACATTGGGAAACAATACTATCCACACACACAATATGGGATGAAAGCCCATTATTAATCACTAAGGCTTCAAAGGGAAGGCAGCTGTACTTTGTCACCTTTAGTTAAGGTGGACAGACAGCATTTCTTCCCTGTGAGCAAGCCTGATGGACGAATGTAACAGATACATATTCTGATCTGTCTATGGCAGCTTTTATGTATATTTTCAAGGAAATATTTATCTAATGCTATTACTGTTGGTTTTTTTTCTTTGCTTTAATCATTTCTTTAATCATTTCTTCCAGTGTATAATATTGCATAATGTTGATCAGATAAATGGCAGGAAAGTAGTCTGTTATTCAGCTGGGCCTTGTTGCTTGCTGAGAGGTTTCATTTTGTTTTTAACTGCTAGGCTGTTGAATCCTTTTGTATATTCTGAAAGCTAAGTACCAGACAAATATCAACATGCTAGAGTAAAATTTGAGAATGTGAAACTGAATCCTCTGACTTACTGGCTGTGAATTTGTATATCATGAAATATTTTGAGTAAATATAAGACTTAACGCTTTTTCTTTGAAAGTTGTTTACATAACTTATTCTGAACAGGCTCATGATAATTCATCGCATATTCATGAATGAGCAATAAATATCTTTTCAATTTTCCTTCTCATTTGTAAGAAGGATGCTGGTTTATTTAATAGCAGAGAACAGAGCATCGAGGTTAAACAGTTAAATTCACATCAGACAATACTAGGGCTGCAGAGATAATAAAAGAATCTCAACTGCTATGATATAAATTTTTGCTGAATTGCAATGATGATTGCAAAGGATGATTATTAGTCTGAAGTTATGGAAAAACGAACTACATCCTAAGTAGGAGCACGTCTTTTTCTATTTCAGCCTCTATGCTCTTATTAGTGTTGTCCATCCAAATTTAGTGAAAATTTTAACCAAATTACTAGAAAATCTGCAAATGTGAATATTGGGAGTTGGGAGCAATAGTTGATAGTGCTAATTCTCAACAGGATGAGGACATTTCAAGAGCACCAGTCCAGCCTTAACCTTAGTAAATGAAAAAAATGTAGAAAACATGATGGAAATATGGCATTTATTAGGTTTAATGTGATATTTAAGAAATGCTACAGTCTCCTCAATCAATATTTTTCTGCCTTTTACAAAATTTTGGTGTTTCCACTCTGGTTCTCTTATGTACAGACTGAGAGCACCCATGAACACAGGTTCATGGAAACTCAGTTATTCTGGTCCTCACTTAATAAATTTGAATAAAAGCTACTAGTACTTTATTATGTTTGACAGCCCTAATACAACTTTGCACTGAATACATGGTGCTTTAAACAAAACACAAACATCATCTCCTGATACCAGATGATGAGCCACTTTATGGTGCACACATATCTTTTTTGTTTTCATCTTTAACGTCAGGCAAACCATTCTTTTCAGCTTTGATTCTTGTTGCATTTTTCAGATCACTTCACCCCCACCTCTTTTTCTGTTTAACTTCAGTTTTAGTCACATGGCATATTTTTCATACTCAAAAAATGGGTGCCAATATCAACATCAGTGTGTAAACAGATATCAATATCCATAAATTTATTAGTCACTTCCCAATCAATTAATTGAAAAAAAATTGAAGCAGGACAGATATACACTGCTCTGTATGTATTTTGAATTGAGATGGTAGAGCTGACCTGAATTTGTCTAGTGATATATTGTTATGGACTCTTTTTTTGTTCAGTAAGACTTAGTACACAAGTATAACTTCAGGCATCAGTTCATACATTTGTATTTTTCTGTGTCACAATGCTGTGTCCATTTCATCTAAGTGTGTCATGATGCTGTTATTATTCATTAATGTGGAATGAAGCATTCATGAGCCTGATGTGAATGTGTTATGCAAGCACCTTGTAAAATGTTAACTTGGTTGTCTGACTTAATATTTCAACCGCCTTAAGATTTTGTGATATGTGTACAAGTGTAAATTTCCTTTTGTTTTATTTCACTGTTGATACTGTTGACGAGTCTCCATTTGTTGTTATTTTTATAAAAGCATTTCAGTATCTTCTGAGAGCTGTCAAGGTTTCTAGTTCATTTAGCTATTTAGCAACATGTTTTTATACTGCATACTGTAGCACTTCTGTGTCTAATAAGAGTTTCAAGTGTTGAGAAAACCTCTAGAAAGATCAACAGTTGTTGTTCAAGTGCATCAAAACAAACAAGAGCACAAAAATGTGTTTTTTTTAATTTTATTTCTTATTACTATGTTAACTGCTTTCAGACAAAGTACTGTGAAATAAAGTTAAGGGTGCACATACAGTATACACTCAGCATCTTTATTATGACTTTATGCCAGAATCATCCTCTGCTGGCCACTGTTTACCACCGGATCTGGCTGCGTTCAGGGTCCATTGCGGTTTTCTGAGACAATGCGTCATGTCCATGACCAGAGTATCTTGCTTGCTGTTCTTTTTTTGGCTCTGCACCCACTTTATTTTTTGCTGAAAAAGCTCATATCTCAGAACAGTTAAATTTCAAATGTATTATGACCCAGCCAATACAGGATTATTTGAAGGCCAATTCTGATATCAGAGACTTTAAAATGATATATTGGCCAATCATATATTTCTAATTAAAAAAAAAAACCCGAAGTCTTCATAAAGATCACTTCGATTTGTTTCTTTAAAGAACTGTGTCCAAGGTACAAGTTTGATATTTTACAGCTAAAAAAACAAATAAACTTATCAGAGCTCTAGTATGTAAAGTTGTTCAATGTTGACAATATTTCTAAATTACATGAGGGCATTTCTGTACTTCTAACCTCTGTTCTATATCAGTCTGGCTGATTTTTTTAAAAATCACTTTAGCTCTAGAATGTACATAAATGTTATTTATTGCCAGTTAATCTAATATTCTATGATGAATGTATTTATGTCTGTAGTTGGTGAGTAAGACATCTAAGTGCAAATGCAAGAGATCGAGCTGGAGACTTAGTTAAACTGAGATAAATTCACAATATAGTTGTTCTTATTTACATACATTTCTGTTTCTATTGTCATAACACAGAATGAGTATAAAATTTAATCGTGGCTCATAAATACAGTGTTGAAGAATAATCAGTACCGAACTGCTGCACTTCAGATTAAAAAACCTTTTATCACCATGACAACATCACAAAAAAAACAAACAAAAATACAGGTTTACCTTTTAAAATACATCATCGCACCCCTGGGATGCTTTGGCCTTGATAGCGCTACCTCAGGTGTTTTTGCTCTCGATTCATTCTTCCAACAACCTTGATAACTTTGTTCAAAAGGTCGATGTGTCCTAATTCCATCTATACAAAGCATCTTAAGATCCATGGATCACTGCAACAGCTGTTGAAACAGAATTGGTCCAGAGTTGTAGCTATGACTCCAGTGTGTTTTCCATACAAAAGGTCCTACTACAGGTAGTATATCTCCTTTTTTATGCCAAAAAAAAGTTAGGCAAAACATTTTTACATTCCTACCATGAACATGCCTTTATAACTTCGGTTCTACTCTTTCTGACTTTTTGGTTGTAAAATTTAAAGAGTCACTTTTCAGCAGAGACCAGGGTTATGACTTTAATCAAAAGGGTTGAGGAACAGTGACCTTTTCATTTCAGGTACATTATTCTTGGGGTTGTACACAGAAATGGGGTTGTGTGGTGTCAGGAGTCAGGTTAATGACAGCTGCGCCGTGTGATCAGCTATACTGCCATTTAAAATAAGCGATGACAGAGAAACTGGGGGATGACAAAAGAATAGGCACGAAGCACCTGTTACCACTTCTACATGACAAATGAGTTTTGAGTATGCTTGTATAACACAAGGAAACGTTAAAAAAAAGAACCCCAACTGTATTACAAATGTAGTTGTTGAAGAACAGATGCTCTAGTTTTGAAAACAGAGCCAATGACTGAGCCAGAGCAGAAACAGAACATAACACACCCAGATCTAGTGGGCATGACATGTATGATTAGTCTACTCTTAAGCATAGTAGGCAATTAGTGGTAATACTTTAAATGCAGTATTATGAATGACAATAGATGAAAACCTTTTATGGTACTGAAAATGAAAAACAGTACCATTATCTTTTGGAGAAATATGTGGCCTTGATGTCCATTATCTTAAGAGAAATCTATCCTTAAGTTAAGGAAGACCTGCTAAGTCCTGTCCAACCATTTTTCATCATTAATGTACTCATTTATGCACCAGGGTACTCAAAGAAGCTTAAAAGATCTACATTACAGATCAAACCTTTGACTTAAATATGAACCCTGTTTTTCCCAGGTAACAGAACCCCATTTTTCTGCTGTGTACATTTGTAGTACAACTGTACTGTACTGTAAATATGTGGGTGCATTTTTTTCTTTTTCTTTTTTGGCTCATCATGACATCCCATTTGCTGTACCGGGCCTGGAGTGCATTAAAGGTCAGCTAAAGTCAGGTCAGGTTGCACAGCTGGTAATTGTGCACCATTTATAGACCACCACAAAAATCATGTCAGCTCCTTTTACGTCACTTTCGCTTGTCTGTCTCATTTTGACATAAATTCTTTCCATGCACAGCTAGTCACATATTTTAATATGATTAAGGTAATAATTACACTACGAACTGAGCGATGGATTAACTTACAGGATGATCTTGTATTTTCCCGAACCACTGTTGTTGGCCAAACAACCATGATATTGCCCGTGCTAAACAGTATTTTTTTTTCCAGTTATAGAAAATAGTGTCAGTAAATGTAAGGCCTGGATGTCATCCTCCCAAAATCAAGAATCAGTGGTGTCTTTCTGTGCAATTTTACACCCATACAGAGAGAAAAGAAGCAGGAGTACATTTTTCTCTAACTCAACAGACCATATCATAATGTAGCCACATGTTGCAAGAGCTCTGCCATTGTCAAGACTGCATGGTTGCCCCTATAACAGAAGGTAAAAGGTTATATTTGAAAGCTGTCTATATCTCCTTACACCCACCATTTACCAAAAGCAAAAGTTTAGGCCCATTCAGTGAAAATCACCACATAAAAATACTCTGAGTTTTCTCATCCTATTTCTGCTTTCTGGAAGCAGAATATGAGTGGCAAATACCTGCAGGGGCTGCTGATTAACAGATGCAAGCAAACAAGCCCACCGTCCAGACTGCACTCAAACTAACAGAAGTAGACCAAGGCTCTGCCCTCACCATCTCATTCGTTCTTTTATATTTTCTATCTTTTACAAGCGGTACAGATTACTGCATTCGATATCTGTTAATTCTCCAGATAAACAACTGTTCAATACCTGAAGCTAAAAGGAATCTTATCTTGCCTCGTATACTCTACACTGCCTGAGAACTGCTCATGACTTCTATGCCAAAAAATACAAAGAACTCCAAAAACAAAGCAATAACCATATAGCTGCACTTAGCTTGACTTCCCTCTGCCATCAATAACTTGCCTTTGCTACCTTTCTCTTGCGGTTTGCTTGTTCGGCTTGCCTAGATGGAAATTGAAGGGGCAGACAATGCAAGGCACTGACCTTGATTTTCTCTTGTTACTCACATCACTGAACAACAGAGGTTAGAATTAAGGCAGAAATTACAAACAGATTCGACCTGTAACCCCCTCACTTAATCTTTGTGTGTGGCAGAAGCAATGCTGGACTAGCCTCTGAGAGTGGAAAGTTTGAGAGCTGTAGTAAACTTATAAATTTCCATATTGATTGCTATTTGCCAGTTTATGATTAAAATCCAAATATTATTCACGATAGTGAAGTTACTTTGACAGAAAGCACAAAAGCTGTATGCTGTGCTGGATTTTCATATCTCAACCAAGTCTCAGCAAGTCGGTTTTTCTATGAAAACCAAAGGAGACCGGAACATAATAACACAACAAAATCAGTCCCTATTTACAGTGCAGTATATTTTCAGAGTGTGTAGATGTACCCACTATATAGAGCCCTGATAAATCCCACAATGAATCAACCAAAGGTATTGTCCATGGTGTATACACTACCTTCCGCTAAAAATCCCACAGTGCAATGCACTGATATTTTAGATGCAAAAATTACCTAAGGACACTATATCTTCCAGCGATGACTCAAAATGATGATGATGATTAGTTAATATTCAAAATCTCAATCTCCTGCTCACTGCTGGGGAAATTATTACCAGTCTGTTTTATAGGGAGTAAAGGGAGTGAGTGACAGCAATATTCTTCATTTTAACAAGACAAGTCAAGCAGCTCTGTGAGGCAGTATTTAGAATAGGGCTTGAAGAATGTGCTCTATAGAAAGTTGGAGGACTATCGGATTCAGACTCCATCATCTGAGAAATGTCGATGACTGCAAAATTTTGTGTTGAGATAATTTCGCTGGATAATTGAAAACTTTGACCTGCATGAATGTCTGTACAAAATTTAAGGCAATCCATCCAATGGTTAAGACATAACTAAAAGCCAAAAATTACAATTCACTGGTGGTTTCAGAGGAGAAGACAAGGGATCACCAAAGTCACTAGGATATATCCACTGGGAAATATTAATATCTACAACCACTTAATAGTATTTCCGTTAAGGCCAAAGTGGTAAAGCCACAGTCCATCAGACACTACCGCGGTAACCAGGCTGCTAGAAAACCATTGCCTGCCATGGAAAAGGGTCATCAGAGATGTTTGTGAGCCTGGAAACCATCCAAACTGGAGACTTTTTAGAGAAAAGGATAATATATATTTTAAGATAAGAATTGTAAAACCATCTATTCTAAAGCAGAAGTAGTGCTCACTGCCTGGTTCAGGGGAATTGCTTTCGCTGTTAGAAAAAAAAAACAGCTCAGTCAATACACAGCATGAATCATGAATCACAAAATGTAAACAGGCATGCTTGATTTGAAGTGCCAACTCCTCTGACCACACCCAACACTACTTTAGGCTTTTACTTGAGCAGAATTTGAGAATTTTTGGATTTAACCTATGAAACTCAAAATCCCAACTGCAGAATAGCAACTTATGATGATAAATAAATGTTCCAAATTCACTGCCCTCCATTTAATAAACCATTAAGTGTTTATTATGTGGGGAATAATGAGTGTGGAGCAGTGAGTGATTTCAGACTGAACTCATGAGCTATAGACTCAATCATGTTACGGTTGAGAAAACAGGGCACAGTACACTGATCACAGAACTGGGGCTTTACCCAAGGGTTTATGTTGATCCTGAGCAAACAAATATTTTAGGGGACACAGCATAACGGCGAGATAATAATGAGAAAAAAAGGTCGACCTAATCCCCAAACACATTTATATATGTTGTTTCTGGTTTTCTTCCCTGAACACTGTGAAAAGACAAAGGATTGTGTCCATAGTGGAGGTGGAACACAAGCCACAGATATTACTTCGATTTCAAGATATTTTTTTGAGGATCCCCCTCCACTGTAAGAAAGATTGCTTTTTTCAAATAAACACCCTCCACGTCTTCCTTTCCATGTAGCATAGCAATGGAGACCCTCTATCCCTGGACATGGCTCAGACTGCATTAATCAGCTGTCAGCAGAGCACGACTAAGGTTCCGAGTTTAGAGTACTTGAGGGGAAGACCCACCAAAAGTTTCTCTGCTCTTGTCAAAAGCAATGTCTAATTGGATATGGGTGATCAACTAGGAAGAACAGTGGGTTCTAAAATGAGATCTGCACTAAGACCAAAGCTCAAATCACTGAGATAATTAACAGATTGAGCTCGTATAGAGCTGCTTTGCAGGGTGATGAAATCAGCTAATAGCATTTCCAGAGTAGAGAGCGACCAGCAGGGTCTCAGGGAAAAATGAACGCCTTGTAAATGAAATTTTAAAATGTATCGGAATGTGACACATTTATTTAGATATCAAAATTATTTACGTTCAGCACCACTACAGTTCTGAGGTACTTGTAGTTTTATTTAGGATTTCCATTTCCATCACCATCCATTTTATCCCACTATTTGACAGGTGTAGTCACAAATCACTTTCCAGATTAAGATGATACATACTGTATGTTAAAAAAATACAATGATTGCCACAAAGTAAACCTGTGGTTACTGGCCTTTCTGACCACTGAGCCCTTGTAAAGTTTCAGTTCCACAAGAGAGACACAAGAGAGACACTTCTCAAATGGTTTCATTAATATAACAGCTTTGGTGGTAAAATTTCGGATAAGAACAAAGATCAGACAAATGTCCATTTAGAAAAAAGTAGGGCTGCAAATATATTATTTTCCTCTTTGATTAAATTGCTAGTTATTTTCTCTGTTAATCGATTAATCATTTGGTCTATAAATCATCAGAAAAAATTTAAAAATGCCTCTTTAAAAAATCTTTTAAAGGTCGCTTTCTCAAATGTCTCATTTTGTCCAATCTATAGTCCAAAAGGAAAAGATATGGAAAATAAACTTGAAATTCTCCCACTTGAGAAAGCTTAACTGTCAAATGTTTAGAATTTCTGCTGACTAAAACAGAAAACAGCAGTGATTTATCAGTGATTACAATAGTTGCAGATTAATTTTCTCTCAATAGACTAATGTATTAATCGACTTTTTTTTTTGCAGCTTTTCAAATTCATACTTTTTACTTCTTTCTCCTCACATTTATGATCTAACAACCCCTCAGATTCATCTTGTGGCCCTTTGGAGGGGCCCATTGAACAGTAACAGTCTACCAATGCAGTCTGTGATAATGAGTCACAGGAGACAATTTTCTTGCAATGGAGTATTTTTACATCATGGTATTGGTGCTTTCACTTAAGTAAAGTAACACTTTCATATGTAGCTAAATGACTGATGTGCTTAATACTGTGGCTTATCCCCCAAGAAAGAGCATTTTGAATGAATCTATAATTTTTTTATTTATTTTCCTTTATTTTTCACCAAGGGGTGTTGAAGCCTGTGATCTATGAGCAGCTTCATGTTGATGGGCTGAAACTCTTCGCTCTTGTTAAAGGAGATTTATGGTGATGGATGATTCTGACGAGCCGTAAAAGACCGAGGACCCGCTCATTAATACACAGCACAGCAGCCGAGTCGAGAGCACCGGTGATCGCCAAGCAGAACAAGTGAATGATCCTTCAAATGAGCGCTGTGCACAGGCAGGTCACAGAGACCACCAGTTAACATTACTGGCAGGGAAGAGAAGAGGAACTGCTGAGCACACATTCATGTTGGAGCAGGAGACACCGAACGGCTCATTAAGATATGAAAGTGAGAGCAAATCAAAGAGTCTTCACACACCAGAAAATATAAGACATGTGCCCACACAGGTCACATGACTACTGTTCCCAGAACTTTTTGCTTCTGGCAATAATGAGCCTGCCTGTCTCTTCCGCACATCTTTGGTCCTCTTCTTTTTTCCCACCGAAACAAAGACTCCTCTGATCAAACGAGAAGAGGCTGAGCACAAAAAAGGGGGGAAAAAAAAAAAATCAATGCTTCCATTCTTGCGGAAGATAAAAAGCTTTTAGGCTTTAATTATTCCCCCCTTGTAGCTTTTATGAATTTGCTTACCACTCATTTACCACTCATTTCAGAGGTGAGGGCTCCCTTAAACACACTTATAATAGACTGGATCAGTTCATTTCCTTTCAACACCTTTAAAGTAGCATGTTAATTACTTCCCTGTAATAAAGACTAGGATTCTGTTTGGACATAATTGTTTGTAATCAACTTCAAAAAGCAATTAGTAATTTACTAAATGAATTTATTATTAAAACAAAACATAAAAAAAGCCATTGACTAAAATCAGATGAGACAGGTCAGTAATAATCTAAGTGTAAAAATTATCTTCAGTGCATAATATTCAACATAATATTCAACTAATATTCAATTCAAAAAATAAAACCAATAGGACATTTTCTCATGTGATATGTGTAAATAACAAAATTAATGACCTTACTTGCCTCAGTTTAAGGGTCCTTGTATTGATCACACTGACTCACTGTCACCCTGACATGACTTACTAGGGCACGTGAATAAAACAGAGCCACTGTTAATTCTGTTGGTAACACCTAGGCTTTCCCTACAATGACAAGTCCAAATGTCTGCTGTGAACAGGACCTCAACAGATGAATAAACACAGAATGACCCATCTCCACTTTGAAAGAAAATTTAAAACTGCTTTTTATGTGTGAACCGTCTACAACATCTATTTTTCTTTATTAAATGTCTGTCATGTAAAGTAGGCTACAATAAAGGTAATCGATACGAGCTGATACATGGAGATGACAGCCAGACTGCCTCACCCCCACTCATTGGCTGACGGCTCCCCACAACAACTTAAGGCAGAAAAGGGTAAATTTTAGCAGTTTATTATGTCTCCTGTTAAAAAAACAAAACAAAACAAAACAAACTCATATGTCTCTAAAACTCAAAAGAATAATGAACGGGGAAAAGTTGACAGAGAGGAAACACTTCAGAGTGTGTTCTTCATAACCTTGTTTGTTGAAGGCATGCCCTTACAATAAAACTGCCAATGTTGGCAAATAAAATGATCTTGTCTTTGTTGTCTTGTCTGTGATGAACAAATCTCTTAAAGACACAGAGAAATTTAAAAAAATCTAAACACGTGTCTCTGTGTTAACCATTAAATTATTTTTGGGATATGTCAAATAAGTGTCCAGAATGCCTAAATTTTGAGTGGGTTTTTTTTGTGTCTCAAAAAGCCTTTCTTTACTCTTCCTGTAAAACATTAAAATATCTCATGACTCATCTTGAACTTGGGGGTGTACACATAACTATCTCACTTCAAATGTGATTTTGGGCGGTGCATAAAACGGCTCCTGACCGTTAACTTGTCAGTAGCTCGCAGAGCAATGCCATGGGTCAGCGGTGTGTGGGTTTGGATCTGTCGACAAAAACTTGGTTTACATTCCCAAAAGGAGTGTAGCTGAGGTCTAATTTTGTGAATTCTCTCTCATCCTCCTCCTCCTGACCTAATGCTGCAGGTGAGGGAGGTGTGGGTAGAGGCCAACAATCCCATCAGCTCCAAATTGCTCTATATTCACTAAGTCAAAGTCATTTGCAAGTGATCCAAGCAGTGAAGAAGAAGACTGCTAAGCAGGTAAACATGAGTTTAAACAATGCAGCATTTGAAATACTTTTTCTTTTTTTTTTTAAATTAGGTGAAATGACATCCTTCTGCTGCATTCTGTTTCATATGTGTCAGTACAAGAGCTTGAGCAATGATGTGACACAATGTGAGATCTCTCTCTGTCACACTTTGTTGGTGCTTTTGTTCCAGCTGGGAATTTAACCACCGCTATGTCCTCAGTGTGGTGTCTTTTAATCTCCAAACGCTGCAATCATTTTTTTTTCTTCTTCTTTCATGGAGGACTCATTTCTGATTGCAGAGGCACTTGTTATTTCCTGGATGAGGCTCTGGTGCATACTACAGGCCTCTAATCTGTCCAGCAATCATAAAGTCTCTGGAAGCTGTCACTGATTGCCCTGATAGTGACATGATTTCCGAAGACATGTAAAAAATGAAATTATTAACTCACTGTCAGTGAACGGCACTTAATAACCACTATCAATTGATGTCAAACAACATCCTATATATTTGTTAATGACCAAATGTTTACAATACAAACTGATTTTCAGTCCGTTTCATGATGTGAGAAAAAACAAGTTTTTGTTGTTCTTGTTCACATATTTCATAGGACAGCAAGTCAACCGTTATTTGTAGAAGCTCTAAGATGTTCTTAAAAAAGTGTGCGTGGGTGTGTGTGTGTATGTATGTGCATGTGTGTGTGTGGGGGGGTGTTTTTTGGAATTATTAACTTTGAACTTTGCAGCCTTTGGCATGAGAAATGACTGTGGTGCAGACAAGATGCGAGAATGCAATTAGGCAGAGGCTTCATGACATTAAATAGCTCAGATTGCAGTCTATTAAGAAATGGCATTTCCCATTGTACACTAAAAGCATTTGCAGAATCCTCTGAGTACTTGATTCTTTGGTGTATTATTTTATCTCTTTAGTGAAAAACAATTCTCTGTTATACCACCTCTTTTGACTGTTTAACCACAGAGGAAAGGAAGGAAGTACTATGATTTTCATTAGCAGGAGCTCTCACTCTCTTTTTTAATCATATGAATCCGAGCATGAATCAGACATTAGGCAGTGATGAAGCTGATGAACATGAATGGAACATCTGCACAGAATCAAATCAGAGGAGACTTACTACTTGTATCAGATATGAAGCAGCCGTTTTGTTATTAAAATTCATAGTAGCAAATTGTCATTCACTCATTAATTTTTCATACCCACAGGTCACATGGGGGTTAGAGTCTATCCCAGCATGCAATGGGCTGTGGGCCCCGAACACCAGGTTTCAAGTCAGTCACAGACCAAACAGTTACAGACAATCTAGTAAAGTCACCCTTGCTCACATTCAGGGGCAATTTTTTAATGTTAACTGTCACTCGGTAAGATGATCTGATTCTAACACACCAACTACCTATCACTTTCTTACTCTGGTAGGGGGGGCACCAGGGGTGGCCACTCATATTAAGGGGGGTGTCTGTGCCACCCCTGGCTACCACTTTCTTCCTATGAATGCTTAAGAGGAAAGAATGTGCTTTGTCACTGCAAAAGAAACTAGTTTTGAAGGATAAAGAGTGAAAAACAAGTGATAATTTGGACCAAACCTCCTCTGCATTCCACTTAACAACAACACGCTTGCTGAATAGAGAATGAGATGCATCAGACCAGGGAATGGTGTGTTAGTATGCATTGTGACTGAAATTAAGCTTTGTTCTTCATTTTACATCCTTGGCATGCAGGGAAATCAGACTTCTATGGAAATGGCTCCTGTAGGTGGCCGTGAATAAATTCATTACTTCTAGTAAAAGCATTAACAGAGATTCCAACATTTTGTTCATGTTTTGCAGTGGAGGATTCTGTCTAAAAGAAGAGCTATTAAATGATGCCTAAGCTGGAGAAGTGAATTTATAAAAAGGATTTCCACCTTTTCACTGTTTGTTGAATTGGCAATGTGACAAAAGTCAAGTTTCCCAGTACAAGAATTGGTTTTATTTTGTCTGTTTTGGTGTGAGCCTGGATGTGTTTGTATGTTCTAGGCGCGTCTCTATGTGTCTCCTCTGGGTGCTCTGGTTTCCTCCCACAGACCAAAGACACGAAGGTCAGGTGACGGAACTCTAAATTGCCTGTAGGTGTGAATGTGAGTGTGAAATGTGTTTGTCTGTCTGTATATATTAGCCCTGCGATAGACTGGAAACCTCTCCAGAGGTGTACCTCTCAGCCAGTGCATGCTGACACAGGCTTCAGCACCCCGCAACCCTGAGCACAATGAGGGTGGATGGATGGATAGATGCATGGATGGGTTTGGGTGGGTGGGTGATGTGAGCCTTCTAAAATATCTGTTAATTCTTTATCTGCATTGTTAAGATCTCACACAGAGATTTATAAGAATCATTTTTGCATAAACTTGATCTTTCACCATACAACACGAATGACTGTTCACATCACATCCCTGATTAATATATGATGTTTTTTCCAAGGTGGGAAATAAATATTAAAAGCTTACTTATCTCCTTCATGTATTCTCTTTTCCAAACATAAAAACACTAACAGAGTGAAAAATGTAGTGAGTACAAAATTTGTAAAGTTACATGATTAAAAGATGTTTGATGAATAAGATTTAAAAGCCGCAGAGAATAAATAATGCACTCAATATGTTAGCTAAATTACTCACTCTCCAACTTTTTGATGAGAAGGACCTCATTGATCCAGAGAGTAACTCATTCTTACATTCAATCATTCACCCAGTTTGACTATCAGCCCCCTGCCGCTGTTTTCAAAGTCTGCCGATGACAAAGAATCAGGATGATCCACTTGCCTCCAGCACCTCCAACCTCTGCAGCTGTGTCTATAACTGTATGCGTGTTTTTGTTTAGAAACATTCTCCCCCACTTAAAAAAAAAAAAAAACAGAAAAAGCCACTCCACTAAACAGAAAAGTACACTTTGTTTAAATAAAACATGAGTACAGGGTCAACCTTGATGGGAGTGGTTACTGACTTCCTGAAAGTTATATTAAAAAAAAAAATCAAAATCTCAAAATAGTTTCACAGTTAAAACTGGTGATGCTACTTGCGATGGTATTTCTGGGTGAGACACACTGGTATTGCCATGATTTGTTAGTTTTCAGGATAACTTTAAAATGTATTAATTATACATTTGTATTGATTGATGTTATGTTATGTATTGTTATGTCATGTTATGTATTGTTATGTTAGGTTATATTAAATTAGGTTAAGTTTCTTGGGAATGCCTGACGCTATTGAGTCAGATACTTGGTAAAAACTGTGTAAACATATCCACCCTATTATTGTATCATTGTTTCTCTGCCTTTTTAATTATAGGCATTTTGACTTGTAACAGCTGGAAAAGCACAGTTGTATGAAATAATAAAATTAAAGAGGGCTGAATACTATTCAGCTGATTCAGTACTGATTCATACTGTTTGTCATGGGTTGTGTATGAAATTAATATTGAAGTGTGATATATATATATGGAGAATTAAAATAAAGTGGCAGAGGGTAAATGCAGTACAATGATTAAGGAGTGATTCTGGACAAAACAAAACAGTATCATGGCTTACTGAGACATCTGAATATAATGGAGCCGTCATTAATGTTATAACTCACATCTATCCGGTTTTTATTGACAATTAGTCCTAGTATTGCAATTCCTGCAACAATAATGAGCGAGTGAACAGAGGGTTAACATTCCTTGAGCAGTACAAAATATACATTTCTGGACATTTCATGACACTAAGAAATAACATTGCAGATGGCTCTATTAGATTTAATTCTTTAACATTCAGTTTCCTGGATCAGTGGCTGATGGCCTAATAGGACATCGAAATGTAACAGAGCCATCAATAATATCTGTAGTTAT
This sequence comes from Istiophorus platypterus, assembly GCA_016859345.1. Lineage (NCBI taxonomy): Eukaryota > Metazoa > Chordata > Actinopteri > Istiophoriformes > Istiophoridae > Istiophorus > Istiophorus platypterus. Next base: position 6,989,770 of record CM029112.1, on the reverse strand, counting down.
AACAGTGCTTATCTTGCTACAGGCATGCGAGAAAAGTATCAGATTGCTTTAGTTAATGACAAACATCACTCCGTTCAGCAATCAAGTCACGAAAAAAGAGAGAACAACAATGTGAACACTAAAACTATTCAGTGTCATTTGTGCTAGGATAGCGTAGGATATGATTAAGACAATTAGATCCACCTGTTCTCTACTGTCCCCCGTGTCCCTAATGTTCCAAAATCCAACTACACTTTGTAATCAGAGGCTTATGGCAAAACAATCTCTAACTGAGGATCAGACTAGTTTGATTAAAGAGTGTTTTTCATGTGATGAGAAGCCTTTTCCCCTTCAGAGAGTATTCTGTATGTTAGTCCAGTTTGTTGAGTGAGTGGTCAGTGATCTTGATACTACCTCTGCTCGGTAACACTTGGACAGAGCCTTGAGTTCCTTCTGTTCACTTAATTTTTACTTGGAAAACAAAAAATAAATATTTAATATTATATTGAATACATTTGGGTTTTAGAATTTTGTTTACATTGGACAAACTATTCAGAGATGTCACCTTGGACTTGGGTATTTTTCCAAATTTTAAATTGGTAGATTATTCGATAATTTAGTCAAAAGAATCTTAACGGAACTTTTAAAATTTCTTTTACTGTTGTCATTTTACACTTGTTTTTAAGTAATACTGGTAACTAATGATTGGGACCAAATTACTTTTTCTATTAATAAAATGAGGAAATTTTGTTAATTCATGTATTTGGGAATAGGCAAAAATTTAAAATGGTCACAGTCAAAATATTTTCAGCCAAAAAAGGCAATCTTGTATTACAATGGCCCCTCGTAGTGACTAATACGACATTAAACTTTTTTATTTTTTTTTTAATGGTAGGCCAAATGCACTTGTTTAAGGTTAGGGAAAGATTGTTGTCCTGTTTAATGCAGATATAGTTCAATGTAACATCAGACACAACATATTTATTTACATCTAACCAAAACCACAGTCTCACTAACTTTAACTGAAAGGCTTCCGTTGCCCAAACCTAACCACAAACAGGACTCTAGAAGCAAACTCTGGACTCTGGTGTGACTTTGTTCACCTGCCATCCAACCAAACCACCTCCTGGAGACTCAGGTTCCAGTTAGTAAATGTGGCGATTCCTTTATACAAACATAAACCTGTTGCATCTGACCATAATCCAGTCAGTGATTATGTTTGCCCAAATAGGTAACTGGGAAAACAATTGAGTTGTATATAATTGTATTTTCTAGATCATCTACAGAGATCAAGAAGTAAGCACTTTGTCTGCTGTCACCTGTACTCCTACTACTGCACTTTTGGTCAGTACTGAGCACAGATTTTATCTGTGTATATATTAAGCTTTGTCAGATGCCTTCATAGCTGCACTGGGGACACCAGAAATCATCATCTTAGCTTTACAATTTTTTCAATGAGCTGCTTTGACTAGTGGCGCTTAAACATTTTCCAGTGTTCACTCTGCCTTGTTCAGTCTCGTCCATTTATGTTGCACTGGGCCACTTGTAAAAATTGTAGACATACATGCAGACATACTTATGTCAGAAAGTATTAAATCCAACACTGGCGTTTTGTGCAAAAACAGTACATCAGACACTTAGCTAAGGAGTACTTCCATTTTACATTAAGTGGATCAATTGCCCTCTAAACGACAAGACCCACATATAGTACACGTACATATTTGCCACAGTAGGAAGCTAGTGCCTGATCTTCTGCAGGTTTATTTACCTCCTGGAGCCAACAGGGTCCTACTGTTTCCATATATTCATTAAAATACAAAGCGTTGCCTCGACTGACATAATCCGTCATTTTAAATAACACGTTGTTTGTTTCCAAAATGCCTTGAATGGCACAATCAACGCAGGTGTGTAGGTTCTGGTAATCATTAGGTGCTGAGATGTTTTTTCCTAAACCTTAAATCAAAAGGGAAAGGCTGGAAAAGGGACGCAAGTCCCCATTAAACAGATAATTAGCCGTGTGAGGTGGAGGTCTAACTCAAGTCTAAAGCTGCTGTTTGTTTGTTGCAGTATAAGGCATTAAAAGAAAGCAGCTACATCTGATTAAATCCTTAGATTAATGTGTATTGATTCTTTGTGTGTTTTGAGCATAAATATTCATCGATAAGGTACAAATGAACATTGCCCTTGCTAGAAGTTTTTTAACTTTCATGAGGCTCACAAAAGGCTGTGCTTATTAGTAAAGAAAATGAAGAGCAGTGGATAAAGGGAGAGAACCTGCTAGAAGATGTAACACCATGAAAGGTACTTGCTTTGCCACTTGCGTTATCCAAAATAAACAGAAGTGATACTTATTAAGGGTGTTTGGGTGTTCGGGGAATCTGTACTTTATTGTATAACCTTGGCTTTGGAAAAAGAAAAAGTCCATTACATGCACTTTTCCAGCAATTAATTTCAACAACTTGAAGTCATTCAGAAAGTAGAAGGACAGAAGTTTGCAGTATATGATAAATGTGAATTAAAGGTAGTAATCTACCCATTTGGCCTCATATACGTCAAAATAAGTCAAAAATCAAATACACAGATTTAAGAAAGAATCTCAAAAGGCCAAAAAATAATTCATAACTGCTCCTCATCTCAGGTTGACAGAAATCTATGCCTACTACTAGCACAAAGGATGGAAACACTCTTCATACAGTCCCTGTCCCTGACAGATCTAACGAAGACAGATACTTCACCTTCACATTTGTGAGCAAGAAGATGGATTGCCACCCCCAACTCTGATTTGCAGGCCTTTAAACTGAAAGGAAACCAATACAAATGTGGACAGAACCTCGAAAATCCATGCAGGAGCTTTGTTCTACTTGTGTTCAACATACTTAAAAATCACATTATAAACCCTCACACTTCAAACCCTGACTGTTTTTGGTAATTACTGGGAGTAATTAGCATGGGGAATATTGTTGTCACGATACCAACTTTTACTCTGACATGCAATAATATCTGATATCTGAAACCATTAAGCAAAGTTACAGATCAGACAGTGTTCTGCATTTTAACAAGACACAACACAGAGTGCTTCATGACTTCACTAACAATAACTGATATAAAAAAGCACAGCACCAGCCAATACATTGTTAGCACTCATTAATAACAATGACACAGAGAGTTGGGGCCTCTGCTAATATGATGTGCAGCTATTGACTGAATCCCCAAGATTAATGTCAAGTGTCTCCAAAACAGAACCATGGAAAACTAATTTACCCTTAACTCATTGTTCGGGTCAGCCTCAGTCACCAATGAGCTTTGAGTCAGACAGCTTTGTCATCCCTGTGAATAGAATAGTTTCAGATTTTGGTTCCAGGCAACAGTCTTTTCAAAACACTGCAAGTGGACTGACGTTCAACTTGTGTTTCTGCAGCAATGTTTCCAGATTCTGTATCTTTTGAAATTTAACCACAGAGGACGCAAAAATAGCAATGACCACATGGTCATATTTGCAGACTAATCAACTTCTGAGAAGATCTAAAAATTTCCTTAATTTTTCTGAACCACTGTGTAGGAACTAGGAGATATTAGGTAAATACATCTCGGATCAAAGCCTCTGGCACAGCAGTGAACAGAACTAAAATGTCTGTGGTAGATGAAAAGCCATTTCTGTCCTCTGAGATGAGCAAAAAAACTCAATAATTCTGATATTATCCTTATAAGGTCACGCCCAGTTTAGATCTCATAAATTTCATTACTCTTTCATACCATAGCTCCAATGAATACTCGATTCTGAATGACTCAAGGGGTGTTGATTAATTTCAGATAACGGTGTGCAGCTTTGATGGAACAGCCTTATCACCGTTTCATATTAATGTATCACCAGTGATGTAAGCATGCTGCAAAGACATCGGGCGGATGCACAGTCCCGTAGAACAACATGTATGAATCAGGAAAAACAATTATGTTTCCTACAATAAGACAGAACTGCAAAATCTCCATAGGTTGCACTATCTCTCATATAGATATGTACACCATACAATCACTGCCTTTTCCTATCGTGTCTGTCATAGTAAAATTTGAGTGAGTTGAGCGTATGAGTGAGTGAATTGAGTTGAGAGGTGCATTCAGGACATGTACCTGCCACTGCTGCAGATACTGAGTAAATCTGTCATTTACAGCACATTATTGCATAAACTGACAGGTCTACATTTTAAAATTCCTCTTTTTACAACATTAAATGTTGTTTTACATATCAACAAAAATTTGGTTTGCTGCTTTGCTTCTTTATCTTGAAGCTCAGGACACTAATAATGCTTCCTACTAATATACATTTGTAATAATTTGTTGTCATGTTATTTCTAGGGCCCCATGTGGTGTCCTAGGACTTATTTAAAAGTTCCAGAGCTGAAACAATCAATCAATACGTAGATACTTAGATATGTGAGCTAAATTTTCTGGTTCCATCTTCTACAAAGTAAAGATTTGCTGTTTTTCTCTATTTTATATCAGTGTGAACCAGATACTTTTGAGGTTTGGATTATGTTTTGGACAAAACACAACATTTGAAAATGTCACCCTGGTTTCTGGGAAACAAGGATACATTTTTTTCCTTTATTTTCTGCCATTTTTTAGATAAACTTAAAGGGTTAATAATAATAACTTACAGATTAATCAAGTGGTATATCTTCATTAGTTGGAGCCCTAAAAAGTTCACACTGGTTTTTGCATGTTCTCAAGCAGATGTGGATGTTACCCTGTAATAAAATTTATACTCTCAGAGATATGGACATCTCTTTTACAAAAGGACCAATACAACTCACAGGATAAGGATCTATATTTCACATCACCTGTTTTGTGCATGGGTAACTTTATTCTGTTACTCTGCTGGCACCTTTGCAGGAATATCAGCATTACATTCATCACCTGCCAAGTGGGCTGGTAACCTGATGACACTACTCCGTATGTTTAATTTTTAACCATATTTTGAGGGTGGGCAGGTGCTAATTTCAAGCCCCGGTGGGCGCCAATAAATGTGGTCTCATATTTTCAAAACAAGCACACAGACATCGGGGTATCATGGTATCATGGTCTCTGTCAATGGCTGACATTTTTTCTGCCAGAGAAAAGATAAAAGCTTGGCTGCACTCTCTCCCAAAGTCTTCTCAGTTAGTTTGATAACATCTCTTTCAACAAACTATAGCCTCAGCATTTTGTGACCTTACTGCAAAATAATCCATTTTGGAGATTTGATCTAGGTCTTTAACAATATATGATAAAGGGAAATATGCAAGAAATTAGAGATACAGGCAATAATGATTTCACAGTGACAAAGTGCATGTAACTTATTAGAGCTATTCCTTTGGCATAAACTTTAACTTAGGGGTGTAAACATTAATAATCAAATACAAACGAAATTAGTTAATAAACCCACTGTTACAAAATACTTGAATGTCTCTACAGTATTTAAATGTTTTCAAAACAAAGTGGGTTCAATATCGGAAATATTAAGAGAAAGCAGTCCAACTATCTACTGGAGTAGTAAAAACAACATACGAATATGTAAAATGTAAATTTTTGCTGTTATCATTACATGATAAAAGAGCTCAGAGATAAAAGTGTGTGAACTGCAAATAGGATGCCAGTCTTTTCATTGCAAATGAGAATGGAATTAAATGGAAAGGCATCACTTCATCATTTGGCATTGATCTACATGGGGTTCACACAGTATACAGCTTGAAATCCCACAGCATGTTGCCTAAAAGGATGGTCAGACTACTTATGACTTTATAATGTAAGGCCATTAGAAACCAAAAAGTCATGATTCTCACAGCAGTGGGCATGTCCATCCACAGACTAAAACTATACTAAAAATGTGTGAGGCATTACACCAGGACTGTCAGTGTATTTAAAGATGTGTGTTAGACAGCCTTTGACAGATTTAAAGTCTAGGACAAACATTTGCTAACAAATACAGTGAAAAAAGGCTTTTATTTAAAGCAAAGGATTTATAATTTTCCTCACTACATGAAATCTATTGACACTTTTAAAGATTCGGTTATCTTTCTGACATGAAGCAGTTGAGGCTGAGGAAAGCTCTCTCTTGTCTTGTTTTTTTTGGTTTTGTTTTTTTACAGACTCAAATTTGTTCCTTACTTTTGTTTTGTGGTCACTTCACACACCTCCCTTGTGCTCTTGTACCACAATCTAACACCCACTACAATAAAAAGCCTGGATATTGAATTGTTGGATATATGGGAGCAGTGTTGGATGGGCTGTGAACAGGAACTTGCTTTGAGAACAATACCTGAGCAGATCTGCAGGAAGGTACAGCAGTGTTTATTTTTCCCTGCACAAAATAAACTGCTTAAGCAGGAGTGGTAAAATGATGACCTTGTCTCGCTGAATCAGTTCTAACCTTTTGTTGTTAAATCCTGGCAGCTTGAGCTTAAGGAATAAAACCGAGTGGGGAGTGGAAATTACAAGGTTGTCTGGTTCTTACATTTGAGCCCCTGACCGCAGGTCATCACTTTCAAGAGCCTAGTTCTAAAGAGTACAACAGCCAGAGGCTCACTCATCTCTACATTTGTTTTAAACGGGCAGCATGCAGTGAGAATATCACATAATGTATTTCTTTCTATGATGAGTGCAATGTATTTATTTATATATATATCATAGATGAATAAGCATGTACAAATAGGGATTGTCCTCAAAAAACAGTGTTTGAATGCTTTAACCAACCTAGGTCTATTTTTTCCTGTTCATGTGATGACTGGTCCTCTCCAAAGAAACAGCAGTATTAGGGATTTTTGAGACAACCAGGAAGAAGGCAAGGTGTGACATTGATACACAGCCACAAAAGACGACTGAAGGACACTGATTTTGAACCTGGAGACACTTCTCTTTCAGTCTCTTGCTGAATTTGTGCTTCTAAAACGTAACCATCTTATCTTTGTTTCATAGTAGCCTTCAGCCCTCATTATTTTCTTTATCTTGTTCTCTTTTCTTTGAGTTTTTCAAAAAGCCTCTCATACACAAGCTCTTGTTTACTTTGGGTTTTTGTAAAACCGAGAATATGTTGGTAAAAAAAATCTGGACACTGATAATATCACTGAATAACAAAAGACAAGTATCTAAATCACCTTTTATTGGGAAAGGTTGATCTATACACAGCTCCAAATTCTTTCAGAATGAACATTTCTTTTTGAAAAAATTCCTGTCAGTCTTTTAAACTCATCATAGCACTGAAACTGTACTTCTGTGGGTTGTTGATGACATTTAACTGAGTTCAGATGATGGTGGTTTTACGGTTTCAATTTTGTTAGACCTGAGAGCCGCCTTTAATACAGCTGATGAATACAGATTACAGTTAGATCCAACTGCATAAGGCATCATTGGTAGTGCTTTTGTGTAATTGTGAGCTATAACGAGTTGTGAGTGTAGACAGGTCCCAATAACCTGTAAATAAAAATGTTACTGTGATGATCACAATTTCTGTAAAGTTTAGTTGATGGGTTGTACACAATCTGTTTAAAACTGAAAATACAAGGCAGAGCAGTTGTAACCCTCAACGTTGACTGGCAGACGCCACTAACTTCTCTCACTGTAATGACAGTTTTTTGTCTGACACATGACTTACTCTTAGTGTCAGCTCTAGTGCAGTAAACCTAACTGACTAGAGATGAGAGGACTGGCTATCAAGACCTGCCCACAAAAAGATGTAAAAGATTACACCAACATTCATCCTCATGGGCTATTTTTTTTATTTATTTTTTTTTTTTTACACCTTTCATCAAAATTATCACACCTGAAACATTTGTAAAGTGGCTCCTGAAAAAAATCCATTTCTATGTAAATAAGAAAAAAAAAAGTTTTAAAGTGTGTCCATAAAGTGTGTCCATCCACACCTTATCATTTTTTTGTTATTTTCCGCAGGTGTCCAAAATTTTCTACAATAAATAAGTAAGAAGCAGGAATCTACCGACTAGAGAAGGTTATGAATTTGAATCCTCATGCTGCCTGATAAGAGACACAGTCACCTCTTCCTCAGTGACAACTGTCAAAGTGCCCTTGAGCAAAGTGTTAATATCTGTAGCTGCTCCAGTGGAGCTACTAAATGGGCTAAAGCAGACACAAGTCAACAGTGGTTCTCTTGGGCAGCTCCCAGATGTGACTGTAACTTTGCAAAGATTAAGCTCAACGGAGCTTAAAGAAAGGGCACGGTGGCTCGCTCTTCATACAGAAAATTGTGCTCAAACAACTGAATCTCTTAATTGTAATCTGGCACAAAAGCAAATGGTCTGACACAAATGATTACATGAGTATTTCAATGTTCAAAAGGGACTGTAGAACAATTATTCGAGTAGGAGGGAAAGAAATTCTCTCTAGGATTTCCTGAGATATCTCGTTCAGAAGAATGAGCGGACAGAAAGATGAACCACCCAAAAACATAATGCCTCCAAGGGCTGTCATTGGCACAGAGGCATTAAAAACTGCAATTCCCTCCAATATCTCAAATTGCTATGGTTATGGCAAAGATTATGAACTGGTGAGTATTACAGCCACTGCGTAAACAGACATGCACCCACAAGTAACCCTGTCTCCTAGAAATTACATTTATATAATATAAACCGCAGCCGAAAATATGTTTTATAGAAAATGCGCCATGCGATTTGTATGCATAGCAAATGTCAGAACGCTGCCGATAGTGCTTCATTCAAGCATTCATTCATTCAAAAAAAAAAAAAAAAATTCCTCTGAATGTAATCCAGCCAGCAATTACATTTCCAACAAAACATAGTTACTGTTGTAGTTTAGCTGTATATAAACGTAATTTGTGGGGGACAGTTGCCACAGAATAAGTGAGACAAGCACAGGCCCTAGCAGAATACAATCAGATGATGCTGTGGCCTGATAAGAGATCAGATATCTGTCACATCATAAGATATATAGCCTAAGATATATAGCATGGAGTGTTGGACACTTTTCTTTCAGACAGCTCTTCAAAAGAGTTCACAATGAAATATTTATTCTCACAAGGAGAGAATGGAAATGGGATGTAAAAAGGTTGAAAAACCAGGCCATGCTCATGCAAAAAAATTCAAAACACCCTTCCTTCAGCAGAAAGAATCATATACAACTCTCTTCCTGCAATGTGCCCCCCTCCCCAATAATTTTAACACAGTCCCTAACATATGTGCAGGTTGCATTGGTCCATCAGTGTGATTTGAGGCTCTCTCAATAAATCTAATATGCTTTCGTTTTTCAAATTCCCATGCAGTGGTTTTAGGACGGATACTATTACTTTTTCTCTCTGGTTTGATGTATTTCTACATGAAAAAGGATCTTTAGTGGGGACTTTATCTTCAAACATACTCAGGTGGAATATTAATTATACTTTGTAAGTAGGAGGGATAAAGTATCACTTGTATACTCCATTAGACTTCCAAGAAAACAATGATATTTTCAAACAGATCCCACAAAACTCGAGCCCAGATGACTGCTGCTTTCATTTTGGGCTTTACAAAGAAAGTAGACAGTTGTTCAGTCATTGGGGGAAAAAAAGTTTAGATACACAACATGATGTTTTTGGCATATAATGATGGACATCAGACCAATACACCCAGGGCCACAGACTTACACCACAGAAAAGATTTCCTGAGACCTTTGAGCCTCCTGAGTTACAAAGGAGTCATTTCAAATCTGCCGATACGATTATGTTTACTATCTGGACATTCACATTGCATTTAAGTGGAATGTCTCTCAGGAAATTACGACTCTAGGTTGTTTCAACATCACACAGCTGGCCCACTTTTTTGGTGCAATGACCTTTTCAGCCCTCATGAAAACCATTTATATTATACAGTATTCCCTCCAGCTCAGTAGCATTAATGCATGCTGAAACTCTATTCCGATCTTGGGATTTGAACTCGGTTGCACTCATTGAAGCTTCTCACCTCTGCTGGTTTTCACTCTCAACAACAGATCAGCCGAGCACCAGAAGCCTGAAGCCCATTCAGTTCTTCAGGCTTCCTACAGCAGCCGACAGGGGCGAGGCAGCCGTCACAGCAGCTCTCCAGCAACACCTGCAGTCTCCCCAGATTGGAACGTTTCACTCTCGATGAAATGCCAAATATCAGCATTCATGAAACCTATAAGGCATTGGTTCCTATGTACTCAATATTATGGTTCTAATAAGCCTAATGCGTTTTTAGGTGTAGTCTTCTTCTCATTATTTGAACATCAAACCGTAAAAACCAGCAAGGCTGCATTCATTATCACATTCAAGAAGATTAATAGGCCCAGCCATGATGGTGCACTCCACTTCATTGAGGAAACAAAGCAACACAAGCACATAACAACACAACAACATAAACGCACAACGGCTCTTCATAATGACCTTAAGCCATCTCTCTGAACAGACGGTGTTCTCAGGAGATTGTCTGCAATGTAATTTCTATCGCAGGACATCTGTAATGTTAATGGCCAATTCACATGAGATAACAGATCCCTAATCAATCTTCGAAATTACAGAGATGGGAGTGTCTGCTCCATTTACAGAGGTGTCTGCTCTATTTACACACCATCTCGGCAGAATAGTTCAACACATCTCACACGAAGTCAAAAAAGACAAAAGCAACATAATAAGCTGGCACATGGCTGCCATTTGGGAATGTTTTATCTTGGCTGTTTTTATTTTCTGGCATTAAAGTACGGCATATTTCGGTCAGAGACATGTCAAGGAGTTGACCATTTATAACAAATGGCTGTGCAGGCAGATCAGCACTGCACGAGCATGTCAGCAGAGAAACAGTGATAAGTATCTGTTAATAATAGCCATGCTACGCCTGCATAAATTTGGATTTCAGATTGCTCGACTCTAAAGAACGTGATGGTAAGATGCCACTGGCCAATAATTTTCCTTCCTCTTGCTGAGCTGCATTATGAGCTGACATGCACAGAATGAAGGTGCTGCTCTAAATATCATCTGCCCTCATTTACATCTACAAGTGCCTGTCCATCAAGAGGTATGTGCGCTGGCTGCTCTTGGAGCTTTGTTAAACACACGCCAAGCAGCCCATTCACTTTGTCACTTTCATCCAGGCTCAGCTTGATACCTCCAAAGCGAGGGCACTCTGTGTGTGTTTTAACTCTGTAGGCCAGTGGCTCTATTAGAGACTGTCAGCAGCCATATTTCAGCATCTGTAAGTGTTCCCACCCCTCTGCTCCCCATAACAAACACCATAAAATGTCAACTGAATTATGAGCCCTGGTTTCTGCCTACTCATTTTGATTATAGATTTTGAGATAAATCATGCAGCTTTGTTTGGTGAGTAATGTTGGGCTGACAGGATAACATAGGAAAAAGCTCCCATTCTCTGTAATCTCTACATCATGTAGGGCACTAACAAGATATTGCAGGATGCTCCTCACAACAACATTTTACACAGGAGACCGTGGATTGAATTTTTCGACTGCTTTCAAATCCATGGGTGTTAACTAGTCATAGCAGAGAGAGTGGCAGTACCCTAGCTTAGTACTGAACAACATAACTACAAAGCAAGCAGGGATCTCTTCTGCCCTGGTAAATGGGCCGTGTTTGAATTGCTGGAAGCCAGCAACTCTGTCGTGACAGTTTTGCATTGTTCATTCCCCAATTAATAACTTCACTGTGAAAGGTTTGCAGGCAGTGCTCATTGATTCTGTGTTATTAAAACTCCCAGTGCTACCCACTAAGTCTCTCAGCCCTCGCCTGCAGACTGTTAAACAGGAACACCCCCCCTACTGTCTGCTCTTCTAATTTGGGCTGTTTGCTATCGATATTGATTAGTTCTTGATATTCCCTTCAGCTGGCCTGTCTGTGAAACTCTCCACTGTAAGTCATTGCTCAACCACATGTCAATTACTGTAGAAAGGGAGAGCACCACTCTGTCTTAATGAAAGCGGAAGGGCTGTTGGGTTGAACAGTTTGCCTCTCTTGCAGATATAAAGGGCCGTGTTGAGGAGGTGAGAGACTGGCATGTTGGAGAATTTGTACCCAGTTACTGCAGGAAACGATCTAAAACTGTAAGTAGTAGATTATAGTGTCAACTATTGGTGCGTTCATCTGATTTAAAGTGAAAACATTGTAGCTGAAGTTGATATACAGATAATGAACTTTTTAATGAGAGTTTATCTAAATTAAAATATTATTTGCTGATCCATTTGATGTTTTTGACGTATGATAAAAATACACAATAACAATTTTAACCATCATTAGCTCCTAAAGACCAAAGTTAAGTCTTCAAATCACTTTTTTTCCCCAACTAGAAGTCCAAAATGCAATTATATTCAGTTTAAGATAGGACAAAAAAAATTATATCTTCGTTTATTCTGTGATTTTTTTTTTCATGTTTGTCAAAAATGACATACATGAATAATTAATTATCAAAACAGTTGCAGATTAATCTTGTTTCAATTATCTAATCAATCAACTAATCTTTGTAACTCTAACGGTTACTTCACTTGGATGTTTGAGCATCACTGTGAAGAGTTGTGCACTAAAAGCTGTTTTCTCATTCATCTGCTGAGTGGGCAAAGTACTCAATTTTTGACCTTGATACTATTCAGGCATCTAAAAACAATAATGATATATTGGCTAGTAGTAATTTTCGGATGATTTATCTGTCTAGCTTTGATCTCAACAAACTTGGAAAGCAGTCATGGCCCAAATGCATCATAAAGAGGTGAGATGTAGAGACTGAAAACTTTTAGCACACAGCTGGAGATGTCCACTGTCTATCAGTTAAACTTTTTAATTGACAAGTCTCTGCATATCCATAGAAATGATCTTTCCGATCTATGAATATGAAGTAGATGTAAATCTAAAGCAGCTCTATCTGATATTTTTATAATAACAACATATCAAACGACAGTGTGAAAAGGGTCACTTTTAGTGGTGAATCTACGGACAATTATCTCCTGAATCTGCTGCTCCCCTCAGCTCTTTGGAGTTTTGTGGCAAGTTTCAACTCATTGTTTATCTGTCTGCCCCGTAACTTAAATGTTTTTCATTCTCACTGCACTAATAAAATTGTTTTCAAGGATAAAGCTCCAAAAACCCACTGTACACTGCCTGCTCAGTAACAAACATCACACAGACAAATGAGTAAAATGTTATGATATGTCAGCGTTGTATTCACGACTTGTTTCCGTCACCCCCAAGTGACCTTCTTATTGCTGGTTTAGGAATGTCAAACTGGCTTTTTGTAACAGAAAAAAACTATAACAGATATAAATAATTATTGAAAGCAAAGTATTCTCATCTATCTTAAAACATGCCTGTAGGGGATGTTAAAATTCATCCTTGATTTGCAGGTACACACACTTTCCACACATAGACACTGTGTTTTGCTTTGAAGCTCTCTGTTCTTTACACTCGCAGAATGATAAATAAAGCCTGCCTCAAACCTGCATGCTTTAGATCTACTTGAAACTCAAATTGCTCTGTACCCAACCATATCTCTTGGCTGGAGAAATAGCCAGAAAAGCCAGGCCAAGGTAATGCTGAATGACTAAGTGATAAGATGTGGCTGTTCCTTAGCTCAGCTTCCTGACACAGGTGTGTGTAGCTCAAAGCCATAGCCAAAAGCACGGAGCCAACAACGACAACAGCCAGGATTAACAGCTCGAGGCCAAATTCAGATTTAGGTGCAACAGCCACTAAATTTAATGAAAATACAGTAGACAGCTGTCGGGCATGGAAAAGCATTAGTCTGCTACAGTATCACTGTGCAGAAGCTAAAGAGAAGGATTATAGCATTTCACCAAAAATAGCACCAATTTCACTTGTCACTGTATATGATTACATTTCAATTATTTATCAGACATCAGCATAGGTTCTGAAAGCTTTTATAGATGAACAGCTCAGGAATTAAACACAGCCCTATTAGGCATCAAGACGTTGAAGTATGTGCAATCAGGATTGCTGAAAGCAGTTATTATTACAATTTAGACTGATGAGCTATTAACACATGTCAATGGGGATGATTGCAAAGATGCACATTTCCTCACCACCTGCTGCATTTGATTATCACTGAAAGAAAGGCAGAAACACCATCCTGAACTTCGAATCAAAATCTTAATTTGAAAACTTTTCAAACAGGTATCGCATGTATGACAACTCCATAAAGTAGAGACACTTCTGTCGAAACATTTTTCGTTAGTTGGGTATAAGTTCACTATTCTCTCTCATGAAAGAGCAAGAACAGATTTTTTTTATTGGTTGTGGATTTTTTTTATTTTTTTTATTTTTTTATTTATTTGTTTTAATGCACCATTGATGGAGACTGCTGTAAAATTTAATGAGGCCATTTTCTACATATCCTATCTTATTGCAGCAGCTGAGTAATGGAGTGTCATGCATGAACAAGGTTGATTAACAGGGAGGAGCTGCATTCAAAGCAAGAGTATGATGACTAATGTGGGGAGACATGAATTATTTGTTCAGTTTCAAGTCAAGAACAGAAGTTATCTCAGGGCACTTTTCATACAGAACTGGTCTAGACTGTACTCTCTACTACATTATATACAGGGATCCAATATTCCCCGATGAGCAAGCACCTAACTACAGTGGCAAAGAAAAAACACCCTTTTAACAGGAAGAAAACCTCAAGTAGAACCTGGCTCTTGGTGAGCGAGAAGGACCTGGATGCAGACAAAAGGGTGGACCCCCACAGGAGGCACCTCTACATATGGCAGGAATTCACATGATCTCAGCAGCAGAAGTTGGTCCTCTAATTGTCGTTTTGTTGTTTATGTGAATATGTGAATATGTGCCCATGTGAGTGATCCACTTCCAGCTGAAAGAGCAGATTCTACAGCAGTAAGGTAGTGTGTTAGGGATCTTTTCAATTTTATTTTTATATATTTTAATTCTTTCCATTTAATGTTGTCTATCAAACTTTAATCTATTGAAGAATCCAGCAAATGTAGGTATAAAAATACCGAGAGAATACATTTCAAATCCTAAGTGGCTCAAAGAATTTAACGTTAGAATTTTTTTTCTCATTGTTACAAGTTGTGCAAGTAACAAACAGTCATATAAGTTATACACAGTCATGAGTAAAACTTAATTTCCTAATGTCTCTCTGAGTTACATAGTAACTTAATTTCTCTCTTCCCCTCTGACAGAGGTGTGAGAGAGAGCAGGATAAATGAGAACATAGCACAATGTATATACCACATAGAGATATATAGTTATAGTAATAGTAATAATAAAAACAGCATTGAGTGTTGAGAAACAGATGGTTTGCAATCAGAGATCCAGACTCCACAGCAGAGATACCTGCAGAAAGCAACAGGAGGGGAGGGGAGAGAGACGAGAAAGCACTAGGAGAGAGAGAGGATACATGGTTAGGGATGAGCATCGATGGGATATGAATGTGTACAGATGGAGAGGGAGAGGAGGAGAGAGGAGCTCAGTGCATCAAGGTAAGTCCCTCAGCAGTCTAGGCCTATAGTAACATAACTAGGGGAAAGTTCAAGCCATGTCTGAGCAAGCCCTAACAATAAAATTGATCAAAAAGGAAGGTTTTATCCTTACTCTTTGATGTGGAAGGGATGGAATAATTGTGTTATGTAATAATTCCTTTTCTATTTTTGTTTTGTCTGAGATTAATATGAGATAAATGAAGGTCATAATATATGTCCTTAAGGCATGCTTGAAGTTTAGTTAACTGATTGGTTTCATCTCGTTTCAATGATAAATATAATCGGGTCCAAGCACAGAAGCTTGTGGACCTCCATGACTAACTTTTGAGTACACGGAAGATTAATTGTTGACGTAAAAAACTGAAACCATTCTGATAAGTAGGACTCAAACCAACTTAGAGCAGTTCCTTTAATGACCACTAAATGTTCCAGTCTCTGTAATAGGATGATCAATCATGCCAAATGCAACACATTTTTTATATTTTATATATCTATATATATATATCTATATATATATATATATATCTATATATATATATATATATATATATATATATATATACACACACACACACACACACACACACACACACACACACACACACACACACACACACACACACACACACAGTGAGTAGAAAATTACTCCATAAAAGCACCCTTGTCTTCTCTGTGATGTACAGGAAAAGAGGACATCAGAGTGATGTGGTGGATTCAAAGGGGACTGGGGTGGTGATAATATTAAAAATGGGTGCGAGAGCTCTCCATTCTCAGACATGATAGATAATGGCATTTCTACAAACCTCCCATCACTAATATCTATAGCACTCTCTCTTACCTATTCCATTAAATTACACTCATAGCCTCTGTCAAGAATGCCCTTTTGGGTTTTAATGGCTTACATACGATAGTTACGATCACATTCATGCTGTCTGAAAACCTCTCAACAAAATGGTGAACCCACAAACAAAAAAAAAAACACATGAAGGATCAAAAGAGGTTCCTGGAGCAGCGCCCAGGATAGCATGAGAAATAAGAAATGAGCTACTATAAATATAATATCCATCAATATTAAAATATGTATGGTGAAAAAATAAAAAAAACGTTGAAAACTATTCATATGTACAGTTCATGGATTTTTATGGCAATGAAGAGGAAAAGTAAATTGATATGATCATAGTGAATTAGTGTTAGGCAGTTATGAAATCAAACTACAAAACAAAAACCTTGTAAAGACGCCTTGAACCTCACTATTCACAGTTGGTGCTCACATCAACAGTCATACACATTTAGAAGCCACAAGGACTCAAAGGCAAAGGCAGCAGTTTCAATACAGATATTGTGGACTCTGTATATCAATGGAATTCTATGGCTTTAAAATAGCTATAATTGATATTTTGTAATAACATGTCAAATGACATTGTGAAAATAATGCAAAATTGTGCTCTTAGTAATTAAGCTACAGACAATAATCAACCACACCTGAAGCTCCACTCAACTTTATGAAGTTTTTACTTGTATATGTTTGTTCGTTTATTTGTTTGTTTATTTGTCAGCAGGATTACGCAAGACTGAACTAATTTCCACCAAAGCTGGTCAAGAGATTGAGCATGGGACATGGAAGAATTCTTTGCACTTTGGGGCAGATCCAGATCATTTACTATGAACTTGAATTTTTTTCTCTGAGGTCTGGTGTATGTTTTTTGACATTGGCCTTGAAGGAGGTCTGTGCTCTTCTGAGAGCCATTCTAGTTAATGTTTTGGTTCACTCTCACTGCCCTCATAGTGTTGTTTTCAGCTGCAGCAGGCAGTGGCTTTCAGTGGAAAAAGCTCTAAAAACCCTCTGTACACCTCCTGTTCAGCACCAAACAGCAGATAGACACAGTTAGCAAAACACTGTTGAATATAGTAGAGCCTTTAGTAGTTATAGAGCCAGATATTTCCTTCAGAAGTCAGCAGGGACCAAAATAAGAGTAAAAAGAGAGTGAAAAGTGTATTTACATTCATCAATTGGACACAAACACAAATCCAAATAAAAAATAATGTTGCTCCATAAACACTGGTTGGTTAGAAAAGCAAATGTTCACTAACAAGTTCACTATACCAACTCTAAACGTGATGATATGTTAGTTTTGGGTTAAATGACAGCAACAGATTGAAATTGATCTTGCATTTTGATCACATAATGTATTTATAACTCAAAATGATAAAAGAGAAAACTACGGCGTGTAAATTATGCAGCACACAGGCCCTTTGAATTTTAGCAAGACACACATTTGCAGATGCTCATAAAAACTGCGTGCACAGCTCTAAATTTGACACAAAACAATATGATCAAAGCTTCACACTCCAGACAAACTGCATTATGTTTCAGATATCAGCATGTTAAGAAACAGGATACAAGCAGCTGTTGGGGGGGTGGTTGATGATGGTGGTGGACTTGTCTGAGAAGAGGACTGCTGGGCCATTGATCTACCACAACACATCACTCCAGCTCCATTTACAGAACCAATGACATCCCCTGCTGATTGATGTGCAGATAATTGAGCTGTCGCTAGGGTTTTCATGTTTCTCCTCCAGCTTGTTCCAGACTTTAGGAATTGTATTGTATTTTACTTTAACACCATTTACAACAAAGGACATCCTGATGTGTATTTGTGTCAATATTCTCCTAGACTGCTGTCAGGGAGACTGAGAGATGCTAACTCCAGCACCAGGCATGATACACCACTAGCCTGTCCAGGCTAATTAACCTCAGGGGCCAGGCCTCCTGCTACCCTGCAGGGTCAGCCGATGTTGCAGCTGCTTCATCCCGACATCACACAGTCACAGACTCTTTTCTGGCTAAACCTCAACACAAAAGTTTACTCACTACTATTGCTTTGATCTTGAAATAATTAACTTGTTGAATGGTGTTGTTCAGACTTATTCGGACTTTAACATTAATCCACCTTAAATTAATGGTTTATTTATTGGTTATAATGCTTACTCGTTTTTCTTGCAGAGTTTAACAAGTAGGTTGATACCACTCCCGTGTCTGTTTAATGAATATATGGCAAGAGCCAGCAGCAAGTAAGCTTAGCTTAGCATAAGACTGAACACATGAAACAGCTAGACTGATCCACCCAAACTAATTACCACAGTGTATCCAAATTGTTTGGAACCAAAATGCAAAAATGACAGGTTTTTTACAGGGGGATTATGTGTCGGACCATTTCTTTGCTCCAACCAGTTGCCAGGCAACCAGCAGGGACTCCAGGTCTTGGCCAAGTAAATAAAATAACCTGGTTACACAACCTCCCATTAAAATAATGAATTATCACTTTTATTCATTATTTGTATGCATTAAATATATCAAAGTTACTTAGTTAGCTTTAGAAGTGAATGTAGGCAAACATTTTAACTACAGAGAAGCCAGCCTAGCTTTTTCTCACCGTTTGCAGTCTTTATGCTAAGCTGAGCTAACCAGCTGCTGGCTCAAGTTACATTCAAACCCTCAAATAGAAAGTAAATAGGCATATTTCCCACAATATCAAATAATTCCTTTTAAGAGCTAATTTGGATGATACAGGTGTAGCTTATCCATTTTTGCGTCATGCTATTTAAGATAAGGCCCTGATAAGAACACAACAGATGTGAGTATTCGGTTAGTCTTAAATCTCTGTTCGTTTCTCCCTTTAGCACTGACTGCCATTTGCATCAGGGTGTTTTATATCCATGGATGACCTTTAGCTTTTCCTTTGTTTAAGAGTTTTTAGTAGCTCTGCTGATGTTAAATGTCCTGTTAGCTGTATTTGCATGGACATTTTGAATATTTTTGTGAGTTTCTGCCCTCTAATTTTCCCCGACTTCAGGGTTCTGCATTAACAGCCTGGTTAATAACTATAATTTATGTGGTGTTTTTTAGGGGCTTATTGCATTGTAGAATCTAACACTTATTATTTATTATTATTTTTTATTATCATTATTATAACTACCCTTAACTAACCAATCCTTCGGTCTAGTTGAACTGTTCTTTTTTTATTGTTACCTTCACCAGTGAAGTTGTGTTTTCACCCATGTCTATTTGTGGGTTTGTTTATTTGTCAGCTGGATTGTGCAAAAAGTACTAAACCAATTTGCATCAAACCTGGTGGAGGAATAGGGCATAGCACAGGGAAGAACCCATTACATTTTTGGTGCAGATCCAGTTAAAAGGGGCAGAATCAGTATTTTTTTTTTTTTTCCACTTTCCTTAATATTGCAAGATAGAGCATTTTTCAACATTTTCATCATTATTTTTGCCTTGGTTGGGGTATGAGCTCTAATTAGTGCCCTTCTAGTTCTTGTTTTTTATGTTTTTGTACCGAATTTGTAATTTTCTGTCCCTATTGGATTAAGTATCTATTATATTCATGGGAACCTGTTTTTTGTCACTCCTTTAACCAAGTTTTTGAGTTAAACAAAGGCCTTTGTACTGAAAAATAAAATACTCTGGATCTCACTAAAGCACAGTTATGTAAATATTGTGATTACTATGTAAATATGTAGACTTGCTAAGATGACATGTCAAAAGCTTCAAAACAAAATTCAAGAGACCACAACAAAGGACACAGGAAATGAGAATGAGTTTCTTATTTATGCATTGTGTTGGTGACGTCAAGGCCAGATGGCAGTTTACAAGTGTCTGGGGCCATTTTTTCCAGCAAGAATTTACACGTGTCCTGTCATAATGATGATGAAGATGGGCTTTCTCTGTGGTCTGAGCAGTGCCACTTAACGGAGCACATTAGGGTGTGTGAACCTCCTATAGTGTCCCTGTCTGTGACTGGTCAAGCAGCAGGTTAACCCTGCCCACATGGAAAAGGCTGCTGCCAGAGTATCAATAATTAAAAGGCTCTGCATCTCTCCTCTTGCATTGTTCCTGTCGTAATGGCCATAAGCGAGTTCATTATCCTTTTCAGCATCGACTCAGCAAGATTATCATCTGCTGCCCGCTGATACAGCGGCCATCACATAAAAGCTTGCTCTCTAGCAAACTGCACCATTGCTCTCAGGCGATGGCAGCTTCATCAGAAAACGCAGCCATGCACTGAGATAGCAGGCGATAATGCTTTCACATAGTGAGCCATATTTTGGAAACGCTGCTTTCTCCCTCTCTTGTTCTTCACAATATAGCAGGGACATTGGCTTCTTAAAGCCTGCCTTTGATATCAATGTCATTTTCATTTACTTATAATAAATAATGCATACATTCATAGAGTGGGCTAGACAGAGAAATTATTTTTCCATATGACTGCTAGCTGTGTTTTCAATGTCGTCTTTTAAGTCAAAAATTTGAAAAGACATCCCATGAGGCATTGTACATTGTTGGCAGGTCTAGACAGCTCAAAGGGGTCACTGTATCCCTGATGCTGATCATGACCTCTGACCTCTAGGAGGGTTAAACAAAAAAAAACATTTTCCAAACATTTTTCCAGGAATGATAAGGAAAGATATGGTAAATTGTTTGCTGCTACATGCAATGATCAACTGTGTGCTTATAGGCCTACTATCAAATGAAGTGATAGGGAGCACGAGTGAAACTGAGAGTAGTTCAAACAATAATGGTCTTGTGGTACAAATTTGGTTCAGATTCAAAGATGAGGGGACCTCCATGGGTCAGTGACTGTGAACACCGGTACATAGGGTTACTTAATGGGAACAAATGTATTAAAAGAAATCAAATAAGTGTGTTGAGTTACTAATATTAGTGCTTATTCAGTGTGTGTTTCAATGGTGAAAGTTAAAGCTTGAATTCTAAAAGAAGGAGAATGAGGCTGTACTCTGTGGTGCTGTTCAGCCGTGCTGCATTTGACTGTGCTTCTGCTATTAAGCCTACCCTCATTAATATAAATGGGGTGGACAAAATAATAAAAAGGCCTCTCCAGCCTTCAAGATGATCACACAGTTGAATCAACACTCTTCTCAAACAATTTCAATGAAACCTGAACATCATAACTTTATTGAAGGGAGGATTTACTGCAGGACTGTTGTGTTAGACTGAATTAGTTTTAGTAAGGCATACTCAATCATTCCACTAATTAGAGCACAAATTCATTAAAAATTTTAAAAACGTTGTAAGTCACCGGTTGGAGATTTCATTCCCTTGGTTAAACAAGAGCACTCTGCATATCTCTGATGCTGAACATCAAACAGGCTGCACAATAGAAAAGAATGAATTCCCCTAAAATGACTGAGGCCACACTGGTAATGATGACTTGTCTTAATTGTAAATTTCTTAAAAAAAAAAAAAAAAAGCCAATAAATACCATGCATGACACATCTGCTCTTATAGATATGGATACTATTGACAGTCCTACCTTTGGTTGGTGCTTTCAGACATACTGTGATACAAGAAGCCACACGAGGACGGACGTGATCTGTTAGACGAAGAAATAACATGTCATGTTGTTGTTCTGCTATACTGCAATACACATGTAGGAGCTGAGAGCGTCCTCTGGGACGAATGATATGGCTGCACATTCATGCCAGATGTCCCTAAACGGAGGAAGCTAGTCCCTTTCATCTATGTGCTTGGCATACCATTGATTCATGAAGCATGCAACACTGGTTACAACTGGGCTCTTTACTCTCTGTGTGGCCCTTTAATTTTAATGCCTGACCTCCCATAGCTGTCAGAGATGTGGACAAGAAAAATGGTGGCACATATTGGGGGGCAAGGATGAGAATGATTTTGACATTTGTTTCGGGTGTTGTCCCATTTCAGCATGGATCAGTGTCTGCCACACATCAATTTCACATGAGTTAGATCCAAAACGAAACACAGCCAGAGGGGCCATGGCTGTCTGGTGGTCGAATCTTTTGGAACAAGGCCTCTGAATATCATAGTCCAGGCTACATGCGATAAAATTAGCAGCTACTACTCTTCTACTGATAGTACAGGTGCTGCTGCTTCAACAAGTATTATGGTGACACAATATATGGTTTACAGTCAATTTCCAATGGTGGCAGAGGAATATGCTGAAAATTCTTTGCTCCAACATAACCAATATTTGTCAAATCAACAATGAGAGCCCCTCTGGGAGCCAGGACATATCTGAGCCCTGACTTTTATTTCCTCACGTGTAATACAAAATTGAATAGATCAGCTTCTGACAATTAATTGAATAAATCAAAAGCAAACATCTCTTTATATATTTATAAGCATCTAATAACACTATAACTCGTGTTGACATTTCATTTATTGGTTGTGTATATCCTTAGTAAAGAATGTCTCAAAATCACATTAAAACAGCAGAAACAACAGTGCTCTTTGCAATTTGGAATTGCTCCCTGGTTGCACATTACTACGGCAGGGTCTTGAAGTTACAGCTCAGAGATGTTTACTGCAATGGGAACAATAGAAGAAAGCTCTGTGAAGTGGAAAGAGATAACACCAGGATGTGTTGGATGGTTTGCTGGAGCTCTACAAATTAAAGAGAGTACATGGTCCTCAAGTGAAATAACAAGTCTTTTCAAAAGCTAGTGTATATTTGTCCATCCTCTGCATCAAAGTTACAGAGAGGCCTCAGCAGATAGATACACAGGGAGCAGGAAGCATATTCAGCTCCATTGTTTTTTCTACAACTGGCTTAGCTCACTTTGGTTCATTTTTAGCACTTGTCTGTGTGCCCTTTCATTAGTGCAAAATTTAACAGTGTACACAGTAATTGAGCTAAAGAAGTACATGGACAGCATAATGTTTTATTCTGTGTTCATAATAAGAATGGTACCTGAAACCTGAATACTATGATTTAAAACATTTTCTGTTCAGTCAAATGCTTAGTTCATTGTTTTGCAGGCTTTAGCCGGCTAGCTGGAAAACATCCTTTAAGAAGCACAGTAAACGTGCTAATGTCAGCCATAATCCAAGTAGATACTACTTTAAACAGTCTGATGCACCTCTAGAATGTATATTTCGAACACAAACTGGTTATGGAATAATTTTTTTTCCCCTTTTTTTTAACCACGTTCAGATGAATATTTAAATTTTGAATTAAAAGTAACAGCCTTTCTGTACATGGTAGTTGTGGTATATGAAAATATGAAGCTCAGGCATGAAGAGGAAAATTTCATAATAATAGAACCCATTAATTATATATTTCTCAAAAAACAGCTGGCATTACTCAGAAAATACCTTTTCTTTTCAAACTGTAATCAATCACAAGAGCTCACAGTACTCACACTGGGCTTAGTTTGCTCCTAGGTAACAACAGCATGGTATGACTCCTGTAAATCATGACATGCCATAAAAAAAAAACAACACTGCACTGATTTAGCACTGCACTCTTATAACACAATGGGCACCTTTTAATAAAAGTATTAAAATTGATGCAGCGGAATCAGATATTGTCTTTTTTATTCCATACAGTCCTTTTCCTTGTCAGCACCTAGCACCTGCATTACCCACAATGAAACTTGGCAGTTCAAACAGAAGGTCAGGGTGTTTTATCGTAGTAGTAGCTAATGTAGCCTCAAGCTACTAGCCTCAAGCACAAATGAGGAGTGGGCTACAGAGGTCTGGTTAGCTCACTTCTAACTCCACTCCCCCAGATTTTTTTCCATTCTTCTGTCCCAACTGAAGCAGTCTCAAACTACATTGCTTGACTTCATGCAGCTCACTCTAAGGTCAAAAAAGCCTTTTTACAGCTTTGTAAACAAACTTTGTTGTATAAAACAAGTCATTTCAAGAAATCAACATGATTATCAATTCTTTACGTATTTTTGGGCACCTTTGCTGTAAGTAAAAAATAACAATTGAGAGCAGTTAGGAAATACTGGAGAGAGATGGAGGATGATATGCAACAAAAGGTGCCCAATTCTATTAATTAACCTAAATTTGTATAATTTTACAAACTGTAACAGAATGATTTGCACTTTTGGCAGTATGCACGGTAGGATTACCTCAGCATCATAAATTAGTAATTACTGCTCACCAAGCTAAGCTCCAGCCAACTGATCCACTTCTCACACTGGAGTCAGTGAATTTGAGTCTGTGGGCAGTTTATGCAACTCAAAACTTTACCAGTCAATCAAATTATGTAGAGTACTTTGAATGGCTTTTATGTATGAACAGTGCTATACAAATTTACTTCTAAAGAGTTATTGGATAGAGAGCACTTTATCATTAGTGCTGAAACAATTAGTCAATTAATTGATTGTTAGTTGCAGCTCTGTTTATCATTAAAACTATGTTTTGGCCAACTAATTCCTTGATCATTTCTCAGAAATGCAAAGCCCTCGCTGCATTAGATTACTTAATCCATTCACAAGGGGAATTCATCCTCTACAGGTGATCCACCCTGACTTTTCAGAAGTAGTAAGGAGCCACAGCACAGCTCCTTCAGCTGCAGTTCTGATGCAAGCACTTCAGTCAAGAGCTATGGCAAGAATAAAACTAAACTAAAGGAAAGAAGAAAGCAAGGAAAAGTGGATGAAAACAAGAACACCCTCAGGAAACCTAAGGAAACAGGGAGGGAGCAGGCAAGGACCTAATTTTTCTTTAAACTCAAGCTTTCAGAAGCTCTCAATGGAATTAACACATTTCATCCAAACTTAATAGAGTCAGTGTTAAATGAGATAATTCTAATGTGATGTTTGTGTATGTTGTGCAAACTGTGGCAGGGCAGGCTCAGTGCATGACCAAAATGATAAGTCCAGTGCCCCTTCATCGAGCAGGCAGAGTCACACAGATAGAAGTCCTGCAGGTTTAAACAGTTCTGGTTTAATGAGCGGCGACATAGAATAATCTCCGCAGCCAGGTCGCAGGTGCACACTCCAGGCTACTGTTAACTCAGTCCATCTGACAAACATTGATCAAAGGTACACGGGCTCAGAGAAGTGTAGCTCAGATCCCATACAACACTGCTCCTCCCAGGATGCAGAGAGATATCCGTCAGAAGTTTAACCAAGTGAGAAAACTGGTCAAAAATAAAAATGAATTTTAAAAAAAAAAGAGAGAGAGAGACCACTTTAAATCAGACATACCACTTTTATATTGCCAGATGCAGCCAACTAACCATTAGTAACATTACACTGACAATTTCCATCTCATTGCAAATCTGGTGACGATTGTGTGAAGGAAAGAGCAGCAAATGACCAAATTTATAAAATAGCAGCAGTCAAATTTCTAAATATGCTTAAGGGAAGGCATTAGCTGTGAGCTTAAGTGTGGCTATTTGAATTTTCAATTCTCTTAATAGCTCATGTGAGTTGACAGAGGCAATTTTACTAATTTACTATCATTATAATCCACCCTAGATTTCATATCCGTCTGTTTCAAGGAGTAGGTTCAACGTGTTCTTCTCAGTCTCACTGTGAACATGTGAAAAGTAAGATATCTCAATGATTAAACACATTATTGCTCAACCTTTAAGAACAATTAAAGGAAATCATTAAGTTTAATGAAATACTGGAGTGGTGGTCTACTTCTTCAAAGGTTGTCTCATTACAAACACCCCACAAGGTCAAGTATGTGTGATTCTGCTCTGTTCACTGTGTAAGTTAGTCCTCTCTCTCCTGTTAGAGTCCTTATCCAGAGGGAAGATCCTGTCAGGTTTTGCCCTCCAACTCACAGAAAGTACATGATGATAATCGTCCGCACTTTTGGCAGTAACACTGCTTTTATTGAAGTAGATCCCTTCCTAAGCCTTTACGGAAGGAAGCTGGATACTGATACCTTAACTTGCTACTGAACATCCATGTAATTCGTTGATCCATTTCATGATGCAACAAAGATGGTCTAGGAAGACACTTTGTTTTTCAGATTGCACTCATCTTGCATAGCATTTCTGGCCAAGATCTTACCATCTCTCAACTCTAGAGCTACTTCTCTTCTCAAGGTACAAGCCCTGGAGGACAGCATTGAGAGCTGTACACTCCCTTTTGGAAATTGAAGACAGCAGTAGCTCTAAAATGAAGCACAGCAACAATCTGGACAGTAAGATGTTGAAAAATAAGGGGGGAAATGAAGTCCTGGTCAGAAACTGAATTATACAATATAGACAGCACACTCCCTGCTGGCAAGATTTTCACCAAAGAAGATCAATACCATTTCCAAATCCTTTCTTTACAAACAACCTTTTGTCCACCAGCCTGTTTAGATTTAGATTTAAGATAAATATAATTGCATGGATGCTCCTTGATGGAGGTTGCCTGATCCAAAGCCCAAGCGCACTAATTAGGAATGTAAGAATAATCCAATGCCAATATTAGGTTGCCCTGAGCACCAGCCCTGGATAAGCATTCATGAAGGTCATCCTCCTCAATCAGCTCTGCTGGTTATCATGTCAGACTAGAAGATGTGACTCATAAGGCATTTAGAGTCAATGAACATCTTAAGCTATAACTTTCATTCATTTTAATTTAGAAATAATAAACAGATCAGAAATCTATGTCTGAGAGAATCTAAGTCATTTGAAATAAATATATGAAAAAAAGGGTATTGCCTTTAACAAAAATATAATCCATTTATTTAAATCTTAAGCAGCATGTGTTTAATAAATATACACTTCACCTAAATGCATGTTTTTTGCAACAGTATGGCCCACCCTTCCTCTCACTTGAGGTATACTTTTACAATTTTCACCCACCCATTTGTCATTTTACATCTCAGGTCTGAAATTAGATGCATTCATATCAACATTTCATTTAAAGCACAAACTCAAAAGCACAAACTCAAGTGAGAAATTGTAGCAGTCTTCAAACCTTGTTTTTATCTGGTCAAAGCTCACTCACTGACAAAACACTGTTCACTTATCATGCATATCACACATTCTTCCTCTTTTAAATAATCAGTTTGAAAATACTTTATTCTAAATTCACCATGTCCGTCTGTACCCTATCTATTCTTGCATTTCACTGAGGCCCTTTTTTCGGTTAGAACATTTCAGTTTCTTTACATTTGAAGACTTCTCGGTCACAGTGTAGAGTCCCAGAATCCACAAATTTTCACCTCAGTCGACTATTAATGTTTTGAGGCACAACCATCCCCAAATAAATGTGCCATTGTTGTGGCGAAAGCAGAGAAAAGCTTGAGCTGGGACATGTTGAATACAACTGACAGAAAAGTGACACTTTGATATTATCCTGGGCAGGGACGAAAGAGCAACCACCAAGCCTGAATACTGAAGCAGGAGTGCAAGTTTCTTAAGTTGGAGGGTCCTTCAGTGGCGACATGATGCTGACTCGCAAGAGAACTTAAGTAAAATGACCCCTCTTCATCTCTCCTTGAATTCAAAGTCAATCTGTTTTTAATACACAAAAAATAGAGGCGCTGATGGCTAATGTTGCTTCTTGTAATGCCTGTATTAATGGTATTTTCAAAACAAAACAAAGAGTCCATGGCCATGCTGGCTGCTCTGTGAGGCTGTATTAATTTGCCATTTCCCTGCTCTCCCTGTTTCCCAAATCTCACTATATTGATCATATGACTTTTCTGCTCCTGTCTCACATTCACAGCCATTGCTTTCATTTCTCCCCTCTCCCAAATGACAAACACACAGTTAATGTTACACCGTAAAAAATGTCCTAAAACCATTAAAATATGCACTTAATACAAATAGGCATTGGCACATGCACTTCTCGTGATAAGCAAAATATCTTAACATCAGTTATTTTCGCACATTTAGCTCTTTTTGCTATTTCCAGGGTTAAGGGGAAATTGTCTTTGATATACACACTCTTCAGACTAAATATTAACTTGTATATTCAAAATGCAATTCATGCCAAAAAACTAGAAACTAATTACTAAATTTCATATTAGAAAAAAAGTATAATGGTTTTCTACCTACACTAGTGTAAATCAATGTAGAATACCTTTATTATATCAAATAGCAAGCTTCAGTCAAACCAAGAATAATTAAACAGATTGTGGTAAAAATGGTGGATTACTAAATAAACAGGATAAGCTTTTAAAGGGAGCCTTTAGTGTCTGATTTTCAATCGTCTTAAAGTGTAGGCATAACTGCTGGATTCAATACTTCTCCCCTACTGGGGCATCACGCTGCCAGAGGCAAGAAAATGACTAGACAGGATGAACAGCAATATGGCAGGCTTTACATTGCATAAATAAGTTTTATATGTATTTGAGGGAGATAATACTGTGTGAAAAAACAAACATTAACCACCTGTCCTCTGAATGGGCTCTGCTTTGCAATTGGATTGTCATTATCCAATCAGATGTGGGTGTAAAAATAGGGTCAAGTTTTCCACAAAGTTTTCTGCTTTGTATCTGGACACAGGTGTTCACAAAAGTATTTCTCTTATTTCACAATCATGTGTGACCTTGCCACTGACATAATTTGGTTACAGATCTTATTCACACAGTCTCATTGATTTTTACTGAGACAAATCTTTTCTACACATGGACAAACAGGAATTACTCACACAGATTGATTGTATATGTGAACATCACATGCACAAAAATCTTACTGAACTAATTTGAGCCCATAGACATACAGATTCTTGATCAGTCTTTGTAAAACTCCTGTCCTTAAAGTGTTGTCTGTAAATTTACAGGACAAACAATGTTCTGTCAGGGTTATCATGCCACGTCAAAACAGAGATGACAAATGAGCTCTTCCAGGTTGAGGATAATTTAATACACATACTAGCAGAACAAACAGGCCCAGGAGGGGTAGAGTGAGGTTAATCAATCATGGATGGTGTTGCTCTCTCATGTGGATGAAAAAACAAAAAAATAAAAAATGCTAAAATGTGTCTCCAAATATACTTTGGTGCCCATTAATATATCCACACAGCCTGCCCACGCACTGTCTATGTGTGGGTCTGAGGAGGGTCTGAGAGCTCCTGGGTGACAGGATCCCGTTGAAATGATTGAGCAGCTGAGTCGGTGGTTAGATCAACAACAGAATAAATGGATCTATGACTGTGCAAAGGAAAAGGGAACAAACGGATCACTAACATCCAATACTGGTTGAAAGGACCGATGTCAGTGTGAGAGCAATAGATCACACAAAAAGGCTTCAACATTGAGTAAAATGAGAGAACAGGAATTTGGGGTCTAATTTTGCAGTTACACATATAGAGTATAGTACATAAAATGCTGTAGCCTCCACTTTCAAATACTGTTTTACTGTCTTATTCTGGGAATTTGTAAGAATTTGTGATGTTCAAAATACTGGCTGGTTTGTTAGAGATCTATCTATAGATATATAGATATATAAGTATAGATATAATAACTTTTGTAAAACAATACCTTAAAAATGAGTGGTACAATGTAAATCATATTTTGTTTTGTCATTTCACAAAAACAACACTTTTCTCTCATCTTATGTCTTTTATCTCAACTTGTTCTGTACTAGTTTAACTGTTTTAAAGGGAAACACCCACTATTGTCTGCTGCAGTCGTGCAGCTTGGAAAATATTCCCTTGTTGAATTGTACTCAGGATACAGATACATGTCTTTAGCCCCAGTGTTTAATGTCATGGAGAATGAAAACATTTTGGGGGAAAAAAAAAAACCTGACGGGTATAACAAACCAGTACACCTGAGACATGCTGGCTTAAAACAAGACTTTGTTTGAAACTTTGTGTTATTACTTTTTCCTGCATTACACAATGGGAAGTTTTAACTGGAACATTGTTTTAAGATAAAACTGTCATTTTCTCATGTAGGTCACATAATAAGACTACAGTAGTGACAGAGAATCTGGTTTAATACATCAAAATATGTTAGAGTGGCAGAGTGATAAAAGATGCAATTATCACTGTCATGTTATTCTTTGAGCTTTGAGCCTACTGTCGCCTCTCAGCATGCACGCCCAATATTGATATCTCCCACCACCTTTATCCTAATTATGCTCAGAATAATAGCTTGCTGACACGTGGAAAGCATGGCCTTATGGGAGCACAATACTAAACATAGTCATCAGGAGCTTTCATTACGATCTACTGGGGGCCTATAATTTATAACCACGATTTGTATCGCTGTGCAAGGAGGGAGAAGTTCAAAGTCTTTTTTTTATACATGCAACACTGGCAGCAATTTTCTTTTGCAATATTCTTAATTGCTTTGTTTATCACATCCAAAAAAGGACTACTTTGTGTTGGAAGTGAAAGGGACAGTGATTCCCTCTATTAATAAGCAAAATCAAGGTCCTTTTGAATAAAACGCAAACAGATCTTGAGCTGCTCTGTGGCCTGCAGGGGAGGACTGCTGTGGTAGTACTGGTACAGGAGTGTAGACAAATTAAAATGAATACCAACTAAACCACCACTGCCAACGCAGCTACAAAGTTGGATCACATTTCATTATTCAGACTATGCTAGATTAATTGTCGCTGGCCAGACAGAAAGTCTTGCATAAAATAAACCAAGTTGCCATGCAGGGGGCATAATTTCCTGTGGGGATGGGGGGATGTGGGGGTGTCAACCTCAGTTTTCAACAAGAAAAGGTCAAACCCTAGTGTATGGCTGCACCAGCCTTTATCTGTTTGCTTCACTCCTCTCTCTTTGCTCACATTTACCATATTTTAATTCAGCCAAATTCCCAATAAAGCTTGACTCATTTATATATTTTTCTCTTTCTGTTGTCAAACAGTACAAGTTTGAAATAGTGACTGAAACGTAACCCATTAAGACCACATGTTAACCAGCAGTCACTTCAAAGCCATTTCCCAGCTGCTGCCCTGAAATGCTAAAATCTGTCATCTGCAACAATAACCATACACACAAGATAAAGACAATAGCTGTACTTTGATTTTGACTACATTCACTTGTGAAATGATCACTCAGAGAGAAAGTCAGAAGCTCATTCACATCTGTGTCAGCTGCTGTGCAGTCAATCGAATGAGACCAGAGAGATGTATGCCTGCACAGGGAAAGCTCAGCCTCATGCTTGTGGCAATTCTGTTGACTCTCGTCTACAGAGAGCTGCTAAATTTTGTTTGCTTTTGTGCTTTTGTGAAAAAAAAAAACTTGCTAAATGGTTGTGAAAAGTCTGTAGACCTAGCGACAAAAGCACTAAGTTTGCAGCACTGCCTATAAATGCCCCCTGATGATGCAATAAAAACTGTCTGCAGCTTTTCCTTTGGAAAGAGCGAAGACCATTGGGGAAACTCAGCACTCAGTAACATGGTGAACAATGTTTGTAACTTTATCTTGCACTCTGTCAGTCAGTCACAGACATTTGAATTCATAGGGCTGGCCCTGCTGTTGCAGTCGGTTTCATTCACTAAATTCATTCACTAAAGCATCCTCTTATTACCATTACTGTGCACCCAAGCTTTGTGAGCAGGAGTAAGTGATTAGAGAGGCTTTTTCACCCCAGACTTTGACACTTAGGAAACATACAAGCTGCCTACCTTCTTGGTAGAAGGTTTAGGGGCTGTATGTAGCGTGTGGGGAAGACTGCAGACACTACTCAGGGCTGAGAAGTCTCCCTAAATCCTCTTCATTTTTCAGCTCAAAAGATTATAGAGATTTTATAGTTTTTGTTTACAAATAATTCACCTAAAAAGGATGCACGAACTGATTACTGCATTTTTTTTTTTGTTTTAATATTTATCATTGACATTGGAAATATTAGTTTGATTATTTATATAATAATGATAATAATAATAGCAATTCATCATAAAGCATCAGATTTCTAAAGCGGAAGTTATACATGATTGTCAGGTTTTGGTATAACAACATTATTATGGAACGCATGATAACAGATGAAGACCCTCTGACTGCTTATCCCACCAAATCTAGATTTTCTCTGAATTTAGTTTAGCAGCAAAAAACCTGCTCTGAGTCCTTTTTTAGGCAATGCACCAATAGGCAGTATTTGTTCATCACTGTGTGTGTCATACTCATCCTTTTTTATTTCTAAGATACTATTCTTCTTTACGGATGCTGATTGTCTAAATGTAGTTTCATCATAATTTTCAAAACTTTTTTATCCTTGGCTTATTAAAACAACTTCGCACAATTTCTATACACGCACCTGATATTGACACAAAGAATTTGGCCTCTCTGAAGCATGGTTAGTCAGCTCTTCGTGCACTGAAAACTCATATCAAAGTGTTAATTGTCTGATTTTACAGCTGATGAATGCTCTTAATTGGCTTTAAACATTTTAATGCCAACGTTTGTTAAAGTATTTGTAATTAAGATAAAATTACTTTCACATCAAAGTATCTCTTATTTTCTCAGTCTCTTTACACTTCCAGCAGGTCTTTATGAAGCAGATAATCCTAAACCCAAAAAATAAAAATTAAAAAACAAAAATAGAAAAAAAATGGAAAATGGAGCCAGCAAGCAGAAATGTCAATCATGTACTGTGTTTGGCTAATAAATTAGGCTAAAAACAATTTTTACAGCTAGCAATCTGATCTTTGACCTCTAAATTATGTTAAAATTAATTAGGCGGTTGCTCCTTATTCTGCATGACCAAACTATATGGATTGAGTAATAAAGGGGAAACTGTTTCATACAGCTTACAGCGAGGATCGGGGAGCACTTCCAATTGTAATCACTTAAGTTTACAAGGTGCTACTACATTGATTGCAGTTACTATCACATTCATTTCCACCAACAAATGTATTTAATAGTGTTCTAAAACTGTGATTTACAATATTGAGGTTTGAATGCAGTTACCAATTGGATTACAGTGGTTTGATGTGACTAAAAATATTAGGCTACAGTGGGGTACAATAAAAGACAGTCACAAATTTTTCTCCTTTTCTTGTTTACTGCCTGGTACTGTCTACCAATGCATAGGACACTGACTGACGCTGAAAATCAATCAAAACCAAAAGAAACCTGACACAAACACGACTTTTGAAAAGTGGCTTTCAAATAGATTTAGAAATATATCCTCTTTGCAATTACTTCAGATTTTTGTTGCCTGAAATATTACAATGCAAGTTATTCAGCTCATTCAAGATGTATAAAATTACATATCTCTCTAATATTAAAAGCCAAATACATTTAGATAATACTCTGCATTAACCATGAGTTATATCATATTTAAGTTGGTTGAATAGGTGTGTTACAACTCAGATTTTAATTTTCACAGACTTTAATTCAGTTCTTGCCACGGTTTTCAAAAGCTTCCAACATCAGCAAATGTCATTGTGACAATGATATTGTTACTCAATAATGAAAGCAATGTAAAATTAAAGTGAATGTTTCAAGATAAATCTTGCTTTTAAACAGCACTTGAGACTTCAAGTTGGACTACAGGTCCTTGCAAATACAGATCTTTCTAGTGCTGCTTAACAGTAGATACAGCATGTTCTGCCTGGATCAATGCACTTCCCTCAGGGCTACAATTCAGTGGTCCTGAGGTGAATACTTTGGGTCATAGTCATACTTTCTAGGAGCAGCACTTGACTGAAAATGGCATGTTGTGCTTCAGATGTGGTGCTGTCTGATAAGCAGTTTGCAGAACTAAGAGCAGAGAAGCTTTGTTAGCAGTTGTCTTAGGAGGGGCAACATTCAACTCTTATTTCATCAGACCTCTGATTGCAGGGCTTAATTAACTCTGCAGTCCTGGCATGTGTCTCAGAAGACTGCTATAATTTTGATGTGGGAAATTCTTGATACAGATTTATTGGAGCCTAATTGGTTTTGGCAAGGTTACATATCAGAGATTTTAACCAATATCCAGAAACACATTTTTGAAAGGCTACAAACCTCTGAAAATTCACACTCTGATACAACACCACAAGTCACGGTTTATGAACCATCACTCACTAAAAGCATTTAACTTATGTATGAGTTGATGCATCAAGATACTTTACAGGTATTTTTAAGCAGTAAATCAAATGTTCAGCTTTGATGGTGTCAGGACCCAAGGTTAGACAGAGAGGGTAGCTATCCATCTGGCCAATAACAGCTGGAACGACCACATTTTGAAACCTTAAAGGCTGACTGCATCCTTTCAAGCTGCAGGGTCATGAGCCCATTACCCATCAGCCTACTGTTGCTGACATTGATGCTCGGTTTGGAGATTATTAGTTTTATATACTGTGAGCTAATTCTGAACCTTAAGGAACGCACACTGCAGTACGGTAATAAGTAATAACAATGCTGCAGCGCCAGTGAGTAGGTATGAAGGTGGTGGTTGTAGGACAGCAGAATTAAATGTCAAGGTTTTTGGATCCATGTCAGTGAACCAGCTCTGAATGGAGGTGCCAAATTTACAACCCTAATGAAACACTTAGCCTACTCAGGCCCTTGCCCTTCTTTTACAACACTTCAGTCATATCAGATCCCATGTACTATTTTTACCTGACCAGTTAAATCAACCAGACTAACATTTATGAAATTCAAAGCATAGTATATATGTTTAATGTGCACTGTACAGGTCAGTGGCCTAAAAAACAAGGCTTGGGGGAGAAAAATAGTAGACACAGACTCGAAGCTTGGTTAGAGTTTGATAACGCAGACTAACGGCAGAGACACATCTACTGGGCCGATATTAGCTCATTTCATGAGTTACACTGCATTCATGATGCATTCAGACCTCATTCACATTTGCAAAAATTTCTAAAATTCATTTTTCATATTTGTCATTTTAGGGTAGTGGGTGTAGATTGATGTGGAGGAAATCAGTTCAAACAATTTTAGCATAAGGCTTCAACATAACAAAATGTGAAAAAGTGAGATCTGAATACTTTCTGAAATGGTAAAATTTCCCAAACTGGCAAAAATCTGCCAAGATAAGGGGTAAAGAAGTCATTCAGTTTCATGTAACCACAGAAGTTTGGCTACCCACTGGGAGGACTTATCTGACAATACATGTCTGTGCCTTGGCTAGTGAGCAGACAGGAATGAGTGGTCCTCCCTCAGGGCTGCCAATCTTTACTGTCTGCTCAGAAGAAGAGGCACCATGGTGAAGCCTTTCTGCCCGGCACCCACGGGACCCAGGCTTCTGTCACAAGCAGTGGGAACCCACGTCAGGCTTGGTTTGCACTGTTACATAAACTCCAGCAGAGCCTTTAATTAGCCTATAAGTTTCAGTTATATCGAGCAAAAATTAATTACATTTTGCTTTCTGTTGTCAGAGATCTCCCATCTGCTATTTCTAGGGAAACAGAAAATGACCAAATAACCAGTAAAGACAGTTAGACCTACAATCCCTTATCAAGAACATTAATATGACATTTCAATCATCTTTTGTCAGAATTTCGCAGCTGTATATAACAATAATTCCAAGTAACACAATTAACAAATTAGGCGACCTCGATCCAGATAAGTAGCAGAAAAATAATGGATGGAGTACCCATTTAAAAAAGAAAACAAAAAAACAGAAAATCTAAATTAATTTAAGTTTTTGCTATAAATGACACTTACCCATCATGAGTTGATTAGCTTCCTGGCTACTGTACCTAGAAGTTGTAACAGGTATGATGGTACTAATTTAAACTCCACAAAAAGGATAGAGTAGTCTCCTGTACACACTTTCCAATGTCACATTAGTCTCACTTGTAGGTTATACTATAGATGTATAATGTCTTCAAGCAGCCCACAAGAATATTCAGGCAGGCAAGAAAAATATACTCAGGACCTTATAATACCTTTTAAGCCCTTTTATTCATGAATTTACAAGACCTGTAGATACCCCCTTTTATCTGTTAAAAAGCAGATCTCTTAAGGTAAACTGCAGTCCATAGTCTTTTTTATTAGAGAGCTAAGACATGTAAATCTAAACCACTACTGCTTTACAAGAGAAGATCTGAAACATAAAGCCAGTCAGCCCCTTAAGCCCCATCCTGTCCTCACCTAGGGCCCAATTAGAGGAGTTGTAGTGACAAGTCAAGCATTACTGGCCTCCGCAGGCCAAAGAGATCTGGACTCTTGTTTATCTCTTATTTCAACTGTAGAAAGCACATTAGAATTTTCCCTTCAGTGTGCTATCAATAAGTGCCAAAACAACATAAGCTGCATGGCCAATACATGTTCAATTAGGATTACCCAGAGACACAATTCTTTCGGAGTGTGGAGTTCAAGTCTTCATGAAGCTTGTCAAACTGCACAAACTTCCATTTGGCTTTAAAGGGTCCAGATTTGCAATTAACTAAAGTGACAGCGGGGAGAACAATGCACCTACCACAGCCACCCTCACCCCAAAGCTTTTCCATTATTTTAACAAGCACAGTAGCACATTGTATGTTAATAGATTTCCTCCCAGTCCTCTAGAGCTCACCCAGCCTGTTGTCAGTCTTGTTGATTAGCAAGAACACAATTAGAATTTCAGGGCACTGTTTAACATTAGTATTCCTGATATACAGCTTCATACACCTACATGGCCTTCCTGGTGTCACCTGACTCCTTTACCTGGCTGTTTCATCTCCAGGGAGTATCTTTGTTTGACCTCCAATGAGCATCATACTTAAACCTTTTGTTGTGTTAATTTGAGACTTGATTATATCTTGGACAACCCCTTAGCCTTTCCAAATGCTTTATGAATACTAATAAGTCATACTATAAGTGCATATGTAGAAGCAGAGAATGCTCCTTTAATTAATCTTTGCCTAAATTAAGCTTATTAAATAGGTACAACATTGTTAAGACACTTAAAGATAATATCCTTTATTTGTAATTATATTAAAAATGAGGAAAACTTGTATGTTATGTGTCCTAGACAAACTGAAGTATAATAGAGGTGTAGAGTGTCAAACATATTTAAATGTAATAAGAGAAAATGCATGACCCCTTTTGGGTCACAACCCTTGCTAAGTAGTAGTCATCCATGACATGTTAAGTAAAAAAAAATAAATAAATAACATAAGTCGTTTATTTATGCTGTCTCAATTAAAACTGAGATCAAGACCATGGCTAGATCAATTAACTGGCCTGGCCAATGTGTCCAATGAAAACTGCACATTGCAGAGATATCAGTATCTTTATATATATCAGCCAATAATGAAGACAAGCCGAAGATATACTTGAGATCATTTAGAATTAGTTTTTCTGTTTATCCAGCAGTACGTAGACAGAAAACTGACAAGTTTATTACCCCTGCTACTTCACTATGGTCCAGATTAAAATAAAATATGCTATGAAATTTTGTACAACCGACACTCTTACTTAGGTGATCCTGATTTTCCCTATAGTAGGACCAGTTGGTCAAAACTCTGAATTTCCTATCACAATTCTCATCATTTCCTACATGGGTTGGTACAACATTGGGCACAGATAAGTATGGTTTCAAAATTCGAATCCTAATTAATTTGTTGATGAAATTAGATTTCCCCTGACACTAGCATGGGGTAAATATTGTATTCCCATTCATTTGGTTTATAAAAAATTTGAAAATAATATACCTGAAAAATTACTGGCTACTTCACTTTGTGTTTAGTCCTCATTATCTAATGTTCGCATGCAAACAACATTGAGACTGAGATGGTGAACAATGTAAACATTACACCTGCTAAACAACAGCATGTTAACATAGTCACTGCAAGCATGTTCACATGCTAATTTTAGCATTTAGTATAGCTCTAAGCACCTTGAATGCAACCGCACCAAGGTTACACGACTTGGTCATAATTCTTTATGAAAACAAATTCAAGGTAAAGGAGGGCAGTATGGGATACACAGGAACTGTTTTTCACTTTTCCCCTGTTAATCTTGCTGTTGTAAATCTGAAGTTACTGTTTAAATATATGATTGTTCAGATAAAGGCCTGTTGTGAAAGTGATGAACACATTAGCTGTTGGTAGTCACTGAGGTAATTCAGTGGATCCTGCTCTTATCCCCACTCCTACACAGACATCCCACACAGTTATCAGACACTATGAATAATCTATTCAGAGCAATCCACCAGTGTGATAATATGTTGAAGGGACGTGCAAGTTAATGATACAATTCTTCTGTGTATAAAAGATTTTCAGACAGTGAAAAAAAAATAATGCCGATCACAAGGATACCATTTGGTTGTCTCAGATTTTCCTTTCTAGTTGAGATGTGATTTAACACAGTTTCTTACATTCCTTTACTGTTAAAGTGCTCATTGTATATTGAGCATGTTTGACACAGATTAATTATCAATTGATGTATCATACACATCAAAAAGGTTTAGATACAGTGGAGCCCATCAACAAACTTTCCATTGTATCTGACATTGAACTCTACCTACACATTCATAGAACAAGAACGGGAACAAACAAGGCTGCAGGATATGCAATTCCTTCTGTGGGTTGACTACAGGGAACTGTTTGCATGTAACACGGAGAAGAAGCATTTTCTACTTCAAGTAGTTCGTTGGGAGACTGATATGCAAAACGTGCTTTAATCCAGGTACTTTTATTCAATTTTCAAGTAGTGATGTAAATGTGTTTTAAAGCTGCAATAGGTTACATTATTATTATCAACATTGTCAACTATTTAATTTATTTCTCTAACATAAAATATTCCATTACAGCTGAAACACATTGGTTTGGATATTAAAGATTTGGCAATTTATTGTTCAAATGCTGTTTAAATATTTCCGCCTCTCAATATTAAACTTTTGATTTTTACCAGTGAGACCTACTGAAGATGGGGATCTCTAATGGTCTCGGTTTCACCTGCAGCATTTCCTCTCTTTCAATTTAAAACCCCAAATTTTCAGTTTTTGATTTACCAAGCTGAGTACCACTTAGTCATCACACTTAAAGCAACTGCTTTTGTCTTTAATGAGCTGAGTTTCCAATTCTGTATGCATCAGAAGAAGCGAACAGAGCAGCAGGACTCATTCAGATTAAAGGAAGTCGTACGACTTTGAAAGGGTTCTATCCCCTTACATTTTTAAGTTTCTTTATAATCTGATGACTGTCTGGAGTAATGAGGAAGTGTTTCTTTATTTTTTTGCCCAAAACGCTAGTGTGTTCTTTTTCTTCAGCTAGAATTACTGCTCATTAAACCTACAGTTTGTTAGGCTAGCATGCACTCAAGAGGGATGGAGCACATTTTTGCAGCCTAACAAATTGGTTTTCCCTTTCATGTCTAAAATTCTAACAAACAACAAGAAGATTATGCAGCTTGTACACCATCTAAAACCTCAAAAAAGCATTTTGTTTTCACTTCAAAACACAGCCCAACCTGCAGCCTCTCCTCTTTAATTTGAAAAATTCCAGCAGAAAAGAAAAATTCAAATGTTTTTTTTTAAGTCATATGTAAATTCACAAAGTTTTTTTGGAGCAAGTCAGGAAGTCTCAGTGCTGCTGCCTGTCGATTTGCAAAACATCTCCAGTTCACTTCATGTTTGCCACATTAGACATTTATAAAGAGAAGAAAAAAACATTAAAACCTAAGTGGTATATTTACAGCTCCAGACTGATTTCTCTCTGCAAGCAACTTTCTGGGGGACATCCTAACATCCCTGTATTAACGTCAATTCAATCAATACTTTCCATTTACAAAATGAATAGATTCACGCAATTGAACCTCAAGGGTCTATTCAGTACGACTCCATCATTTAACTCAACTGCTAAACAGCTTGCTGATACCTGTTGTAATTTTCTGAAATGCTGCAGTGCACTGAAAACATTGTAAGCTACAAATTAAACACTGCAATGATGTTTGGAGGAGGAAAAAAAAGTAAGGCTCCACTCTGTCAGTGTTCCTCACTGTATTCCTGCTCACAGCAAATGGGTTAATATTAGCCAGTCAATGTGCCACGGAGATTGTATGAATAGAAATGGCTGTTTTATTGAAATGACGTATTTCAGAAATGTCTGTGCACATTTCATTCTGCACAAGCATTTCAAGGACCAAAATCAGCTGATAGGATTTTCTCTGACGTTCACATTATACAAAAACAAGACAGAGATTTACAACACTGTCAAAGACCTGGCATCGTCTCTGACAAATCATGTACAATTTAAGTAGTAAGATGACATATTTAGGTTTTTTTCTGCATCATTTGAGGGTAACAGCATTAAGGTTTAAGAGGAGTAACTGCAGTAGTAGCACTACCTGTAGTTGGAATACATGTTAGCTTAAGGAAAATGAGGCAATAATTTTTCTTCCAGTATGGTATTTTTTTACAAAGGAAACAGACATCACACTTCATCTTTTTCAATTGCACCTGCAGCTCGTGCCTTCCCTTCCAATTGCTCTCCTCTTTTCAACCACACTGGGTGTCTAAATGCGGCAATTAGCTAAATTCATTTACATCCCCAGGCTGTATATCAGGCTAGTCTTTTCTCATCCTATCACTTTTGTGTCTCTGAAATACATTTTAAGGTTTCATATCAATTGAGGAAGTGTATTCAGGCACGGCACAACTGAATCAATCCAGTTGAAGGTCCTTAAAGCCATTTAAAACATCACAATGAATGTTTTTGTCTGCTTCACTGTTGAAAATCTTGAGAAATGGTGATGCATGCCTGTTTTCGTCACTACACAGAGGAATGTTTAACATCTCAGAAGGTGGGAACAAACCCTAATACGGATGAGTTGAAGCTGAAGAGACCAGACATTTAGCTTTGATGTTGCCAATTTTCTGAACTGCCACGCTCAATCTGAGTAGTTTACAGCATACGAATCCCATCAAGAATTACAGAAATATGATAGGCAGCATCCTCGTGAGATTACTGTAGATTCTCACTCCAGTCGAGAATGCCTGGAAGATATTTTTCAACACAGAGAACTCGGTGCTCACTCAATTTTGTGGTGAATTTAAAGGGAATGAAACATTTCTTATCAACACATAGTAAAATGAAAATTAACCGCTAAATGTCAAACAACAGGTGGTTCCCTTTTCATCCACCTCCACCTGCCTTTGTCATTGATCCAGAGGGGAACAATGATGTTGCATAATGATGACATTTTATTAAAAAGACCCACGATTTAAGAGCCCTTTACTGCCCCTTTATGAAAGAATGGCAGCACTATGCAGCTTGCCATTAAACCACTTTTTTCAACATTTAATTTTCCAGGATAAGACACAACATTGTCTAATTGCATCTACTACACTGCATAAAGCGCTGACAGAGATCTGTACCCTGTCTTTCATGCTTCTGCAGACCTATTTGAGGCACATAAAGTGTCTGTACCACAGTTTAAGGGCCTTTACCATGCAGCCTGCATGCATGCTCTGGATGTATTGTCCTCCTCTCAGTGACAGCTTTCTACACCTAAATGCTAAACATAAGGACAAAGAGCTATAGAATTGTGGAACGCCCATGTCCTTGCTGTACTATTTGAAATCTGCGCTCTCATTGAAAAGCAGAAAATGTTTCATTTTACAACCGCGACAATAAATTTTTGCTCTAGGAAAGATGACTACGTGGAGTAGTTAGTCAGGATTACTAACTGCTCAATGTCGCCTTCATTAAGAGAATGGCACCAACAATGACACTTGACGGGTAAGATGCCAGAAGATAGGTCATCCAGATATCATAGTTCACAAACAAGGTTCATGGAGCAACAGAACACACTCATCCAGCCCAGATATGAGAGATTAAATATGAATAGAATTTATGACTTGTAGAAATTATGTGAAAAACCGTTCACTGTAAGCATACAAAAGCACAATACCATTTAGTGAGGAAACACTGAAAAAATAATTTAAAAAAATAAGTAATGGATTAATTGTTTAAGTTAGATTTTAAAAGGAAAAATACTAAACATTTACTGCTTACAGTTCTTCAAATATGACCATTTGCTTCTTTTCTCTGTTTTATATTAATATGATTCAAGTTTTTGCTGCTTGAGGGCTTTCTCACTTTCTCACGAACGTACAAGTCAAAGAACTCAATCCGGGGCTTTTGCTGAATGGACTGTCGTCCTTTGTTGGGACGGCAGCCTGTTCCGGTCCCCTCAGTTTAGGGGCGGTTCAGTGGCTGTGTAATAAGGGAGTTGGTTTTTCACTTCCAATTTTTTTTTCCAAGTTTATCTCAGGATTTAATCCAATAACCCCAAACTTTTCTAATGTTTAGGTCCCCACTGTGGAGCTTACATGAACATGGAAGAGGATGTTCTGTGTTAAATCTTTTTGTTAAACCTCAACTGTGTTATCAAAAATGTATAATTCTAAATATGAAATGGTTGTCTGATACGCCTAAGCAAAACACTGGGGATTGTTCACAACACAAAGAGCAGCAATTACTTGGCCAGCAGCATAAACTAATAAAGGGAATGTTTATCTTCTGAAGGACATGTGTCATTTGAATTTAGGCATAACTTAATATGGCTCAAATCTGAGGATAAAGCACTGGAAACTGCTGCCGGACACACTGTTTTAGTTAGCTCTTTAATTGGGTGGCAATTATGGCAACCAATCCTCCAGGCTGTTCTCTGTTTTCTGCAGCTGTACTGAAGACTGTATATATTGCTCTTCGATCCATTAATGATAAGTCTCCTCAGTCTAGTTTAAAGAAAAAAAAAAAAAAAGTAAAAAATGCTCAGAGATGTTTTGCTTGTATCCCTTTTCTTTTTCAGATACACAGTAGTTCTTCGCATTGTAAATGCGTTTACATAATAACTTTATGGAAAAGACAGATAACTCAAATACAGTTTCAAGCAGCAAAACATTCAACAATTATGTGTCATATAGATAACATTGCTGCAGTCACTGTTTTTCAAATTTTATACATTAGAGTGTTTAATAATTCTGACAGATTTTTCCAAAAATTCC
Source organism: Istiophorus platypterus (assembly GCA_016859345.1). Taxonomy (NCBI): domain Eukaryota; kingdom Metazoa; phylum Chordata; class Actinopteri; order Istiophoriformes; family Istiophoridae; genus Istiophorus; species Istiophorus platypterus. The sequence goes on along the minus strand of CM029112.1, from coordinate 6,946,734 downwards.
CTATAATATACTCACTTACATAGGAAAATAACAGGGCTACAAACAACCCACAACGCAACACTTCATGGTTACACTGGCCCTCTCTCCATTCAAGAAGAATATCTGTTCTAATGAAAGAACATGTAACTGTCTATTCCTTGCATAGTGTTTTTCTGATATTTGTTAGATGCTGATAATAAACTTCACCTCAATACTACATTGAATACATACTGCATTCACCAGAGCATCCAATACCAAACATCACCTTATGTGGCACCTTCTATGTGTAGGCCAGGCGCCCACAATGGCCATTTACTGGATAGATCCAGCTCTGATAAACACTCAGTCCCACCTGATGTGCAGCGCCAGACTAAGAAACGTCAGCTATGACGCAGGTAACTTCTCTAAATGCTCATGCCTCTTAACAGCAAGTCTCCTCTTGTGAAATGTTATGTAGAGATGAAAACATACCATCAGTACGTGACTACAAGATTAAGGTTGGCAAACAGTTCAGCTGAGTACGGAAGCAGAACAGAGAACCACCGAACAAAAGCTCAGCGGTGAAGATTTGATTATGATATGAAGACGAGTAAGGGAACTGCCCCCACGTACACTGATAATGATGAGTAAAATATTTCTCTAGTGCTTTGCTGAATATTAAGTGTATGGTTTTGTGAGTTACCAATGAAGATAGAGAAACAATTATGTGCAGTTATACAAGACAACAATCATGTTTACATCCTTAAAGCCATTCGACAATACTCCCTCTACTGAGGACAAGGTCTGCAAAGAACAATTCTTATGCATCATAGATTAATCTGTTTTGTTTTGGGGTTTCCATCCCTATTTCCGATGATGTCAGGTGATATACAATTCAAAACCGACAAACATTTAGTTTGGTATTATACAATAACCGGAAAACATTCACATTTGAGAAGTTGAAACCAGAGAATATTGACATATTTACTTTCCTTTTTTTTAAATGATCAATCAAGTATCAAAACGGTCGTTGCTTATTTTCCTGTCGATCGACTAATCGGTTAATTGACCGATCGTCGCAGCGAGTCAACAGGAAACTCACCAAAGCAAAAGCAGGTGAAACAGTGAGGGGCCGTTTCCCAGAGCTAGTTCAACCCAAAACACTCCTGATAATCGACTTTAGCCACTCGCATCACTACATACAAGCCGAACAGCGGCAAGAAAAGAAGAAAGATAAACCAGCAAAGTATAGTATTTCATAGTTTGCACCAAAAACAGCGGAAACAGCAACACAGATGCGAATAGAGCCCGAAGCAACAGTGGTGGAGTCTCAGCTTTAGCTTGTCTTAGCGTTAGCTTACTTTGAGAGTAAATACGAGCGCTTGCCTTGTTGAAGTGAAGCAGTTTCCTCCCCGGGAAAGACTTGGAGACGGCAGGAAAATGAACAAATAAATAAATAAACATAAGTAAAAAATAAATAAACCTTCCGTGTCTTGGTGACAGTTTGAGGTCCGCGGCTAAATCCAAACAGTGAGGGGCAGGACGGTTATGTCTTCGCGGGTTAGCTTGAAATGTGCAGCCGCAGGCCAGAAGTCCGGTCGGGGCCTTAACGGGTGAGATGTCCCGCCAGTGTTAAAATGTTTTATTATGTCCAGCGGTGGAAGAAGTATTTATATTTGTACTCACGTAGTATTAGCGACGTCGGGCATTTAAAATACTCAGTTACGAGTTAAAGTCCTGCTTTCAAATGCAGTTGCTATGGTAACGCTAATGTATCATTTACTATATTATCCGATTTTTTTTTATTTATTTATTTATTTATCGTCGATTAATCGTTGTTCCTCGTCGAGATCGGGCCTATTTGAACCTTGTTTTACATGCGGTACTATTTGGTTAAAAATAAATAAATAAATAAACAAAGCTGCGTCAGATAGACGTAGTGGAGTAAAAAGTACATTTCCCTCTGAAATGTAGTGGAGTAAATGTACTTAGTTACTCTGAACCACTGAGTGAGTCTAGTGTGAGCCTCCCCAGTCGTCTGTGCAAATTTCCAACAAATCGTGCTAAGAATCAAAATCCATTTCTTTTTTTTATCTGCAAAAAAAAGGAAATAATCACAAAATGACAAAGAAGAAAATCAAAAACAAAAAGCAGCAATGATATACTTTATTTTTGTTGGTTAGAATGTGACATGCAGCCTGAAATATGAACATGACATTGCAGGCGAACAGTATTCCTGTCATTAACTTTAATCCTTTTAAGACTTAATCTGCAGTTAACTGTACGACTTACAACAATTCTTAGAAAAGAATATTAAAATGATGAACATTAGAGGCAACCGGAAATAATACCTAACTATCCTAGTGAGGTTTTATTTTTAATGAACAGCAGGTTTTCACGTCAGCTCTAATATAGATAGAGGATTATGTAATATGGAAGAAACCTAATTTATTTAGTGAGCAGCTCCAACTTGTTAATTATTTTACATTTTAATGAGGATTTTTTTTTTCCGCATTTAAACTCAGCCTGAAGACATTTGTTTTTCCTCTCTGCTCTTTGTTTTCTCCAATTTCAGCAGTTTTCTCTCCAGATTTAATAGGTGAAAGGCTGAATTTAAACCCATTGTCATGATGACTATGGTTCCTTTATTTGTGACAATAATTAATGAAAAACTAAATGCAAAGCAGTGCTCTCCTTCCATTGACTTGTGACACACCCTAATCATCCCTAAATAACGATTAGGGTCTGCATATTACAGTTTAATTTCATATATCTTTAATTATTGTACAAATTAGCCGATAACTAAATGTTCCACATTGAAGGCACAGATACATTGTGAGGCAAATCATTTTGTGAACTTCTTGTCATAGCAAACATAAATCTCTAACATTGTCGGAATCGGTGTAAAACATAAAAGGAGCAGTTGTATAATTGAAATAGAAAGAACTGGAAGACCAGACTCATTCAGTTCTTAGAATAAGTGATGATATGGCCATTACCATCACTGTAATGAGTGTACTCGGCAGTTTTCTAATCTGTCTCCATCATTTGAGGATCAGCACCTCCTCCACTCATGAACCTGAGCAGAAATCATAAGGAAGGAATATCATTAATATTTTGTTAACTTAAATATAATGAGACTGTATAATGAGAATATAATGAGACTGTACCACTGTGGCACCCTGCAGTGTGGTTAGCACTTTCGCTTCACAGCGAGAAGGTTCTGGGGCCTTTCTGTGTGAAGACTGCATGTTCTCCCTGTGCCTGCGTGGGTTCCCTCTGGGTGCTCCGGCAAATTATGCTAGTTGGTGTCTCTTAAGCACCCATAGTTGTTAATGTGAGCATGATGGATTGTTTGTCTCTATCTGCCAGTCCTGTGACAGACTGGCAATCTGTCCAGGGTGTACCCAGCCTCTTGCTCAGTGTTAGCTGTGATTTATTCCAGCCCACCCCCCCACCCCAACCCTCAAGGATAAGAAGTATAGCTAATGATTGGATGGCTGTTGCCCCACAGATGAGTTACATGTTTCATAACAAGCTACATATCCACAAAGGCCCACAGTGGATGCTGGGAAAAAGTGGCAAACACCTGGCAAACATCAAAATGTAGACATGATGATGTCTTTTACTTTCAGTTTGAAAAACACTCGTGTAAATGTAGTCCTAGCTGTAGATCTTTTTCAAAACGTTAACTTTCTGTATGAAGAGTAAAAGCAGAGTTGAAACTACATTCAGTTACCATGTGTTACGCGCTATATCCCAACTCTTTTCACTCTTTTCAACCAGGCTTCAATCCCTGTTATTTTCTCCTGCTTTCTAATGTGTTTATCACTTGTGTTTTGCTTAGACATTTTCATTTTCATTTTTATATTACAAGCGTTTCCACTTTCACTTTTATGCAGTATTTTAAAAGTTTGTTTCCAATTTCTTTCAAAGTTTAAATGTGTGAAAAGTAGTTTGGAACCGACTCATGGATGAACCATGATATATGGATAATTTTGTCTTTCTTTGCCATAATATATATATGTTTTTGGCCTTTTACCAACTCCTGAGGGAAATACCTGGCTCTTTAGCTGCCAAAAGCTCCACTATGATCACTAGCTAGTTATCAACTGTGTCTGTCTGCTGCTTGGTGATTGTTCTTTAGTATATGGTGGGATTTTTTTAGAGCTTTTTAGCTGAAAACAGCTGCCTTAGAATGATCCAGTAAAGTCTAGAACTGTAAAATCAAAACAATGAGTTAAATCTCATTGATATATGTAAAAACATGGTCAACATAGCCATGGGTTCAGGTCCAGCAGAGAGTCTATATTCACTGCATGGAAGTGTAGTCAGTAAAGGTCACCTGCAGAGGTAACCTACCTGTAGAAGTTTTAAAATTTCCATTAAACACACAAAGCTCCACTCATTTATAGCCTCTGCCAAAGATACATGGGACGAGTGCCTGACTACTGACCTGAATTAGCTGTTTGATGCCTGCGGCTGTGCCACAGGAAAAGGACAATCTGTACTTTGAAGGGTGACTGTCAGTCAACGGGGTCTGTACCCGCTTCAGGTGGAACATCATGAAAAGAAGAGCCTTGAGAGACTGAGGCAGACTGAAGCAGCAGTGGAAGTGGGAGAGGCTGAGATTGAGTGAGGGACATGACGATGAAATGGAACATGTTACACCTGATACAAGTAAACATGAACTGACATGAAGTATTTCCCGCTTCTTTTTTTTTTAAATTCAGCCTTCAAAGAACAATCATAATTTATTCGTATTCATTCATTATTCATATGCCTACAAGATGTCAAAAACATTTCTGAAATTTTAACAAGCCAGATAGTTCATTAATCGATAAGAAATTATTATCCAATTATCTGAAGATTTCAGTAAGTGCTGCTAGGCTCCTATTATCTCATAAATTTGATACAAAATGATTTTCACCATTTAAATATTAATAAGTGTATTCAATAAAATATTACTTGAAATTTCTTGAGTGCAGACTTGAGCCTTCTTGCAACGTTTTGAAAAGCAATTAAGGTGATACACAAATTTGCTCAACCAGAGTAGATTTGTTTTTGTCTCCCCAAATTTAAGACCCGCCTCCCGATGACAGGCTGCTCATCCATCTGCACTGTGACTGCACCTCCAGTGTGATGATGGAGAATAAGCTAATTTCAATTTTGTCATGGATAATGCCAACTGATTTTCTGACTCAACAGAACATCTATCAAAGTATCCACATAAATCATCCCTGACAGGGTATTTTAAAAACAAATACACATTAAAAATCAAAAATGCAGAATCAAGCAGAGCCTCGGCTGTGCACTGACTCAAGCTCTGCACCACCAGACCCACATTTGGCACCAGATCATCACGTATATCTTTTTCTTCTGTCTCTATCAGTGTCCACAATTACACTGATTAAAAGTGACATTTCATTCCACTTTTTTTTCACAGCTCTCAGTCGCTCTCTGTGCAACAATGTAAATGTGAAAACAATAAACATTGGAGCACAAAAGAAGATGGACAGCAGCATTGTTCAAGTGGCTCTGTTTGTGTGTCAAGGTAACCACCCGTGTGGGCCCTTGTCGTCACTGTGATGAGAAACTACTGTCAGCTACGTGACTCACATATTTGGATGAACACACAGGATCAGGTTATCATTGCACACCGATGCACCACAGGCTTGGAGACAGATTCCCTGCTTCATGAAAACATAGACTTTGACCAAGGACAATCAATGAATCTGCTCTGCCATTTCTGACTCGAAAACATGCTGGTGTCCTGCAGGGGAAGAAGCAGCACTTGTGGTGCTTATTTTCGTTTCGCTTTGCTGTTTCCAATAGATAACCAGTAATACGCACCTGTTCTCCCGCTGAGCCGAGCCGGCTGTTTTCTAGTTCCTCGCTGTGGTCGACTGGCTCTCATGTTGAAATGTGCCACCAAAGACCATAAGGATACTCATGGACAGTTTTCGACAATGATGACTTGTTTGTGAATCTTAAGTTGTGTCGCTTAAAGGAAAAGGATATATGTAACAAATCTAGCCCAGTACAACCCATAGGAGCGTTTCCTGAACCAACACCTATGGGGCGGCTGGAAATATGCCTAACTTAAAATGAAAAAAAAATTTTCCTATCACTGAAATCACTGAAAAACAAATAAGTAACCCTTTAATGTTGTGACATCATTGTAGTAAATATTTGGTTAGGTTTAGGCACGAAAACAACTTGGTTGGCCATGGCCTGGGGTAAAATAAGTGCTTTGTCAAGGCTAGAGGATATTTGTTGTCATGGTTACAATAAAAGACATATGGTTTAAGCTTAAAAAAGAAAATAATAATAATATAACTATACCTGTAGGCTGCTTCCACAAATGACATGTGGGTTCTTTTTTTTTTTTTTTTTTAAATTAGAGGATAGTCTGACATTTCTGTAATGTGATGGAAACTAAAAGTGCGGAAGTCAAGGTTAATGAAGCTTAATATATCGCATCTGATGTCAATAGCAGGTACAGTGCCTCACCGACAATTTACGTTGCTTTCTGATATTTCAAAAAGAAGGGGATGGATGTACAGTGATGCCACTGTTTCATTTATAACTGGCAGCATATCGGTCAGTCAGTCCAGCACTGAAATATATCTCATCAGCTATTGGATGGATTGTCATAAACACTTCTACATGGTTTGGCCAATCCAATACATGCAGCAGCACATTTCCTGGTTGATTAATTTGTAATGTTAACACTGTATATCTACTGTTCAGTTCCCAATTGTCATGACATAGTATAAGGTACTTGGCACCATGATAATGGAGCCTCACCAGAATAAGTGTGTATTCTTTAATGAAAACTAGTTCCTTTTTCTAATGTTTAAGCACCATGATAGTCATTCCCTAATCATTCACCAGCTTATTTTTAAACCAATGTATTGTTGAACACTGGGGCATCTAACAGCTTTTGCAGTAGCTTCTGAATGAAACATAAGTTATTACTGCAACACTGTAAAGACTTTCAAATCAACAATGTAAAAATGGCCTGTCATTGTTTGTTGTTTGGTTCTACTGAGTCGTGACTCATACTGGCAACTGCCCTGCAAAGAGGCTCAGGTAGGTGTGTGTGTGTGTGTGTGTGTGTGTGTGTGTGTGTGTGTGTGTGTGTGTGTGTGTGTGTGTGTGTGTGTCTCTGGTTCAGTGAAGGCTGTGTCACAGTCCATGTGTTTAAGTGTACAACAAAAAACATTTGGGAATGGTCGACTTACCAGCTGCCAATTCCTGCAGATGAACGTTGTGTTTTCACTCTTTTCCACAACACTGTGTTTTACTCTTACTTTTTCTATGTTCCTCATCTGTGTTTTTCTGCTCCCACTGACTGTTTTCCTGAAGTAAATGTGAAGCAAATGTGGCATTATTGACTGAAAAGTCCCATTACTACACACAGAGTAACTGTTATCACCGTGACTGCAAGCCACTTCAAATAAACTTCCACTCTTGAGTAATAAAGCTTCAAATTAATCAGGCAAATCGTGTTGTGTTGCGTTTTTTATCAGTGGCCCAGGCTGCAATGTTTCAACAACACACAGCAAGCCACATTCCAGGAAAGCGCAGAGACTATTTGGAGACAGTTTCTTCTGGTCTTGAATGAGGGATTGAATGGGGCTTTAACAGAGTTCTCAACAATGTAACATAAATTGAGGCCCTGGGCCTCAGGGGACTCTGGCTTCCTCATTTCCACCTCCACTGGTCCTCTGATGGAAAGAAAAGGGTTGAAACCATTCCTTTAACAGTCAGTCTGGTTGACTGTGCACTACTGGACACAACCTTGTTGAAGAACACAAGACTGAAATACATCTGTGAAACTGAAAATTGCAACTGGTGTTTCTTTATTGCACCATAATGAATTTAAGGGATTGCTTTGTAAAGTATAATGCATTGTATTATAGGTTTAAACTTATTTAAAAAAAAAAAAAAACGTTTCCATACATTTGATATTTTACAATATTATGAATAAAACAGTGATTTATGAAAATATATATAAAAACACCACCTCTAGTAATGAATGGATTGTTAATGAGGCACAGGCCCAGTCCACAAAGAGAAATAATACACCCACAAAGAAATGTAGGCAAATATGAGGGGATAAAAAAACTACAAAGGGTTATAAAGAAAGCACAAAGATACACAAAATGGCCACAAAGTGACACAAACCAGTGAGAGAGGACACAAATAAACTACAAAGAGATAAAAAACAACTGCAAAGATGCACAAAATGACCACAGAAAGATGCAAATGACCGCAAAGAAGCACAATAAAAACTACACCAAATGCGACTGCATGTCTTGCTCCAGTGTAGGAAGTGTGGGTTTTTTTCTACACGTCTAAACCCGACGGCCCATTGTTTCATAACTCACTCATGCCAGTAGTTAATGAATTTTGACGAAATATCACATTATCACATTCTCTCACACACATTCCTCTAAACAAACAAAATCACGCTCTAAATGAAAAGCATCAGTATTGAAACTCATGTCACTAAGTACCTGGAGCATTATATTTTTGCCCAGCTGTAATAATGTTCGGATCTGAAATGGCTCAGTAACTAGGAAGTCTGTCAAAAGGTAAAATATATGCCTCTTATTTATGGAACATCAATAATATGGACAATCTGTCTGCAACTTGCTCCCTTGATTAACTCACTTCATTCGGATCTACTCTCATGGGCTTGTTTCAGTCCCAACTTCAATCGATGCCCTCTCTGTTTGTCAAACAGTCACATGATCCTGGGTTGTATTTTTAGCACTAGCAACATAATTATTTATTGAATTGCCATGCTGATTCCAGATTATGTGTTAAATTCCTTATGTCTGCTATAAAATTTAAAAACAGCATTGTCAGCCATATTGAATTGGGATAAATTATACTGTGAAATATTTTGTTTTTATACAGTCAGACTTCATATTTTCAACCTCATACAAACTGAAAGTGGTGTTGTTATTTACTTACAATGCATCAGATTATTATTAATTATCACATAATTACCTAATTCCAGGCTTTACTATTGTTTTCCAGTTCCCATTTCCATTGCATTTGAGTTGTGAACTGCATGTCATTGCATCAGAGAAGAAATAAAGCAGAACAATTACTTTGACAAGCTCTGTTCATTAAAAAGAAAATCTTCCCTCATTCAGAAATGAGATGTGTTATTCCCATGACTTTCAGACTGAGCTCAATTCACAATGATCCAGTCCTTCTGTGTGAATGTGGACGGCTTTCCTTTCACATAGCAGAAACAACAAAGTCACAAATCTCATGAGGACTGTTAAGCTGCTGCATTGACAGTGATTGTCAGTTATAGTTAATGTGATAGATGGAAGCAGCCAAGGAGCAGCATGAGAGGCTGGTAGGAATGACGAGGTGGTGGTTGGGAAAAAAATGTTCTTCCAACAATAACTATCATGGTTTCTACAGAAAAAATCTGATGCCACATTTTAGAACTGGCTTATATAAATGTAAATGCAAGAATAAATTAGTCCACATATTAAACTGAATAATGAATTTAATCCAATTCCAGCAGTGGAATTGGATTAAATTTTTTCAACAGTCTTAAAAAAAACAATGTTCTAGTCCCCAGCAGTGTGCCATTAATTCAGTTGGTGCAAACTGACAATAGACCCGTGCCGATCATTTATCCAGCCAGACAAACACAGTGCCTTTCTTAGCAGAGGTCAAAATTTTTGCTTCATTAGTCCTTTTTTTGTTTTGTTTTGTTTGGTTTTCATTAATACACACTCAAATCACATCTCCTGTTGAGAAAAACAAACAACTGCTACACATGATCACCAGCAAAATGCAGCAAATGCTTCATTTTCAGACACATTCAATTTAACACAGGTGCATTTTAAATGAAAATCAGAACTGAATTGGCCTTCATCTACTGATGAACAGCTGTTGTGGATTGTACCACATCAAGCCGACCGGAATTACTATTATTTTGATGTGGCTAATTTTCGGGTTTGACTGATTTAGTGTGTCCTTTTATTTGTTGAGTAAACCATTCAGAATATGGCTACTGTTAGCTCCCAAGTCTAGCCATGCTAGCGGCTCTTTAGGGTGTAATAATAGGTATAGTAGTGTGTTGAATAAATGCTAACATCAGCATGCTAGCATGCTCACAATGACAATGCTAACATGCTGATGTTCAGCAGGTAAAATGTCTTCTATCTTGATTTAGCGTGTTTGAACGCCAACATTTTCTGCCACTATTAGGACAAAAGTCAAAGCTGAGCTTTGTCAGATTGGAATATCATTATTTTTGCAGGTTTTTGGTCAAAAGAATTTAAAATTTTTGACCTTATGATGGCATTAGTTTAAATCTAATTAATCTAATCTAATGGTGTTGCTACACAAAAATCACAGAAATTATTAAAATTCATCCCAGGTACCACGGATATCTGTAACAAACATAATGCCCGTCCATCCTATAGATGCCGACATATTTCAACATGAAACACTGTTAAGTTACACAAGTTGATTTAAGTATTAATAGTCATTGTGTATATATATATATATATATATATATATATATATATATAGCAGACCACTAAGAAAAAAGAATTAATTATGAATATAATTCAGGTATTCTGATGCATCACTTGTAATGGCCACAATGTCACTGCATATGAATAATAGATCAGACCTCTCATAATAAGCAGTATGTACACTGAGCCCTGAGGAGAGACTGAGAGTTCAGTCCCTACACCTGCTGCATAGACCAGTTATATAGAACAGGAAATTTTTTCAGAGAGGGACTTGGTTCATCGTGTCTCGAGTCCAACTGAGATCATTTTCACCAGGAACTAACATCCCTGAATTGGCCTGCTCCACATTATCGTCCAAGTGGCAAGAAATATTTGTAGTCACACTGCAAGTTCGAAACATTGATTATAAAAGCGTGATCTGACTAGGATGAAGTGGGGTGAGCATGCTGCTCCCACTGCTGATACCAAACCTCCTGCCGTGGTGTTCAACAATGCGACTACGAGGGATTTCAAACTTTGCTGTGCTGACCTTCATCTAACCAAGGTTATTTCTGAGATTGAAATCTGTTGGGTTTGTTTTTTGTTTTTTTTTAAGGGTCTGGGTCAAAATTGCAACATAATTACATTACAAAAAACCAACGCAGAATCAACACAATCCAGAAAGGACAAAAAAAAAGACATTAAAAATGAACCATCTCATGGAAGACTATACAAGAAAACACCTGGAAAGTTATATCAAAATGAAATGAGACACTGTGAAATATTTGCACCTGAAAGCAAATAAAACCCTGAAGCCTATTCATGTTGCCCATTACTCATGCAAATACATGAGGTCCTTGCAAGTGTCATATAAAGGATTTCTTTCTGTTGTGCATGTGAGAGTATCGCATTATCTGGAAGGCAAACTGCAGGCAACAAAAGACAAGGACAGAGGGACCTGCAAAGTTATCATCATCATTTCATTTTCCCTGCCTCGGCAATGGTGATTTTTCACTGTTAGGTTTCATTAGTTTTAGTTTAAGACTTTATGAAGGAAATTATCCGGCATAATTTTCTATCACAGGCTGTAAAAAATGGTGGTGGGGTGGTAACACAAGAGTATTCACGGAGGTTGTTACAGATTTTAAACTGTGGGAGAGCCAATAAAGTCACATAAAGGGATGAACAGTCTTTCATGACGCTATTTTATGGGGCTGAAGTGAAAATGAAGAATATATTAGAATAAAAAAAAAGAATTTGATGAACAGATAACTGTTATTTTGAAAGCATCAAAATAATTAATGTCGACTCAAGACTTAAATAGGATCAGAAAAATGCAGGCTGGTTTCGATTTTTTCCTAAATCAAATCCACAGTACTAATATTGACACGTGATGCAATTTATAATTTGTGCAGGTGGCGTTAAAGTTACACCAATTCACTTTTGCATCACTGCAAATTAGAGGAAAAGAATGACACCACTCTATTGTGTGTCTATCTCAAGCATGGAGCTGGAAGGTGATTAACTTAGCTTAGCATAAAGACTGGAAGCAGTGGGAAACAGCTAGCCTGGCTTAGTGTAAAAATAAAAGATGAGAAAAACCAACACCTCTAAAGCTCATTTATCAACACATCATATCTTGTTTGATTCAAACACAAACAGAAATGCAAAAATAATCATTTGTCTGCTGCTTCTTGACAAACACATTTATCCATTCACCCAGCACATTCTATTCAGCATCTCTGCTGGTTGCCTGCAGCAACCTCCTTGTGACGTCAAGACACTGGTAAGTCTCAGCACCTGGCTGTTGTTCATCAAGAAAAAGTTAAATTACATAACTTTCGCCCACAACCAGAAATATAACAGTAATGGGAAAAAAATAAAATAAAATATTACTTCAGCTTTTTGGGTTGTTTTGATGATGAGTGGCATTTTACTGCAGCACAGAGATTTTAGATGTGATGTATGTGCAATCAAGCATGAAACAGGAAATAACACACTAGGTTTGACTTTTTAGTCTTCAGTGATGATCACAGGTGATCAGCATGGGTGAGAGAAGAAGGAGAGGGGACACAGGGTTTTTTAGCCCCTAAGTTTATAAATTAACACTTAAGGCCTTAATGTAATTATGTCCTACACAGATTCCAGCATTCAGCTGCCCTGACAGTAAACACCTGATGCCTGGCTTTCTCTTTCTCCTTGTTCAGCCCATCAGCTCAGCATCCTTGTTTAAGCCCAATACAAGTACAATGACGCCCATAGGGAAAAAGAGAAACACAGTAACAAAGCCCAAAAATACTAGAGCTGCTTTTTGCCACATGTTTTCTTTTCACTCTCTCCTTACTCTTTTATTTTACAAAACCAAAGCAAAGTTCATTTCTTTAACAGCAGGCCGGGGGGGGGGGGGGGACTGGTTGGTGGAGAGACTGCTCATCCTCCAGACAAAAAGAAGTCCTGTCACTGAGGAAAGGCACACAAAATGGTGGCTCCTGCCGTGTCTCTCCTGCCCCGAAATGAAAATGAATAAAATGAAGAAATGAAAAGGAGAAAAAGATGGCAAGAAAAGAGTCTTTTCAGAAAATAAAAAGCCTGTACAGCAAACGGCGAGGCCACCATATGGTGAGGCAGCGGGAATAGGTTGTGACTGTGCAGAAGGCCAGGGACAGATATAGAGAGTTAATGGGACTCAGGTGCTGCACGTTGTCTCATCAGGCTGCCCCTCACCTCTCTTCGCCTCCTGACCAACAACCCAACTCGGCCCCGCTTGCCACACGCATCCATCTTTTACCAGACTTTTTTCCTTTCTCGTTTTCATGCCCGTCTCACTGACGCGCTTGAATATTGTGTAGTCATTTAATCTCATAGCAGTAAAATATAGGAATAAACTAATCTGAAGCCTCTTTTGCTTGAAGTTTAGCACAGCTTTGCTATAGAAACCAGTGCTTTAACCTAAATTCTGATGGGTTTCTCACAAACAGATTCTTATATAGCTCACTTCAAAGCCTTCTCACAGGTTCCTGTGGCAATAAGGCAAAACAAGAAACATCCCAGAGCAACCACTGTACACATACAGAATATTTTCTTGAATCCCTGTTGACTATTTTCCCTGGAGATAAATGCTGGTTGATTTTCATTTCACAATGCTGCAGAGATATAGATATGAAACAGTTAAAAAAGGGGGGGAATAAAACCTAAATGATGAGCAAGATTGAAACTTTTTATCAGTGAATGATATGAAATGTTGTTTGTATTGATAGATATTCCATGTATGCCAACACTTAAACTGTTAATCCACACCATCTTGAAACTGAAAGGTCCTTCACGTTAACACAGGATCATTGCAAATTATATGAATATTTAAAATCACAGCTTGTATCAACCAAAATTCTACAACAGTAACAAGTATAATTCAATACTCTTGAATAACAATGAGGACATGTTTTTTTTTCCTCTACATTCATCAACCTCCCGCTGCTCTCCGCTCTGAGAGAACGTTAGATGCCTTGCCAAAAGTGTTGTCTTCCTCTCCTGCTGGTAGAATGACAACTCCCCCAATAGGTGAAATTTTGCACCTTCCAGGAATAAGACAAGTCAACCATATCAACCAGTAGAGCACTGTGGGAGCCAGCAGACAGCTTGTCCTATCTGTCTCCCATTCTCTTCGAGAAAAACAAAAACCCAACACAGCGCCTCCGGTCGTACAACCGGCACTCCGTACAGTGCTGACATGAGCCCAAGGGGCACCCACTGTACAACCATGTCAAGTCCTGCCGACAGCATCTTTAAAAAGATTAATGAGCAAGCGCACTCCAAAAGACTCCCCTGCTACCTTTCTCACTTTATAAGTAATCCAGGGTGGGGGTGTGTGTGTGTGTGTGTGTGTGGGGGGGGGGGGCGTGTGGCCAGTTATTATCTGTGATGCTAAATGGGTTGATTTAGCTTCAAAGTTTTGGATTTGATAAACACCCTTATTCATATCATTACAGTGCAAACACTGGCAACACAAGTATAATTTTCCCTTAACAAATATTTTTCAACATTAGTTATAAAAAAATATATTTTCTTGCCGGGAAGAAAATGAGTTTTTGTAAGCAAATAAAAAGTAGTCTAGGGGGTGGTTGGCAAATCAGTCATTTGCCTGGGTTGGAAAACAGATAATGCAAAGTTCTCTGTCCATTGTGCAAACAGTTACATAAAGTAAGATGTCACACAATTAGCCCTTGCACCATCTGTCTCCTGCCCAGTCTTCATTCCCAGTTGTGTTTTCTCATTTTTCCATCCACCATCAAACAGATCGTCCCCATGATTCCCAAAAGATAGCTCCCCCTCCTGTCCCATGACAAGTTAATTATATGGAACAGAAAACAAAAATCTAATTAAAACTTAGATTCCATATTTCTGCTCTTTGCAAAGAGTAAAGTTCTACTGCTGCCTCCTCCGGAACAATGATGATTCACCATATGTCGGATGCATTTTCGCCTCCAGTTTGAGTGTTGAGGTAATGAGAGATGAGATGAGATGAGATGAGATGAGATGAGATGAGATGAGATGAGATGAGATGAGATGAGATGAGATGAGATGAGATGAGATGAGATGAGATGAGATGAGATTCTCCTTAAACTTCAAACAAATTACAACTACTCCTGCAAGAAGTTTGAAGGGGGGCAAGGGGTAAATTTTCATGGCTACACTTTACCATAGACCCTCTTCTATCCGAGTATAACACTATTGTCAAACTAGTAGGTGGGGGACTGAGGACAGTATCTTTCAGTCTAATCCAACATTTTTAGTCTTGTTTGAACTGCTTGACCTTTAATCACTTCAGATCTTCACAGTGGCTCCACCAACATTGTCCCTGAGTCAGTGACCAGTTCTTTCTATGATGATTAAACATTTAGACCCTCATACCATTATAAAGTGGCAGTGCTCCAGGGTGTGATGGCACAGTCCCCGTCTGAAGATCAGTTGGCTTAAAACCTGTTAAACCTTTATACTGGAGTGGATCACAACTAGAACCTTCACTGTCGCAAACTGGGAAAAGTTGTCAGTGATGTAAACTGGTGTGAATCTGTGTTTTACTCAGATTAGACACAAGACACAAGAAATTATGAAAAGCAAATTCATACTTACTCATTAGTTGATTCATATGAAGCAAAATATAGTAAGATCTAACCATTAAAGATGTTTGAAGTGTTTATAAAGATTGATGAGTGGTCTTTTTGGCATTTAAGGATCATCTGATGATAATGAATCATGTTAATTCATGAGCACCATCGGGTTTAAAGTTATACTTGTGTTTAAAGGGTTTGCTACTTATAATTTGGGATAATTTTTTCATCCACTCAGGCCTTCCTTGGGGATTACTGCAGCTTCCATCACAGAGCAGTGACTAGTTAGTCAATGACTAGAAGAAAAAGCTGAGTGAATAAGTACCTTTGGGTTCAGCACAAAGAGGACAGTTACAAATGATGGTGGTGAGATAAGACAGGACATCAAGGGGGCCAAGACATCCATTTTCTTCTTTATGCCCTCCCCTCATGCTCTAACCATTTCTCCATGCTCGGCAGAAGCTCTGGCCTTGATGAAGCCCTGCGAAATGAAAGTTGGATAAATTCGTCTCACCTGGAGGAAATCCACATAAGCAATGTGTTAACAGGAAACCAGGGCCCTTGGTTTCCACAAGCAGTCATTTTCTGTTATTCGCAGTAAATGTCAGTAGATATAGGGATGGGAAATGCTCTGTTTGTTTCTCTGTGGCTTTTGTTTTTCCCTTGTCTCTTTAACCCTCCTCACACAACCATCCTTCAGCCTGTTTACAATAATGTTGCTGGCATTTCTCTGCAGGACTGCATCAGCCTTGAAAAAGCAAAGATCAAGGAGAGATTGCTTGAAATTTTCACGTGTCCTTTTTTTTACATATATATAATAGTGTCAAAGAAGAACACACTAAAACACTTGGAAGTTTTGGGCAGACTTTTCATACGTCATAGCATGAGAATCACTGGAACGCTGTGGCTGTGATATCATGTTTGAACAGGCATGAATATTTTAATTGCATGCTTCATTTTACACACAAACGTTTTCTGAGAAGCCCAGTTGTTTACAAAGAAATGTCCCAGTGTCATTATGTTAAATGGCTTGCCAAAACATCCACATCATAAACTGAAAGTGGTACCAATGGAAAAAAAAAAAAAAGACTTCCAGTCATTGTACAGTCCTGAGAACTCAGAATCATTTATTCGTGAAGATGGTATGAAATTATCATCATAATAGGAGTCATTACTTTGTGTCAGTGAATGTCGGCTTGGCTCAGCCTGCTAACATTCAGGGAAAAGGCTTGAGGAATGATAAATGTTAAATATAAATGTTGTCAGACGAGCAATTCATTTTGGCATCGCAGGTCAGCCAAGGGAATGAATGGCACGACGGTTAAAAATGATATTCCCATTTCTTTAATTTCCTGCCAATTTGATATTTCCACTGTGTGAATATCAGAGAGATTGTTTTTTATTGTTATGACAGAGGGAAATGTAAAAAGGAAACATTCCTCCTTTTCCAAAAATGTACCAAGGTTTAGAGTTTTGTTGCATCTCAACACCATTGGCTGGTTTGCATATGAGTATGATGACATTTTCTGAATAGCTCGAAAGTCCAGCAGCCATTCTAATGAAAGCATGTGGTGGATTAAAAAAAATTCAGATTTCAAGCCATTCAAGGGCTTTTCTAATTTCATGTCTTCCAAAAGCCTTTGACACCAGAATGAATAACCTCAGAGAACACAGGAGAAGGCAGGTCAATCTATTAAGAACTCACTCAAGTGAACATAATTTTATTCATAAAAAAAAAAAAAAAATCCCTCCATCCAAAGGACAATATGTTTCCAGGTAACATTTTTTTTAAGGTGAAGCTGATTACTCATCTTTATCCCCATAATTTGATCACATACAACATCTCACACATTTTATGACAAAAAACAGAGAGGGAATGTATTGATATTTGAAGTTTTACCATCTAATTTTGAGCTATATTGAAATACGTGATACATATATTGTTCATCAAAAGTATATAAACTTTTGGATGAGGGATACTAGCATCACCTTTGATATCCTCAACAGCACCGGTCTATTAGACTGCATAGAAACATATTTAACAAAAACAAACTGAAGCGGTTCAAAGGGGATTTTTAGGAGGCAGATGTTTTTTTCAAATTCCAGTGATTATTGAAGTGATTACAGGACTTGGCATCATATTCATGGCTCTCTGACTGTTTTTCTCTCTGAATTTACTAATATTTACATCTGAACCTGCAGCTGGCCAGAGAGGGATGAATTAACCTGCGAGTGAATCATCATTCATTTGGAGCCCCAGTGCTTAGCTCCATTGGAATTTACACAAATCCCACAGTAATTTTAGAATAATTTGAATCTAAATAGCAAAGGCCTGAATAATCAACAAGTAATTTGAAGTAAAATTGGTCATCTGTTCACATCTTTCACTATCAGCTCCATCAACAGGCTTGACTGCTCCCATTCACTCCAAACAATCAACTTTAGAGGTCAGCTCCCCATCTCAGCAGTTAATTTTACCAAAAGGAATGAACGTTTCAGTTCACTCTGTCTTACTCATCACTCCTGAGACAGAAAGGCCAAGCAGCAGCCGTATTAATTTATTCATGTGAGCCATTTCTTCCTTTGCTGCCATAAATGCAAACTCAGGCTTGATTGGGCCTCTAATTGTCATTTCATGGAATGATCACTTTAAAAACTAATTTAGAAACAATTTGATTTCAATAACAATGGTAATTTATCAGTAATTTGAAGGAGTTTATTTTCATGCAAAAAGAACGTCTTTTTAAAAAAAAACAAAAAAACAACTGCCCATGACCTAAAAACGCAGAGGCTCCAGAAGCCTGAAATTAAAAGTTTGGGTTCTTCCTGCAACTTTCACATCATTGCTCTCATTAAATCATTATTGTTGAACACCAAATTAATTATATATAATAATATTCTCTATAAAATAAACGAAGTGGCGGCTCTAAACATAGTTAAACAATAACTACTTTGTGAGCAAAGAAAAAACTCTATGAACATTTATAAGCGCTGCAGCACTGATACCAGCATCATCGTAACTCTGTTTTGTCCAAATCTATAAAACTTAACACTCTCTTCTAAAGTCTTTTTTTCTCCAACTTTTAGGCTTTAATCTCTCACTTGTGACACAGAACCTGTAAGTTCCAGTTTGACTTTGGCTCTCTATATGACAGACAAACAATCCTGAAGGAGATGATGTTCGACGATAATCCCTCTCTGAGCAAACCTTGCAGTGAAAGTGTGACAGATTTAGCTGAGTAATATTTGATTCAAGGAGGTGCAAAGGAACCCTAATAGCCATCGAGAATCCATGCGTTTGTTTGTTATTCTTTTATTTGCACATGGAGGCACCCTGGTGGCCCCAGGGGTTGAGGTGCCGGCTGCTAACTGTGACTACCCTGGTCCAGCTGGGTTCCTCTGTTGCAAGTCATTCCCCTTCTCTGTCTAATGTTTGCATAAAATGCACAAGAAATGATGAGAGAGAGAGAGAGAGAGTTATTTGTACATGCATGACAGCTGATGTGTTAAGAGGCTGGGGCTGGATGAGACTGCATATGCGCAGGGCCCAAATCTTCGTGATGCACCCCTGGTGACTGGAGTCACCCGGTGCAAGTCAAAAAAAAAGAAAAATTATCTTCTTGGCACCATAGACAAGTGTTGTATCTGTAAGGTCTCTACTGTGAATCCCAATATAGTTTTCTGTGACTTGAAATATGTGACTTGTGTCTCTTTTAATGTAGCTGTGATAGAAAACATCCTTTTACTTCAGTACCAGTGGCTACAAACTCAGAACAGAACCGAATCACAGAAATTGTTCTTTCCAAAAAGCTCAGCACAGTGATTTAAAGATGAATTTTTTTAAAAAAAAAAGAAAGAAAGAAAGAAATGTATCTACTGGCCTGGAAAAATTTTCCCAGGAAATGGCCATCTCTCCACTGTCAGAGAGCAGAGCCCAACAACACTTGCAGCTTGCCAAGCTTCAGTGTCATCCCTCTTCCCATTAGTCATGCTGTATGAGACTCCTGTGTATTAGGTTTTCCCTTCATAAACTCTCAATGAGAGAATGATTACATATTTCTACATGGCTGGCAGTGCAAATTATTAGCATAAGCAGCACTGGTAAATGACTTTCTGTAACAAAGCAAATACCAAACTGAGTGTGTAGAACAAACACTGCGGGGCAAACAATAACTTCAGAGAAAACATAGCACTGGGCTCTTGAGGAATCTCACACTGATGATTTTTTGCATAGGTTTACATATCACTTATTCACTGATGCTACTGTTTTAAGTTTTCTGGGATAAAAATCAGCAGCAGCAGCAGCAGCAGCATGTGATGTGTCTGTGCCTGTAGCTATGAGCCTCACTGATGCCTCAACAGTGCCACCTTTTGATCCAAGTTATTAAGTAGCCCCTTCTTCATGTTCAGACCAAAAAAAAACAAACAAAAAAAAAACCCACACACTTTTGTGAATCTCAAAAAAAGTATATTAAAATACATATATATCAATATAAATTAACCCTGTTCTTTTCATTTGAGGACACACATTGGAGAAATTAAAAACAAGTATCATAATTTCACTGGCTTTTTGTACTTTCTAGCCAGGAAATATCTCTCAGCTGAATCCTTTCTGCTGGCGTTTGGCTTTAGAGTCCGAACGCTACCAAACACGCTTGATAGCTTCTCCTGGAATTTCTGAACGAAGATCCCATCCCAGTATTTACACACCAGTGAACCCCCCGGCTGTAAAATCTTCTCGGCCAAGTCTATCAAAGACAAACACATCATGATGAGTCTCTCGTGGTCCATCTCTCGGAAGCCACTGGCATTTGGCGCCATGTCACTCAGGATGGCGCTGGCCTGGCCGTCTGGGAGCAGCTCCAGCAGCTTGGCGTGTGTGGCAGGGTCGGTTACATCATGACTGGACAGGAAGTGGGCGCCGTCCAGAGGCGGTATGTTCAGCAGATCGATGCCAACCACTACACCTCGGGGTAACTCTGGATCTATAATAAAAGAAAAGATGTCTGCTGTAATTCACAAGTAGATTTTTTTCTGTTGGTTTTTTTTACATGTTTACTGCATATTTTGCATATCACACCCTCACCCACCACATGTGTAGCTACAGACGAATAATTTAAAACATGGAAATCTGCCTGTGATAGTCAGTCCATTCACATCCTGTACCTCAGTGGGCAGCCCTACCCTGTTCACACATTCTCCAAATTTAAAGCATCAAAAAACATCCAATAGTGAACCTTTCAGGTTAGTTAACTTCAAAAACAGAAGCAGTATGATTCTGGACATCACAATTCATCATTGACCAAAAGCACAAATGACCAACCTGGGAAAACAGAAAATTTCTACCAAATAGTGGTCCTGAATCTCGTCTATTTAAAACTGTTTCAGTGTTTAGTATATATCAAAACAAGAGTGATCATCTCACTAGTGCTGGTGCCTTTTTGGAAGAAGGATTGTTGGATTGTTTCCAGCCTTTGTATAAAGTTGAGGGCTGCAGCTGTTGATTAATTTTGTTATCTATTCCTCTGCCAGTTATGCTACTGATTTGTGGATTTGTCCTACAAACCATAAAATGTCAGAGATTCGTGAAAAATGCCCATCAGAGTTTTCCAGATGGCATATTCAATTGTCCTTTTCAGAGACTAATCCAACACTCAACTGCAGTATCTTGTTATCATTACTAGAATAAACTGACCATTTTATTTGATCTAATTTATAGATCCACAATATCACAAACAAATAGCTCAAACATTTTAATCTTGTCTATGAAAACCTGACAGGATCCACTCACAGTATTACAGTGCGTGTATAATAAAACTTGATTACAGCAGGGGTGAGCTTCTATTTACATCAATAAATCATTTTAGGAGAATCTGATTTTTTGATAGTCTTCAAAAATTTGTCATATACATTCTGCAGTTTTGATTATTTTCTTCCACAGAGGATTTGTGTCAGAAACATATATATAAAAAACTTTTGCTCAGTAGAGTCAAAAACACAAAAGATAAAGTTAATTAAGTTCTCCAACAAAAACCTGAGTAGGCCAAGAGTCAATGATGACTTAAGGGTGATAGCCAAGATCCACAGTAGCCTATTTTTTTCCACCAGAACTAAAGGGGCTGGATAAAATGGTTCATAAAGAATTACATTACTAAATGTCGCCTCAAAAGTTGGGACTCAACCTCTAACCCTGACCGACAGCTGACCGGCGTCCGTAGAGCACGACGCATCCGTCTCTCCCCTCACCTGTCCCGGCTGAGTTGACCCTCTGGACGGCCACCTGGCTCCAGGCTCCGGGCGCAGCCCCGCAGTCCACCACGCTGTCCCCGGGCCGCAGGAGCCTGAACTCGTCGTCCATCTCCAGCAGCTTGAAGGCGCTTCTGCAGCGGAAGTTCTGGGCGTGGGAGGCTTTGACGTACGGGTCCCTGAGCTGCCGCGTCAGCCAGCGCTGCTCCGCAGCGGTTTTACCTCTCGGCTTCTTCATCAAACGCGAAGAGCAGTGCAAACATCTCCTCTGCGACCACACGCTCCACATTGTTTTGTTTTGTTTTGTTTGTTTTGTTTTTTCTCCACCGTGCGTGGGGGTCATGTGTACCGCATTCTCCACCGCGCTTGCGCGGTGACCGTACTGCAACAAAGGGACAACAACAGTTCCTACCCGGCGTAGCCGTGTCCTTCAGCTCAGTATCGGACCACCACTTGCACCTTGGAAAAACATACCAGATTACTTTTTTGCAGATCCTTTAAATAGCTTTTAATGTCAGGTATTTAAACCATTATTCGAATATCGCTCTTAATCTTAATTATTTTTATGTTATGTTTATCTAGTATATATATATATATTATGAATTAGTTGTTTATATGTTCCCTACCACTTTAAGTTAAATGTACTGCTAAAACGTGTTGATTTCCTCGCTGGAAATCATACTATTTATCATAATTTGTTTTATCTAATTTTCCTGCAGTTTTATACGTTCTTGTATTACTTTTAATACCATTAAACTATTTGTAAATATAATTGGAGAGGTGTTATATGAATGAAGTGTGTTTTATTATTGTTGTTGTTGTACAAAGAGAGGTGCCTCCCCAACAGTATGGTTTTTCTCTATAACAATAGACCTGAACTTTATTACAGTATCCATCACATCTGTTTTATTTCAGATTGATCTGATACATACATACAAACACACACACACACACACACACAAATCTTGGCCTTTAAATTTGGCCTTTAATTGTATTTGTTTCTACCTACCACGTTGTTTTGTGCAACTGGGATGAACAAAGTACTCTATCTATCTATCTATCTATCTATCTATCTATCTATCTATCTATCTATCTATCTGTCCGTCCGTCCGTCCGTCCATCCATCCATCCATCCATCCATCCATCCATCCATCCATCCATCCATCCATCCATCCATCCATCCATCCATCCATCTATCTATCTATCTATCTATCTATCTATCTATCTATCTATCTATCTATCTATCTATCTATCCATCCGTCCATCCATCCATCCATCCATCCATCTATCTAATCTATCTAATCTATCTATCCATCTATGTAAATTAATCCAAGCGAGTGGTTTGAACTGAGTTCCGTGTCGGTGCATTGAGCCTCTCCGGTTTCTAGTCGAACATGTATCGGGGGCGTAACACATAGAGCTGATCTCTAAAACAACAGATGGCACTTGCGTCTCCGGTCCGACGTTGACAAGACCAATCCATGCTCTTACGTATCAGGGCATCATGTGACGATGTCTGCAGAAATTCACGCGGGAGTCGTTCAACGTGAGCTGTTTTTATGCACTAAGCCCTAATTAATTCTGTCTTTATTAGGCATTTGTTTTTGCGCTTTTGATCAGACTTCAGGACATATATCGCTAAGGTAGGAATGTTGTGAATGTCTCAAGACCGACGTGTGTTTACATAGTGTAAACATGAGGTTATATCTGCCCAACTTCCTGCCTCGGACAGGTGAGATGTTGAGCTCCAAGCTGTTGACCCTGGTCATGGTCGTCCAGCCGGGTCGGGTGCTGCTGGGCATGAAGAAGAGAGGATTTGGGGCTGGGAAGTGGAACGGGTTTGGGGGCAAAGTTCAGCCTGGAGAAACCATTGAAAATGCTGCAAGGAGGTAAATTAGCTTTTTTTCGTATTAAAGAATCTACACGTTGGGATCCTTCCTGTAATTTTAAAGAAGAAGAGTTTGTGCTGTGATTCCCCTATATATTTCAGTGACTTGAATGATTGGCTTGCAAATTACAGGGGTTTTTCAGTTTGATGCAAATTAATTAGGATGAAGGTGAGGTATTGAGCAGAAGAGGTGTGAGGATTTGAGTTGAAAGGATTGGTCGATTATTTGCTACCATCGACAAAAAAAAAATGTATATATATATATATATATATATATATATATATATATATATATGTGTGTGTGTGTGTGTGTGTGTGTGTGTGTGTGTATGTGTGTAGTTTGTGAGCTTGTTGCAACAAATTAATGGTGAGTCTGGACATTGTGTGACCATTAATCAACAGGAAGTTTTATCCAAAGCCAAAGGAAGGAAGCCTGGAGGCAATCAGGCCCATTCAGGAGCTGTTTTGTTTCAAATTTGAAAAGAGGACCTGCATAGTGGGAAGGATATTGGAAGCCTAAATAAATCTAATATGTCATCATCATGTTAGTTACACTTTGCAACAAAGGCACTCATTACAACCAGGACCATCGGGAAAATTGGCTTAAGCAACCTCCCAATCCTAGCTTTGTGTCAGTAAAAGTACTTTGGGTTGTGATTGCTGCATTGGCCATTACCTTGATGAAACCATAAAAGAAAATGTTTAAAATCAAGGACTGTGACTGAAAAAAATTAGACATGACCTATTGGTGTAACTTTACTTTCTCAACTGTTCAGCAGAACCTAAATGAAAACTGGCATCTAAAATGAGCTTTCTAAGATACAAGAGTCAAATATTGTACGCTATGATAGGTTTTATCTGTTTTTTCAAATTTAACTTCGCTTCTTCTTTTGCATGAGGAAACAAGCCCTTTGATACATCGATGCAGGGGAGCAGAACCTCACTTGCTTTGAGAATATGCAGTATGTTTCAGTGGTCAGCACTCGGGGAAGTAATGGTGGTTGCAAAACACCAGTGAGCATTGAGTCGGCTGCAAATATTTGTTTTTGAACAAACCATGCTGGCAGATTTTTTTTTTTAATCAATACACAGTTTATTTTACCAAGAATTATATTATGATAAAAAATGCGGAAAAATAATCTTGCATACTCAAAGATGTACTCCAAAATAGATACTCTGTCTGGGAGACACTGATATTGTCATTTTACCCTCTCCTGTTGCTTAATGTGTGTGTGTGTGTGTGGGGGGGGGGGTTGTTGGTTGTTTTTATGTGTATGTGTGTGTGTGTGTGTGTGTGTGTGTGTGTGTGTGTGTGTGTGTGTGTGTGTGTGCTGTGATCTTATTTTTGAAATACAGATGATCAAATATTTATGTGATGTTTTTTTTTTTTTTCAGAGAACTGCAAGAAGAAAGCGGCCTCACAGTGGACGCTCTCGAGAGGGTCGGAAATATCAAATTTGAGTTTGTTGGCGAAACAGAGCTACTGGACGTCCACATCTTCAGAGCAGATACTTATAACGGAGACCCAACAGAGTCGGATGGTATGATTTCCACTGCACAAAAGTGAATTGTGGGTGGTGTTAAAAGATAATTCATCAGAGGATGTCTGGGGACCTAGGAGAAAGCAGGGGTGGGGATCTTGCTCTCCAAAATTAAACTAAATTGAAACAGTTAGGTTTTATATATAGTATATAACACAAATGTATATAACAGTACATATAGTATATAACACAAATGGAAAATGAAGCTAGATTTTACACAACTGAGCCTAGAAGACAGCACTATCATCTTTTAAAGAGAATAACTAACCATACTTAAAAATAATGTTTTAAAACAGTTCAAAAACAGAGGTGGCACTTGTTGCCTCAATAAGAAAAAAAAAAAAAAAAAATTATGCACTTTGGAGTTGGAGAGAAGGTTGTTTTGTCTTACATACTTCTAAGTAACTGACGTATAAAAATAAAAAAAATTTAAAGAAAATAAAAAAACCCCTGGAATTCAGAGGAATTTTTATTTTTGGTTCCTCTTAATGTTGACTTCCTTTTATTGTGTCTCAATGTCAGTCCACAAATCACCACAAAAGTAGTTTATCGTCATTCCTAAAGGTCATATAATTAGGGCTGAGAGAATCAAAACAGGTTTTGGTCAAACAGTGTGTCTAGTTTATGTTGGTCAATCTCACTTTTACTGTACAACAACACAGAACATTATGGAAGAATTTTTCAAAGCCTCAAGTAAAGATAATAACACTATAGTATAAAATATGTGTAGAAGTCTTGGATTCAGAATCTTACTTAAGTAATACATCATAAATATTATATATAAGGGTATAGATCTCTCTCTCTCATTCATATATATATGTATGAGAGAGAGAGAGAGGTTCTTAAGGAAGAGGTGAAAGGAGGGTGAAAGCTGCAGAGACCCTGCATTGAACTGTGTATCCTGAGAAATTTAGTCAAGGCCAAGAGGGCGAAATTTATAGACAAACAGTAAACCAAAGCTCATGAAGGAGTCGTAAATAAGCAGTGAACGAAAGAGTCAGGAGGGAAAGACAAGTCAAACAGCCGGTGGGTGAAGAGATAAGAGGAGGAAAAACGCTGGTCAGGAGTTCACTTGGGCATAAGGTCTGTAGACTGAGCAAGTGATTAAGTCTGAGAAATATGAAATCACATATTTTCTGTTTATTCATAGGAATCAATAGTTACATAATTTGTGACACAATTTAGATAAGGTTAAAGTGCAGGAAAAATACAATAAAACTGGAAAGTAAGTTGTTTTTTTTTGTGAGGAAGTTGATGCCAGTGTTGAAATGAGTGTGGCACCTTTTATCTTTAGATGGATTTCCTCCGTGAGTTATGCATCACTAAGCATTTGTTGGCATTCGTAAAGGGTAGATTCACATTTTTTGAAATCTGTTTTAAAACAATGCCCACATGCTCGTATGTACTGTATATCGATGGAATAATTGTTCATAATATGTCCTGGCCATAGTGGCTGTGAAGAAGTCCCCTCTTAGCATAACTCCTACATAAGAGATGGGGTAAAACTGACATCTTCATTCTTTGCCACAGTTCATTATAAAATCAAGTTCAAATGAGGCTTTGCAAGTCAGAGTTTGACAAATCAAGTGGAGATCTGAAGTTTTTAGCTCGGCAGTCCCTCTTTTCGTTACTGTCCCTGCACCAGAGCTCAGCAGGGGCTTTTTGCACTGAAGTGACAGTAACTTTACGAGATACCCACTGCTGAAGCCTCTAATTAGCTTTGGTAGATCTTTAAAAGGTTTTTTTTTTTGCACAGAATGACAATGATGATAGCATTCTTTTACACAGGATTAAAAAAACACCCTCCTTGTACTGCAAAGAGAGTGTTTTTTTCCAGTTTAAAAGCACATTCTTTTCCAAGTAGAGGAGATAAAAGCAATTTAAGACCTGTGTTTTGTCTTATCTACACTGCATTAAGAATGAAGTCTATCAGCTACTTATTATGTAAAAATTTTAAAGTCCTAATGCAACTTCATTTGATTTAATATTTGCCGCTATGTACTGGTCAGATGTCGCACAGCAATGACATAAGAGATAGACTCAGTGACTTTCGATCCTTCTGTAACAACATAAGGCAGATGATAAAAAATTAGTCTCATTCTTGACAGGTTGACTAATTATTCCCTCTCTGGTTTTCCAGAAATGCGGCCTCAGTGGTTTGAATGTGACCAGATTCCTTTCAGCGAAATGTGGGCTGATGACATCCTGTGGTTCCCCCTGATGCTCCAGAAGAAGAAATTTGTCGGATACTTTAAGTTCCAGGGTCACGACGTGATCCTCAGCCACAAACTGGAGGAAGTGGAGGAGCTCTGATATGACTTGAGTATCCTCAACGCTGTTTATGACTGCCACCAAAACACATCAGCCTTAAAACTTCTGACCGAAGATATCCACTTTTAAATATTCTTGTCCAGTTTAATTTATGGGAGGAAAAGAGAGGCTCCTGAGGACTTTGAAGAACCATGTTAACTGTACATGTAGAGTGTTTACATGTAATTTAACATCAGGATTCAAATTTTTAAAAAAATCTTTTCATAGTCATTAGAAATGTTGCCAGCAAAATATTTTTGTATCACGCTGTATAATTTTAAAAAATCAAAACAGCAGAATACTGAAAAAATATGTTTTCAATTCTGTCATTTTATTTTTCAGGATAACTGATTTAACACCATTAGGCAAGGATTTTTTCATCTTTAATAACATATCTACAGTAATAATTATATTGAGCCTCTGTGCAAGTGAATCTGATTGTTAATACATTTTTGTTGCCAAAAAATATGTTTTGTTCCATACTGCATTACGGTTTCTTCATTAAATACCTGTTGATAACTATGTGCACAGGCAGTCAGTGTGGTGCATTTGAGATGAAATCAGCTGGTGATAATTTGTGAGGTATCTTCTGAAATGTCTGTCAACATGTCCCTTTGAAATTATTTTTTTTTAGAAAAATATATAACGTTGTGATAAACAGTATGTTTATAGACAGTCTGATTGTGTTTGTCCTAATTTAAACGATTACACAAAACCTAATATATCTGCAGCAGTCCTCATGTATTGAGTGATATGACCTAAAATCTTCAGCTAAAATTAAAGACACAGGTGTTATTTATGGATAAGTTTTAAATTGGACCTCTTTAGGAATACTGCTATATGGTTTATTTCACAGGTGCGGATCAAAGTGAATTTATAACATTTATCTTTGGTTGCAAATCAGTAGCTTATAGTGTTATTACTGACATATTATGCCACTATGCCAGAGGTCTTCCTTTTATCAGTGAATCTCAAATATCTGCTTTTTGTAGTTTCCTACAATTTGAGCTCAGGCTTTAAAAAAAAAAAAAAAAAAAAAAAGCTAATAAAATAAAAGGGCATCTTGAAAAAGAACGGGCAAAACAGGCAAAGATGTTGCTCTACATACAAGTAAACATTAAGAAGTAGCACATTTGTCCATAAAAATATAAAGTATGCTGCTGCACATCCTTATAAACTAAAATCTGTATCAAAAATACATTGGTCTAAAGTTATAGTAAGTTAAACCAGAAACCTCATGACTAGAGATTTAAAATAATCCCGTTCTTTTATAAAGTAAAACTTGCTGTCCCTCTCAGTTTTTCTCAACTACCTTAGTGTAAAAAACGTTTTTCTTTTACAGGTTTGAACTAATAAGAGGTGCTTTATGAGGCGAATTTTGAATGCATGAATATAATGTTATCCAACTTTATATCCCTTGTAAAATAGCATGTCAGAGTATTTTGCTTCCTTGTTGGCTGGTGTAAAAGTTGATGTGGAAATGGACCTTATATCCTCATCGAGCAGAACATAAGGTGACACACGAGCAACACTGTCCAGTAAAAGGTGATATGGTTGATGATTGAGCCCAAAATATTAAACTCCTCTTATTCAATGGAATGTATATTGTGTTACAGAATGAAAAAATAAAAGTTGTGCATTACATTGTTTTCCTTTAGCTCACAGAGCGAGTTATTTTTCCAGTTTGTAATCCTCATCAGTGGCAGTGTTTCCCCTCCTCAGCTCACTACGGTTTTAGATGGGGGTTTTCAATCCATTGCTACCAGCAAAGAGGCAGCCAAGCTTTGGTTGGAGTCCATTCCACACCTCTCCCATCTGGAAGGAAAATAAACAAAACCAAAAAAAAAAAGTTATTTTTCTTTCTCTCAATTTCAATAATCAAATCCAGGAACAGCTCTTAATAGAAAGTGCACCGAAATATTGCTTAGTGGTTTACTACCTTGTGAAACGAGAAACAGCTCCGTAAAATTATCTTCAAGAACTGAGATTAACTGAAACCTTCTAAAAATGCTGGCCTATTTGAATTTGAGTGAAAAAAGATTCAGTTCAGTTGAAGGTACAGTATCCAACCAAGGAAAAATTATACACTGGGGTTTTTTGGGGGGGTTGGGTTGTTGGGTTTTTCTTACATTTAAAACAGCCAAAGGTATAAGGGAAATTCACTTGTTCATGTGAAATGTAAGCCAACTCAAATCCTAAATGAGAAGATTATTCATTCAGTGATACCATCCTTCGTTATTAGTTCTTCTGCTTTACTTTAAAAGTCAATTTAAAACTGATTTGACCCTCCTGGAGTACTGCTGTGTTGATGTAGAGGAGGGACTGAAGAAAAAATTATTTCCAGACGTGCAGTCTCACCTCTCTGTGTCCTTGGACCTGGGAGTTAACAAAAGCCCCGAGAATGTGGGATGTGATTGGAAGGTAGGTGAAGATAAGCTGTGTCTCTTGATGAAGGCAGAACAGGGAGAAGTAGTTGCGCAGCTCCATGGTCTGAATGGCGTTTTCTTGCTGTTGGCAGAATGGAAAAATACAATGTGAAAGCAGTAACCACTTAGGAAATGATGATCCTCAGGTAAAAAAAAAATTCTGTGGGAAAAACCTTCCTCCACTCTTGCTTTTTTAATAAGGATTTTAGGACCTTGCAGACATCGTAAAAATTAAAAGCCAGGGTGTAGTAATCTCAGCATATTACTCTACAATTACAACACGATGGTTTTTGCCTTGCTAGCAGCAATGTTGGCCTGTCTTTAGGTCCAAGACTTTGGTTCAGAGCGGAAATCTCAACAACTGTTGGAAAGATGAAACTGTGCAGACATTCATGGTCCCCAGATGATGAATCCTAGTGATGGGGATCCCTTGACTTTTACTCCAGTGCCAGGATCAGGTGTACATTAGCGTTTTTTTGTGAAATATCTCAAAAACTATTGGATGGATTGACATGAAATTTGGTACTAACATGAATGTTCCAAGGGGGGAATGAATGTATTTATATCAGTGAACTTTTAACTTTTTAATGCAGCACCTTCATTGGATCAAAATTTCAGTTTCATCCAGGAACTTGGTTTATGACTAAATACCCTTATGTGACCTGCAAGCTGCAGTGAGCGTAGCTGTACCTGATGTTTAATGCTAATTGGCAAGTGTTAGCATGCCAACACACTAAAACCAAGGACATGGTAAACATTATTCTCATCAGCATGTTAGCATTTTAATTCGGAGCATTTGGCTAACGCTGACAACAGCAATTAGCTCAAAGTACCACTCTGCAAAAGTACAGTGTCATAAAGCTGATAGCGTGACTGCCTTGTTAAAATAGAGATTAGCCACTGTCTTTTGAATAGCAAAGCGCAGCTAGTGAATGTTACATAATCCCATAGTTTTGGAATAGTGGAACAGTTTTCTTGCACATCAGTGCTAAAATTTTGGCAAACGGTTAAAGGGGCCACATCTATAAGTTACAGTGAAAATCTCCTTAACTCAGTGACTTTTCTTTTTCTAAATGTCTTAAGGCCCAAATCAGACATTTGCTGCTCATTTCAGACAGAATAGCAGTGATATATTTTATAACAACCTTTCTGTTGAAATGACTTAAAAGCTTGAAACTGAATCATAGTTGAAAACATGGTAACAAAGTTTGATCAAGTGACGGAGCTCCTAAGAGGAGCAGCTGTCTGAGCCCAGACTGCAGATGTTTTAGTTATAAAATTACAAGTATTATATATTGTTGAGGGGAATGGGTTTTGAAATGCATTAGTACATACGTGAAACAAAGACAAACGACATGGACTAAGAGGAACCGCAGTCACATGATGAAAACCAACAGGGATACAGCTGTGAAATGACAGTGAAATGACAAATTCTGTTAAATGATGTGACTCAGCTTTGTACCAGTGTTTGTCATTTTGCCATGAGTCATTAGCATGCATGTATTATGTTGAAAGCTGAATTTGTTTTAATGGCTAATGGAATGATGTAAGTTACTGTGACAGGATTGCTATGCTATCCCACACAAGATAAGGCCAGACTATATATCTTAAGGGCAGTGGATTAGGAACAGATACACTCAAGCCAATGAAGCATTTTATTCATCGAGTAGTAAATGAGTTAAAACATACTGCAATCAGTAAGAAAGAAACCTGAGAGGCTGAAAATGTGGAAAGAGAGAGTGACCGAGAGAGGCTGATCACCTGAACGATTCGTGATTCAAGCTGCTCCACGGACGCCTGCTCTTTTGGCTGAACGGTGGCACTCATCATCTGCCTCTTCATCACGCTGTACTTGTGCAGAGCTCTCTGGTGCTCGTGGAGTACGCCCTTCTCATGGCGCTCGCACAGATCCTAGGGAAAGACAAAGTCAAAGTCACATAGCAGCGTCTCTTATTTGCACCAGTAATGCGTAGCGTTCAAGGATGACAGGAGAATTGTTTGTAAAAATTTTGAAATTACCATATACATTACAGTTATTAGATTTAGTTGAGGTGCTATGAAAAATGCCAATTTACCCTCCCACCAGTTAAATTTGAATCCACCCACTACTTAAAACTACACTTCCAAGTCAGATAGACCTGTTGGGTTAAAATTCACCGTTATATAATATCCTGAATTTAGTTACAGTTCCTCAGTATGTCTCTTCATCAGTAAAAAGGAGGCCTGATTTCATCACCTGATAGATAAAAACATTTTTTGCAGTGCTTCATACAGTAGGCATGGCAGGCCTGCAATGTCAAACATTCAAACTTCAAAATGAAAAAAAAAAAACCTGTCATTAAAGATTTGGGTCCCCTGGAGATAAACTCAAATCATAAAACACACAGCAAAAACGCAAAAGTGTAACTGACTCACTCTGTAAGACTGCAACAAATCCAGGAAAAGATTCAGTTTTTCCACAACATCATCTTCTTCCCGTCTGCCCTGAGGACATTAGCAAAACAACATTTATTACCCGGTGTAAGTTCTGAACGAGCCTAGCACAGCAGGTGGTGGGGGCGAAGGACTGAGGGCTGTACCTGCTGAGCAGCTTTGTCAGACAGCACAGCGAACTCCACGGACAGACTCTTAAGTGCCTGACGCAGGGCCCCCCAGGTGCTTTGCGAGGAGGCCAAGGAGGGAAGAGACGAAGCATCTGAGCCCAGTGAGCTGCAGAAAACAGTATTATTACGGGGACAGGATGTAATATTGCAGTGTCTCTGCTGCCAAATGCATTTCAAGCTAACGACCATGAAGAAACACAGCAACACCAAGGATTGTGAGTCATAATAACATTTGTTTTCTCGGCCAAAAACCCCCTGACACTAAAGAAAGACTTTAACTTTATATCCGTATTAATGAAATACCTGAGCTCTCTGCCAAACATGAGGAGATCTGCTGCGTTCTCCTTAGAGCGCTCCGCCATTTTTTCCGCTCTGTCTCGCAGCTTGTTGAAGCTGTTGTGGATATTTCTAATCAGCTCTCTGCTTGTTGAGAACTGGGCCTGAATGTCAGCAGGGAGATATTCCTAAAGAACAGATCCAAAAAAATTTTAAGTGTAGGTTATTTTTTTGTGAAGAGTTGGGGGCTGTGTAAGGATTAATTCACCATACATATGTGACAAACCTTTGCCTGGGTCGCAATTCTGTTGGTCATGAACTCATCACCTGTTCTCTTGTTGGCATCGCGCAGCTTGGTCTGAACATCCTGTTTGGGAAGAGGGTTTGAGGAGCGGGAGAGGGGGAGGAGGGAGACGGTGAGTGGCTGGACCGGGAAGCATTTTGATGCAAGTTACCATGACGATAGTGCTCGCTGTACCACAGCTGGCACCACAGAACCAGGCAGCGAGTTTAAGAAACTACATACGGAGCCATTAAAGGTGAGGAAGGTCTTAACCAGCTCGTCCTCCGAGAAGACGGGATGCCGTGCCACCAGGTTGATGAATCTGCCCAGAGCACGTCTCCTGCCCTCGATGAACTCCCGTTCAGAGATGGAGGTCAGCACTGCGGACGGACACCAGAGTAAACCAAAACTTATGGAATCTTTTTTTTTTTTTTTTTTTTTTTTATTGGGAAGAAGTGCAGAGTGAGAACACATTAAGCAGCTTGACCAGGAGTGGTAATGATAGAGTTGGCGTGAAGTGACCAATGGTGCGCCACTCTTTGTGCCGTGAGCCAATTCTGTTAGGTGTGTCACTGCTGTTTTTTTTGATAGGCTGCTGCCGTTTTACTGACTTGTGGCACTTATAAAATGGTATGTCACTCATATCATATCATATCATATCATATCATATAATATCATATCACAAAATGTTGCCACTGTGTATCACATGAAAACAGAATGTCACTGTTGTTAGGCTGGTAGATGTAATGTAAGCTCCATTAATCTGAGGGCAGCTGCAGAGTCTGGTGATATTTGTCTGTGGGTTCATTACTGAACATCACCTTCCATATCGTCATTGTTTTCACATTGTCTTTTCACCATCTCTGACCAGACTGTTGGTACTGACCTGCCGGTTGGTCAGTAATGCATATAAACCAAAACGATCAATCATTGGTCTGACAAAGGTTCAGGAAGAATGACTGAAGATCTAAGATGAAGTAAATGCAGAAATGAAGAAATACATCTGTACAGCTGTTCGAGAGTAACATACCTCCCTTTAACATCCTTTTAGGTGGCAGAGCCGGCACCACCCTGTAGGCAAATCTCTGAAGCAAAACCTCGTGGAATACGTCAAAATCGCTATAGCGTCTGTAAACTGATATTTTATATCTCTAAAAAACAAGAAGCAAAGAAAGAAAAATGATCAGGAAATGGGAGAGTGCATTAAACATTAATGGACCTTTGCTGTGACTCAGTTGTAGGGCAGATTATTGAGGGGTTCAGATCAGAGCGTTTCATCATGTAGATTTTAACTTTACAAAAAACACTATTTTAACAGGAGACCCCAGAGTAAATAATGCAGTGCCTCTCTACACAGATATTTACTTTTTTTCTTTTACATTTCTGCTGCTATCAGTGCATCCATGTCTTTCCTTCAACTCAAATAAATTCATACCTTATTGAGAAATAAGAAGTACAGTGAGAGGAAAATCATCAACATCAATGTCATCGAAGGAAGGGTGAGACAAACAACTTCTTGTTGTGATTATTCTAACACTAAAATGGTAGTGGGTGTAGTAGGTGATATGGGATGCCTTACCTGGCTGGTGACCTGGTATTCCACATGTTTGAGGAACAGGCCCTTCTTCTCAGGTATGAGCTCCACCTGGACGGTGTCTCTGACCAGCAGCTTGTCCAGCGTCAGGGACATGGTCAGTGCGTCCTCCTGTGTCGGCTGCATCCTCAATGCGCTCAGGTCCTTCGGCTCCCCGAGCTGAGGTTTGGGTAACCCTGTCAAGCACAAGACCAGAACCAACTTCTAATATTTGTTTTTCTTGATAAATCAATACATACAGGATGACTGTATTGCCCAACTGGGAGGAATGCTGGTGTAGAAACGACTTTTCTCTATTCAAAGTATTAGTAGGTGTCTGACTCTATTTGTCTCTGGCTAGCGCCGTATTGTGCATGTGTTCTGTTACGTATCCCTTCCTGTACATTCCAAGAGGGTCATGAATTGAATGCAATGTCCCGCGACAAATGCAGAAACCTTGTTCTTGCTCAGACAGGAAGGTGGCATGCAGCAAGCTGCCATACTGGCCACACCTGAAATAACAGAGAGCGCCTTAAATAATCACAGGAGGTTGGAAATGAATCTAAGTCAAGCAAGCATAATGGCTACCTCTATGAAAACCATGAAAAACCCCCACTATCATTTTCCCACTCTGGGACTAGTGAAAAAATGCAACACTTGAACATAGCTAAGGCTTCTAAACCAGAATAAAATAAAACAAACGAAGCTGAAACAAACCAAAATGTTAGCTTTTCCTTGGATTTGAAAGAAAACTAAAATTTCGGGGTGGAAAACTGCATCTAAATTGTATCTAAATCCGGCCAAATGTCCCTCTATTCCTTTGTCACTAACACTATATTATGGAGTATATAAAACTGGACACAATAGGTGGATATATTTCAGTGGTAAACTGTCACAGCGAGCCAATAAAAGAGTGGCATTTGCCCTGCAAAGATGAATTACTGTATCTTGAGGGATAGCCAAGGTTGCCCTTGGACACTCTGAAGAGTTACCAAGCAACTCATTAAGCCGAACCTGTGCTGCAAACACCGTCAGTGTAACACTGTCACCTACCTTGTATGCAGTTCTCCAAAAGCTTGGGGCTTGGCTGCTTTCCTTGCTGAGCAAGAGCAATCAAAGCGAGCGCTTTGTAGAGGGACAACTTGCTCAGGAATCCATCTGTGGAGTCAACATGCTCAGCAATCTGAAAAGGACAAAGACAATATGACCTGAAGGTCAACGTTTTTTTTTTTCTTTCCTTTCGGCCTGAGATCTAAATTCAACTGTGGTTTGCAAAAAGCGCTCACTAGGCATAAAGGGGATGATATGGTGTGAGGTCAGGAAAAGGGAAATTCTACTGAAGCATGAAGTGTCTCTGAAATGCACTGCAGACACCGTACACTCAGAGCCATTTCATAACATTGATGGGTTGTAACTTTAACCTTTATCACAGCAATAAAGTAAAAAAAAAACTGAAAGCTTGCTAATTATTCTAAGCTTATGTAATGCCTTTAACAATCTACACAAAGCCTTTGTGAGCTTCATACTGATTAGACATTCCACTTGTATCTACCTCATCTATATTGCCAATATAGTAACATGTATTATCAGAATCAAATATCTTGGCCTTTTAAATTCACCAATCGGTAATTATCTCATATTCATGCATGAATGATCATGAAACCTTGTGCTCGGTGCACATCCCCAATAAGCCCCAGAGCCCTGTGGCTCTAAACAGGAATAAGTGGGTGTAGAGAGATGATGGTGGATGGGATGTAAGGGATACACCACTGATATGTAAATTGTAGGTATATAATGTATGTTATACAAGTTGCATCAAGCAAATGTCTATTTATAAAAAAGTAATAGAAAATGATTCTTTGAAAATATTACATATTGTCAATTGTTGTGTGGCTGTCTGTGCATCAGTACAAAGCAGAGTTGTGTTTATCACAGCTTTTCACCATGATGACACCCCCCCAGCAGCAGCAGCAGCGTGTGAACCCCTCACCTGGCACACAGCAGCCTTGGAGAGGTTGGTCCTTTGGAGTAACCGCTGGAAAACTTCAGCCTGCACTCTCTCATCCGTCCTACAGCAGATGGCCTCATATACTTCCCTGTAATAGGCAGGAACCGAGCCTAAAAGAGGAACAACACCTACATAGCATCACGGCTGCCAAAGATAAAGACAGCTCGCTTTAACACAGCGAGGTTTATGTCTGAGTTTAGGCTGACAGTGTCACTTTTTTATAAACCCACTCATCTTACCATCTATCACATGACTTTACATCATACCGACAGAGATTACACAGTTTTGCTGATACTCAGCTTTTATATGTATATATCTTTTTCAGAGACAAAGAAAGCCTTCAATTTTTTCATTAAATAAAAACCCTTATCAGAGCTTTACAGTGAGCATGTGGCAGATCACATGAAGACAATAAATCACTGGTTTTGTCTGTATAAACCTGGTAATATGCTCCTTAAAAAGCAGTGAAGTGACCAGCTGACAGTTTTTTTTTCACGTGGCAGGAGGGGGAGAAAAAAAAAAAGCATCAAAACTTACAAAACGCTTTTAAAAAAAATAAATCTTCTGACATTATCTTTAACAGTAACATTCACTGCCACCGTTGCTCATCTGGTACCAAGAAAACATCAGCAGGTGGCTTCGAAGTAAGATTTCTGCCCCATCGTGAATGCTTTTAAGATGGGGCAACTTCATTCCGATCTCGATGTACCCAAAAGTTCCCATTGGTTGGTTCGCAGCGCGACTACGGCGAGAGGAAATCTCCACATATTTTGACACGTCTGACAAAAAAACATTTCTAACTCTACTTGACACCGAACAAAAAACAAAAAAAACAAAAACAAAACAAGGGTGACTCGGAAATGACATGTTAAGACCGTAAGAAGTTTTGTTTGTTTTTTTGTTGTTTGTTTTTTTTTTTCTCTCTCTCTCTCTCTCTCTTTCTAGCACCGTACCTTCAGTGATCTCCCCTGCCATGGTTCGGAGTGTCATGTGAGCGCAAGAGCACCTCCATGTGATTTCCTGAAGAAAAGAAAAAAGAAAAAAAAAAAACAAGTAATTTATTTCTTAAAGTTGTAGCGGGCGCTGGGTAAAGTCCAAGTCCTGGAGGGCGGCCTCCGCCAGCGGACAGTCGACGCGCACCGGTGGCCGACGAGCGCGTCATGGCGCAGCGCTCCTTGGCGCTTTGCGGTTTGAGGGCGTGGAGACGCCGGTGGTTCCCTCGGTCGTAGCCCCGGCGACTCCTATAATGGAGTCGGCACTAAATAATCACGGGGGGAGGGAGGGACGACGTTCACTTAACGTATAGCTTCTCATTTCCTGGTTCCACACACGGTTTAATCTGGTTAAATTCTCTGTTCCTCTTTCTTTTTTTTTTTTTTTTCAAACTTTTCGCGTTTATATATAAGTCTGCCTTCAAGTGCTCCTCGGAAATTTTGATTCCCGAGGGTCTGAGGCCAGAGCGTTTCCAGATTTGAAATCGATTGATAAGGTTAATCATGCGCAAAGATTTACCTGTTAAATTTTTCGGTACGTATCGCCTTTACTTTTTTCTTTAAAAAAAAACAAACAAACTGAAATAGCTTCTTGTTTTAAACCCATGACGTATCTCAGAAACCCCCCGTTTCGTGGAATAAACCACCGGGGGCTGGATTACGCTCAGGGGCCTAACACATGGCTCATGGCACCAAGGTTAATCGTTTGGATCCATATTTGAATAATCAGAAGTTAGTTTGTAGTTTTTTTTATCGATTAACGCTGCAGGGTTGAAACTAATCATTTTCATTATCTGTATGTCAGGCAATTATTTTTCTATTAATATATTGATTGCTCGGTGTATAATTGTCAGAAAACCAAAATTAGCATATTCTAAATTTTTTTTTCCAGACAAACCACTGGCAAAAACCCAAGTTGTTAAGAAAACTGGGAAAATTAGCAAATGTTCACGATATTATTAGATTATTTTTTTCTTTTGGCGATGACCTAAACAATCAGGCTGATTAATTATCCAAATTGTTGCTAATTTAATTTCATCTCAATCGATTAAGTAGCTGATCGTTTAAGATCTAGAGGTTTAGGAGTTGGTCTACGGGTGTCTGGAGATATAATAACCTGCCACGTATAATGAGGTGTGGTTGGGGTCAGTTGGGGCCCCGGGGCAAAAACACAAAATAGCCCCCGCGGCCCCTCGGGAGGTCAACCCGGCCATGTTCACCGCCTGCGGCTTAATAACGCCAGGCCCTCAGCTCTGCTGGTGTTTTTCTGTGACACCGGGGCGCCTCCGGGTGGCGCCACCGGGCCGTCTTTCTTTTTTCTCCCTCCGTGCCGGTGAGGCAGGCTGCGTGCGGGCCGGGCCGGGCCGCGCCGGGCGAGCTGCCAGCTGGGTTAATGTCGTGAGCAGTCGCCGTGTTGGCTCCAGTCTCCCCGGCGCTCCGGCAGTAACTGGATGGGGGTTTTACGCGGAGGGGATTGTTCGAGCTGTTGCGGTGGAACAAGACTCGAAGACGAGAACCGAGGACTTGCCTACTAGAGACAAACACACAGACAAACAAAAGAATAACAAAACTAAAAACAGGATGTGATGTTAACAAACCCGCGGAGCGGAATGTCAAGAGGAACAAAAGGGACTTCTTCTTCTTCTTGTTACCGGAATCTCAGCGGACTGAACTAACCAGCGGCTAAACCGGCTAACGTTAGCTGAGTTAACGCTAGCTACATCACGGGTACTTTTTTGTTTGTTTGTTTGTTTGTTTGTTTTAAATCTAATTTTTACAATTGTTTATTTTTTTAACCACAATTTAAACGAACCACCGCTCCCTAACATTACAGCAGGACCCCCCCCCCCTCGCCAACACCGCTAGCGACTCAACTCTGCATTAAGTTGACAGGTTAACAAGCTAACTAGCTCGGCTAAGCCTTTTCAGTCGCTGGCGTTTTGGCTAACTACTAGTTTTGTTTCGATTAGACGAACGGTTGTGCTCGTAACTGCGAATGCTAAGTAATGTAACACTGTACGTACAGCTTTTAAACCGTGTATTGATTACCGTTTGGTTGAATACCTAAGTCTTTTTTGGATTGGCACAGTCAAAATAACACTTTCAACTTTACCAGATAGGAAAGCTAGCTTCTCGTGGTAGATGAGCAATAACGCGTTTGTCTTTCTCTTTGCATCCCGGATACAGAGAGACTTTATGAAGTGGGATTCCCCACGACTGTTTACGGTCTCAAGCATCCTTGCTTGTTCGTCTGCTGAGTGGTTCTCATTGATAAGCCCTCGCCATGGCAGCAGTGGTTAGCTACTCTCCACCGTGGTGGGTGAACCTGCTGCACAGACTCCCTCATTTCAACTTGAAGTTCGAGCAAACTAGCAGCGACTTCCGACCAGAGGACTGGACCTATCAACAGGTAAAGAAAAACACACCTCACTGACCCTTTTGTTCTTCGTATAAAATGACCCTAGAAGTTGGGATTGCCACACAGCCTAGTAATACCCGCAGGAATGTTTATGGCCAGTGTTTGTTTCAGTATCCGTTTGAATTCAGTGTCCTTCAGGAGCAGGGTAATGAGGAGGACGGGATGGTGATGGTGTTGATAAAGACCGGATCAGTTTTCTACAGTGACAGGCGACCTGTTTCTGCCTGTTCTCTCGCCTCGCCTTCTGATCCATGTCACCATCTGTGTGTAGCTGTTATGTCCACCTCTTGACCTTTTTCCAGACACCAGCCAGCTGGCATTGCGTATTGTGGGCCAAGCCACCTAAGTTGACCTGAACTACCCTAAAAAATATTTTCCCAAAGATTGAAAAAACACTAGTATTTTTTTATACCACATGAGGAGCATTTTGACCCTGAAGTTCATTTTACAGTTTTTGAAAAACCCTTACGTACTCAGATCAAAGAGGTTAAACTCATAGCCAGGGTCCAGAGGGAGGCTGCCAAGCCTGGTGAACAGCTAAAACTGGGGGAGGGGAGATCACCATAACATTTTGTTCACTTGGTTAATATTAAAGAGAATCTCTGAATTTAGGTCAAGTGATATTCGGTTTTCTTATTGCAGCTGTAGTTTTTCCAACTTTGCAGCAGTTAATAATTTATCCGGATGTAGTTTGTTTCAGTGAGTGTTCAGCTGGTGTACAGGTGATGCCTCTCAGTACAGAGATTGTGGATGCATTCTGTCTTTTAAAAATCTGACAAATCCAGATCAGATAGTCAGATGGCTCGTCATTAACTTCAGGTAACATTTCCTTCTTTTTGGTTTTGTGTTCAACAAAGAAATCCTCAAACATCTAGAACATTTAAAGCCTTGTTGTCAGATGTGTGGTAATACTTAAATTCTGTGGAAACCGCTGACCTAACTGTTCAATTAACTTAATCCCTTGTCTGGTAAGATGGGAAGTTTGTAATGGGCATAATAAATAGCTTAATGTGCCAACATTATTTGATCCAAAGAAAAATCAACAATTATTTTTAGTTAATTTATTAATGGACTTTGTTTATGCTTTTCCTTTTTAAAAATGTGTCATTAAAATATCAACTGTGGTATTGTGGCTTTTAAAAGGCTCCAAGTATGTAGTATGCCATTTTCAGAGACTACTGAGGACAGAGGGAATCGGAATAGATAGAGGGTAACTTTAATAGAAGTGAAAAACTGACGGAAATGGCTGAGTTTTTAATGTCAGTAAGTCATAAGATCACTGTGCTTTCATTTTACTGTTGAAGTATGATTCAGAAAATCCCGAAGGGAACCGTAGTTCATAAGAAATGGGAACAAACAATGATCTAGACATCCATTTTCATCAGCTGTGGTCATATATGGTGATACTGATGTTTGAAAATTAAGCAATTCAAGTGGCAAAGGTACACATCCTTGTTTCACTTAGGACAGTTTGTGCGCAGGAGTCAGACACTTGCTGTCAGGTTTCTTCAGTTGATTGATGTTTACCCTAAGTGGCATTGGAGTCAATTTTCTGAGGAAAAAGAAATCCATCATTTTATCACCGCACTGTTGTTATTCTGTAGCTCTCTTGAGGTATGATTCAGAGCCTTTTCTGCATAGATTATAGGAAGGGTTCATTGACTCAGTAATGGTTGCAGTTGTGTGGGAGTGACACCCAGTGAGAAGTTGAACATAAACAACATCACTGTTAAAATGAGGAAATTCAGAGGAAACTTAATGGGTTGGAATAAACTACATTGTAAATTTTATTGAAACGCACAGCTAATTCAGCTGTTAGTGCCATATATCTCACTCCCTTCTCACCTTTTATCACGATAAGAGCAACATAAAAGAGGTCGTCATTAGTTGAGTTTGCTGAACCATAAATATTAACCTCCTGTGATGACAGGCTGTTCATTATTGTAAATGTAGTGCTCTCACTGAGGCTTCAGGGGAAGTCTTGACATGTCCAGATGGCTGAGCTGTCAGTGCTGCTCACTCTTGGACTACGTCACGACGGCGCATAGATGATGTGGAAGAGATGCACCAAAAGTAACATGCAGTGGGAGTATAGCCCTTTAGTCCAGGATTGCTGTTGTACTGCATGAACCCCGTTTTGCTGAACTATGCAGAGCAACATGCAGGAACTGAGTCATTCAATGGAATTTTTGTGTGATTAGCCCATCTGTCTTGTCATAGTTGACACAAACAGGATAGGGACACAGGAATAGTTTCAGCAAATATTCTGTTGCCCAGATTTTATGCTCTTGAGCCTACAGTTGTTCACGGGTAAGATTGAGTTCACTCACTGACATGAGCAGGCCGACAACCACTGCATCAGGACATTTCCGTCACTGTGATGTTCCAGAAAACTGAACAAATAGAACAACACTCTGATTTTTCACGAAACAAAAGTGGTAGGATAGAAATCTGCGCCAGCCATGAATCCTCAGGGGTACACAGTGAACACAGAGGCCCTCTGTTTGACCTACATAGGAAGTGCTGCTGTTAGCTGAGAGGTGTAACTATCACTGTGTATTTCTCTACTGCAAGCTTTGAACTTCTGCCACTGTAGAGTAATGATGACAATGATACTTTAGGAATATTTATCTCTCCTTTTGCTCACCCAGCATTTTGTAATTCTCTCATTTAAAAGAACCCTTTAATTATGGCTTTTTCTCATTGTCTCTAGGAGACCAGGTCCACAATTAGCTCTTTATTTTTTGTGCTTACATGAATAGGCTGTAAAGTACAGACTGTACTTCATCTAAATTGCAAGCTGCTTTTCCTTTCTTTTAAAATCACAGGGGAAAGATGAGACTTTATTTTATGGATGTTTTCTCCTGATTATAGTGCATGTTTCAGGACATTCCCATGCCAAAATTACCTTCAGTTTCATTCAGGACAAATGATAAGATAACTGTAAGCTCCTTTGTTCCACAGGGCTTATTAGAAAAGCTTGAGATGCACACAGATTAACAAATGTTCACCTAGGGAAGAAGACATATGTAATGCATGTAAGGCATGCTGGGAAAACTTTGAAAGGTCATTAGCCCCACTGCTATTGACATGAAAGTGGTATTAGCGGTGCATTTTCCATAGCCCTCTTCTTCTCTCCATCAGTCCATCCTGTTATTGGGAGGTGTGGCGCTCGCCTGTCTGGCCCTGGACCTCCTGTTTCTGCTCTTCTACTCCATTTGGCTGTGCTGCCGGCGAACCAAAAATGTGGAGCAGCCCAATGCCGACTGCTGCTGCACGGCATGGTGTGTCATCATAGCAACACTTGTCTGCAGGTGAGTATGGACACCGGATCACAGTGGTGAGGAATGATCTTGCTGTGGGTCACCTTCTGTGCCCTGGTACACGTGTTTTTTATGATCTCAACATCAACTAAATAAAGAATGCAACCAGATCTCAGGAGTGAGTAAATCATAAAGATTCATGCACTGTCTGCATTTTCTGTAAACGGTATTCACCTGTTGTATTGCTGATGTTAGCTGATTTGCATTTACTACATCCAAAGACAAAGGACATCGGCCACTGACAATCTTAACTGAATTTGTGAATCATGTGGTGAGCAGTAAACACCACAAAAAGCTACAAATTCAGAGAGAGACGGGATCCAGCCTGAAACAGCCTGCCTCTCTGTATCCCTGGGACAAAAAAAGAATCAACCAACATCAGGTTTGAAATTTTGTTCAGTCTTCTTAGCATTTTAACTTAAAATGGCCAAATCAGAGGAACAACAGCTTGCAAAGTTGGAAGGTGACCA
The DNA here is from genome assembly GCA_016859345.1 of Istiophorus platypterus. Lineage (NCBI taxonomy): Eukaryota > Metazoa > Chordata > Actinopteri > Istiophoriformes > Istiophoridae > Istiophorus > Istiophorus platypterus. The sequence goes on along the minus strand of CM029112.1, from coordinate 6,902,808 downwards.
TGTTTCAACACACAAAATGATCTCAGGTCAAATTAAATTACATTACCGTGCAACAGCAAACCAAGTGGGCTTAATTATTACCCTGAACTGAGCATGTAAGGCATAACTAACATCCAGACTGACAGCCCTGGAATTCTGTGGCAAAGATTAACAATTAAGTTTTAGACTATCTCATAATTTTAAAGAAAATTGCTGCACATGTATTTTGATTGTAGCCACAAAAACACTCCTGTTTAGCCTGTACAGTAATGCTGAGGAGGTGTATATTTGCATGTGTGTATACTAGAGCACAATAAGAAAGCTATATGCATTGGCTTCAATGTTATGTTTTGTTATTTTCATTTTTGGAGTCGATGGTGTGGGAACTGTACCATCTGGACATGCGTTCTAGCCTTGAACACGGCACTTGTTTCCTGTTTTTCTCCTTCTGTTGATGAGCCACTGGAGAGCCATCGTGGTTGATTCAGGGTAGCACAAAAAGCTTGGGGACCTGATGAGTACAAGAACTGCATTACAATCACTATCTCTGTGTGCTTGTACCCACGCACAAATGTGTTTTAATGAAGGCAAGTAAAACCAAGTTGGAGAGATCAGACATTTCTGAGCTTTGTTACAATTCTGCTTTTGTTCTTTGACAGTAAGTCTACACTTGGCGTCACTGCACAAAGCACTGCACCTCGTTTAAGGATATTGGGTTCATCAAAAATATTTTTCCATTTTCACAGTGGTGTTTTCTACAGTATAGAATGGGCAGTTTTCAGTTTCCGCAGCTGCACATCGCAGCAGGAAGGCTGGTTTTATTTTCGCTGTGACACTTCTCCTGTTTCACCCTTTTCACACTGCAGTGTGTGTGAGGAAGAGATTAGCAGCCTTCCATCGAAGAGGGAAAACCTGCTGATGGCTGGCTGAACGCCGTTGGACTTAGCTTGGAGTGATTCACTTATCATCATACCACTTGATAAAATCCACTCTGGCATCGGATGGAAGTTTTCAAAAAGACCAACAGCTGCAACACAGGAAGAGATATCAGCACTGAGCCTTCCCTGCTCAAATTGCCTCTCAGAGAACAGGGAGGGAATGTATTTTTTGTTGTGAATATGACTGTGAATAGCTATTATTCTCTACTATGTGTCGAGATAAAAGATCACCAATTGCAGGCAAATAAATTGTATGAATATTTTATAATTTTGTAAAAACTTTTTTCCTGTCAATGCACCTAGAGAAACTGTTGCCCGTGCAGTTGCCAGAACTGTTTTTCTGCAACCTAAGGCCTGTCTGTGCAAATGAGAGCCGATCTCCTGCCTCAGTACAGCCTTTGTCAGCCGTAGTGTGGGGTTTGGGGCATAGCTGGTCCATTCCTCTGTGTTTCCATGGTTCTGTATGGACTCTTTCTGCTGGAGCTGAAAGGAGCCTGTTGACTGGGGCCTGAGCTGACAGGGTTAATGTAGAGTTCACACGCCTTTCTCACTGCCTCGCTGTCCCCCTCGCTTGCTCTGGTCTCTGTCTCCTCTCTGTGTCCTTTTTGGCTAATCCCTCCTCCTCACCACGCTGTCTCCCCTCCCTCCCTTTTGTCTCCCATCAGTGCTGGCATTGCTGTTGGTTTCTATGGGAACGGCGAGACTTGTGATGGAGTGAACCGGCTGACGTATTCCCTGCGCCATGCTAACCGTACGATCACTGGGGTGCAGAAGCTGGTAAGACTGAGAGTACAAATTATACCAACATGTTTAATAATTCATTGCCCTATTGCCATGGGCGGCCCTGGGTTTCTTCTGCCACTAGAGCTCTGCAGTGAGTCCCCTTTTCTTTACCAAGCTCAATCATGACCTTGTTTGTCCCCATGATGATTCTAGGTATATGACAGTACATCCTCATTGAATCAGACAGTAGAAGACAATCTGCAACAGCTTGAGGTCCAATATGCGCAACACGCGGACTACCTGTCCATCATCCAAAAGCTGCAAGGCCAGCTGGACGAACTGGTCAGACAGATGGCGGAGATTCCCTTCTGGGACAACACCGACATCTCCCTGGAGGAGCTGGCCTTCAATATTGAGCTGTATGACTGGTTTAGGTAAGTCTATAACAGTGGAGTCCAAGCATCAGTCAAACAAAGAGTGCCATACAGAATAACACAACATAATAAAAATCTTATATGCGTCTCTTGACCTGTACTGCAGAGTTACGAACAGCAGCAGCAGCAGCAGCAGCAGCAGCAGCAGCAGTAGTAGTAGTGATAAACATATAGCGTGAGCAGTGCACACAAGAACAGATCATTATTCATGTACTACATCTCATTATTAAACTTTCTGTGCAGACAACCACACTCCTTCACTCCTTCATTAGTTTATATCCCTGCGAAGACTCGGCTGCCGCTCATCTCTGAGGTCATATATTGTTGAAAGGTTGAAAGTTAGTCAGTCTTTTCCCTGGTGAGACAGTGTTCAACATTGTTCTGTTGTTGTTTCTGCATTAAAATCTCTGAGCGAATTCCAAGTAGGAAGAAGAGGCTAGCACAGACAGGAGACTTAAACCTGCATTGAATTTCCCAGTCAGAAAATATTGAAGACAGTGTTGTGGCAGTCCCTCTGGACTTTAGAGAATTTGCGCATATGTATATCTAAAATCATAAATATTCAAGTGGCTGACTGTTTTTAGTAGTGTCACAGGCTGCCATTAATTCAAAGCAGAGACATGAGATATGCTTTTTGAACTCAAAATTAATTTTGCACAGAAAAAAATGTTTTGTTTTGTTTTTTGTTTCAAACAATGTTAAAAGAAATTCTCGAAATTTTGATTTATGTGATGAAAACTTTGAGATTGCATTTATAATGGAGATGTCCTGAGATAGTGTATTGTGCTGCTGTTGCAGATTTTTTATGAATGACATTTGTCTTCACAGGTGGCTGGGCTACATAGGCCTGCTACTGTTCGATGTCCTCATCTGTCTTCTGGTGATGTTTGGCCTCATTCGCAACTCCAAGGGAACGCTGATAGGGTGAGTCTCACCACAGGATCATGGCCACAAGAGCACTTAAGGGAAAAGGGTTCTCCCACGGTTAATTATTTTCGTTCCTGTCAGACACTGAATAGTAATTATTGCACATGAAGACCCTGACTCATCAGAGCCACCTTGTCTGTACAATTTAGTGAGGATGGATTAAGCCTCTGTAAAATATAAGTCCAGTCACAATTCATTGAGCGCCAGTATCACATCATCAGAGTTTTGCTGATTACCTATGACATGTTGTGACATGCTCAATTCCACAGATTTACCCTTATTTTGTTGGTTACTTAATTTTCTACAATGATTAATTTTCTGCCTCAGTGGAATCTGTAGTTTGCTGAGTTGTTTTGGTTTTGTTTTTTTTAAATATCACACTAGTCGCATTGGGTTTTCAGCAAATCAGTATTTAGCTGCATATAACTTTAATAATTAATGTACTCTGTTGTGTGAGTCTTTTGATGGGCCTACACAGCTCCTTTCCTTCCCTTTCATTCTATTTTTCCTTTAGATTATCAGTTTTCTTTCTTATCAGATAATTGCATTGTTTTCTCAGTTAATAGATAAAGCATTTCCCAGTGCCAGTCTTCAAAAGTTTTTATCTTGTCCAACCCACAGTTCAAAACCCAAAGATATTCACCTCAGACAACCTGGAGGCAAAACATTTTTGCTTCATCTATTTATTTATTTTCCTTAAAAAGGTCTTGAAACATTTAATCACTTGTCAAAATAGTTGCTGATTAACTTGATTTGAATTTTAATTTTAACATAGTGTTTGGAGATTAAACCAGTGTTTCACTGGTCTAATATGAAACATCTCAAGGCTTGACACGTGCAGAAAGACCAACCAAACTAGCTTTAACATGTCTCCTTCCACACTGTATTTGATTGTAGATGTACATATGAATGACAATCCAGATTAAAGGTACTTAAGCTTCACGCCTCCTATTGGTCTCCCCAGGGTGTGCTTGTTTGGTGTAGTGGCTCTGGTGATCAGCTGGGTCTCCCTGGGCCTGGAGGTGGCTGTCTCTGCGGTAAGTGTTTCCTTGATCCTTTTTTTTCCAGGTAGAGCTGCACAGTTCACTGCATATAATCAGATAACGCAATTTTTGTGTGCATATCAAACACTATGAAAATTGGCCTTAGAAGGAAATTTCACTTCACTTAACCAGAGTTAAGAGTATAAATATTTATTGAATGCTTCCTGAAATACACTGGATGATCATAAAAATTAAATCACTTGTATGATGCTATTCATACAAGTGTTAAGGGGGAGGGGGGTATTTTTCTGGTCACACAGCATTTTCCAAAAATCCTCAAGTCTAATGATGGTGATTAAGACCTTAGATCACAAGCAAAATAACTGGGATTAGCACTGTAGGCATAATGTTGCAGCCCTTGTTCTCAGAAGGCCAAGGCAACTAATTTGGCTCCCATTTGGAGGACAAAATCTACTTAAATCCAGACTACATCAGCATAAAGGATTGTTGCATGTTGTTTTTTTTGTTCGTTTTTGTTTGTTTGTTTGTTTTTTTTTTTAATTTAATTAATTATAACAGGCATTTTTAAGATTACTTTCCAAGAGGATGAAAAATGTTGATGAATGCAAGTCTTTATTTATGCAAATTAAATAGTCATGTGTAGGATTTCCTCCCCTGCAGATGAATCAGACTTCACACCTTAATGTGGTTAATTTAGTTTGTGTGATTGCCCTCAGCTGAGGCACCGTCATTCTCTCACATTGTGAAAGTGATTTTAAAGCTGTGATAAATAACTCTCATTTTTCACTGAGAGACGACGCTGAGACGCCATTTCGCTTCATTTTTGGTAACCAGAAGTGAAAATTCTCAAAATGAGTCTTCTCCATTTTTCTGTTTTTCTAGACCTCTAGCGACTTCTGTGTTGCTCCTGACACGTATGTCACAAAAGTGGCAGACCAGTATGGAGTCATCAGTCAAGGTATGAATCATACATACTAAGATCATTCATATGCATGTTGTATACAGATGAATTCTTATGCACTCAGTTGACTGTTTACAGCAATGAATATTAGTCATCTGTAATTGTGTTATTGTGCAGCAGTTAGAAGACATTGTCCTAAAGAGGAGGGCTTGGCTTCGTCTATGGCCCATAAAAAGCCTGTAAATTTACTGCTACATCTGCAGCTGGGTCAAGAGGGCAATGGGCTGCCATTTTTAACCATACAGAAGCCTCTCTGTAGCTACTCCTTTTAGTAATTGCCCAATCTGTCCCATGATTGGATGTGTGTAAGTGCAAAAATTGTGTGTTTGTGTGTGTGTCTGTGTGAGTGTGTGTTTGTGTGTTTGTGTGTGAAGCAGAGTGTGAGGGAGATAAGAGCAATCGAGGAGTGGATCAGGGACAATATATCCCCTGCATCCCTCTTCTGTTCTTGGAAGAACTAAATGAGAGGATGGTGCTTGGGAAAAAAAAACAAAGAAACCCTGTGCCTACTTATTGCCCTTTTACCGCAACAGCTTCAGAATTTGTCTTTTGCTCCTCTCTTCTGCTTAAGTATGGTTATGGATGAATACAGAATCCAGGCTTTTGGGCAGAAGTTAGGGCTGTAAGTCAACTGTAAATGTTTTGCTATGTGGTTTATGTGATCCATGAGCACCAACTTATTCTATGCACTTGACTGTACGATTCTGCAACTATGAAGCTGTGTTTTGCCCCAGGGCTGATTCATGCAGTATGGGGGTTTTCCCTTCTATTTTTTCCCCCTGATACACATGCTAACTATTTTGCAGATCAAAGAAATCTTTATTTCAACGAATGAATGAAGTCTCTGATAAAAAATCTACCAGTTAATTGGGATCCCCAAGATATTATTTGGGTTTTGGTTTTAATTTTTTAATGTCAGCCTAAGAAAGTAAACCTCACACTTAGTCCTTGTATATTTTCTTTTTTCAGCTCTTGCCTGTCTGCAATTGCACCAGACAAATCTCTTGATAGCACAAAGGGTGTTATTACTACGGCTGATTTATTGCTCTCCTCCCCTGGATGGTTGTTATATTTTCTTGAACATGCATCATTTCAACAACCCTCACTGTTATTTTTCATCCCCATGCTTTCTCTTCATTGTGGAATTACATATGACACATGGTCTTAACCCGGAGAGGGAGAGTTGTTACTTTCATATTTTTCTGGTGTTCTGCTGATTTTGTTTGTGAAATAAATCACCAATGCAGGAGTAGTGATAAACATGTGCTGCATCTGTGAAAAATTATGCAATTTTTTTCTAAGACAAGGGCTTTAAGTCAAAACATGCAAACCTGTATAACTCTGTCAGTGCTTAAAACAACTATACATATGCATTTATTCAGAGGACAGTGCCTTTCTAGAACATGTGGTTGTTTACTTGGGTTGACATCTGGTAGACTGCAGTTCCTCGTACTTGGAAAACCTATGATAAAATACAGTGTTTCATGTGACGCTCCAGGGACCAGAACCAAATTCGTTTTGGCTCCCTAACCCTGCCAGAATTGTTAACCTGCTGGGATAATGTGTTGCCAGATCTCTGTCCAATACGCAAGCTCCCCTGTGACCGAAGCTGTGGCTTGCTGATAAGCAATCTGATTGTAAAAAAGAGCAATACATGTCTTGTCCGCTGAATTATAGCTGAAGTTTTATTCTGAGGTTTCATCACTGGGCCATGATCAGAACAATTTCTTCATCTTCTTTTACATGAAACAGTGGTGAAAGAAATAATAGATTTGACACAGTTGCACAAAAACTAGCCCCAGCCCTACGATCAAGCATCAGTATTTCCATCCATTACCAAAAGTCACACCCCAGGAAATGTGCTCTTGCTGACATTAACGTGTGGGTGTGTGTATGAGAGCTGGATCGACAGAAGCTTGCTTGATACTTACTTTTATGCACCGGAAACTCTAATCTCATGCTCAGCTGCGTGGGAAAGAGGCTCCTGAAAAAGCAGTGTGTGTGTGTGGGGGGGTGTCAGTCCCACCATGTGTTATGTTAGTGGTGCTGTTCTCTCAGCTTGTATTTGTGGTCATCGCTGTAGCTTTTGAGTCACATGCTCGCATATGAAGGCTCTTTCAATGACGCCCACTCCACCGCTGTGGTCCAGCAGGAATAATTGAAGTGGGTAGTAAAAACATGTGAAAGTCCAAAACCTTGCTTTGGTTTTATGATGTACTATGAGCAGCGTACAAGTTTGGTCTTGTTGTAATTCAACAGTATCTCTGGAGACGATGTAACTATTATTTGCGGTGTTTTGCACAGGAGGCTCTTTGCAGTAAGAAGGTTTACGCCTAAGCCTGTCACTGGCCGTGTGTTTTGTTGTTGCTGAGGGGTTGCTGCATGAAAGGGAAACACTTTACTTTTATACTATTACAGCACATGTGAGCTTTGCTCATTTGAAACATTTCACCTCAGAGCTCAGGAGCTCAAGTGCACAGTTCCAGCAGCAGTCAGGTTCTAAGAGGGCAACAGGGAACATGACAAGACAGAGGTAGAAAGGTAGAAAACTAGAAGACGCTGGGCTCTGAGAAATTGTGATGGGACTTTTTTTTTTACCTTTTTATTTCCACATTCCATAGACAGAGCAAGTAAACAAGAAAATATAGAGCAGATTATACTGTAATGAGAAAAAAAAAGTTAGTTTTAGCCTTACATGTGATTTTATGTGACTTTGTTAACATGCTCTGTTCTTTGCCTACTGTACTTTTACTCACAGAAATCCTGCAGTACTACTTTAGTTGCAGTTTGGAACAAACCAACCCCTTCCAGCAGGTTTGTAGCTTATATTACCAAAGTTTGAGCTGCTTCTTTTGAGTTGTCAACATGTTAAAATTAACCACTTTTCTTTTCCTTAAAGTTATTAGATTGTGTCTGGCCAACAGCTTGAACATCAGCATGATGTTCATAATACTCAAATCTCTCTAAACACAATATTAAAGACATATTTACTGCTTGACTTTGTAACTGGTAAGAATTCAAGTGGGCACAATGAGTCACTCCATTGCCTCAAAGAAGGACTTTTATCCCGATGCAATAGTACAATACTTCCCATTCTGACAGCTGGAAAACTGATGTAGAGCAGCTTTTCCTGTGTGTCTGTGCTGATGGCATGCGCCTGCTTCAAAGTATGTGTGTTAGACATTAGTGATATATATAGATACAAATATATATATATATATATATATATATATATATATATATATATATATATATATATATATATATATATATATATATATATATGAGATGGAATGTCACTTTTACTGTGAATCAGTAGTTCCTTTTAAAGGGCTACCTATATTTTATCTTTTAAGCCGCATGAATAAATCAAATCTTTTGAGTGCTGCTGAAGTCAAGGCATCTATTGTTAGTACAACTGTACAGAAAAGGATATATACAGTCTTTCAGCTTGCATCTATAAACTGTCAGCAATCTTTCACTCGACCTCTCATTGACTATAATGGGAGACAGCAACAGACAGTTTGTGGTATTGATCAAAAATGAAAAACACTGTTGAGAGGCTTCTACATTAATTATCTTTTATTTCAGAAACTCTCTGGGAGCCACAAAGCATTAGTGGAGATGCAGGATGATGTATCCGAACTACTGCGCTCTGCCACCAGAGAGTATAAACAAACTAAGGTATGTTTCCATCCCCGTCAGTACACTTTTTACTGCAAATGACACATTACACGGTATCTGTTACTCAAACCTCACCCCCACCTCACCCTGGACGACAAGCCGTCCTGTACTATTGTACCATTTGTGATGACAGAATATCACAGTGAATGGGACAAACGACTGACCTGCAGAGAAGTAAAGCGCACCTGTCCACATAAAGATCTGCTGACCGCCCACCTGGGACATGCATTATGTCCATTTAGCTGCATTAGGCTTTCACTGGCCCTTGTCAATACAACACTGTGGTATTGTCCAACACTGGTCCTTACACTGTGTTGACAGAGGCACAAATGAGAGCTGACACTGGGACTAGAGAGAGGGATATATCACTTCACATACCCGCACAGAGAAATGTGCTGAGGTTGTGGAATCGTTTCTATCAGGTAATCAGACATATTTTCTGCTGAAGCTGTACTAAGAATGGGAAGAAGAAGGGAGACAGTCAATTATAATGTATCAGACATGAAAATCTGCTTTTTCAGCCTGAGCTGCTGTGTCCTGCTGTATACTGATGAGAGACATCCCTGATAAGTGTGCGTCGAATGAATAGTCAGTGAATTAATCACTGTTCAAAAATTTTCACCTGCTTCCTTTTTGCAGTTGTTCACATTATATTATCCTTGACTGTTTAATCCATTAACATGCAAGAGTAGGATATTCCCACTTACAGGAGTTGCATTTTTGTAATGTACTTGGTGAGAATTTTACTAATTTGTTTTGTTTTCCATTTTCTTTGTCATGGTTGGTCAAGGCATCAAAGTATATGAAGGGGCCAAAGCTGGATTTCAAGTTGAGCCTTTTTTCATCAGTGCACATTTTGTGTTTTGTCCCCCCCGTTCAATTCCAGGGAACTTTGGAGGAGATCCAGGGGGTACTGAACACCACGGAGATCAATCTACATCAGCTCACTGCACTGGTAGACTGTCGCAGCCTGCACATGGTGAGCAGGGAGGAGAAGACTCACAGGAGAAGACTGTAGGGTCACTCCGCGTGTGATGAAAGAGTGCCTGGGGATTGATTTGTTGTGACACCTTCTAAGTGCAGCTTAGCTGTATAAAACAACCTCTCTCTTATGCTTGGGCAGCCAACTACACCTGTCACCATAAATAACGTTTTCCTTCCTTTATGGGAGTTCTTGTCCAATTGATGCTGGCAACGTACCATTTACGAAGCTGGCTGAATGATAAGTATTTGGCTATCGCTGTTCTGTGGAGGATTTTCCCTCAGTGGTTTCCAAATTCCAAGTGCACATGTACAAGTGGAGCTCTTGTTGCTCTCTCCTCTGCCCCATTTATTATGCAAAAAGCTTCATGAAAATTAGAGTATCTTCAGTATAAAATGAAACGTGTTTCTGCCGTGCCCAGCATACATTATCGGTCATGATAATGAGGAGCATAGTGCTTCTTTCCAAACCCTAGGTAAAACTACACCGTCTCTACACAGTTCGCCAACTGTGAACTCATTGGTTTGACCCAGTTTAAATGAGAAATCACATCGGATCCTTTTTAAGGACCCTTCAATCCAGATGCCCATATATAAAAACAGATACACTAGCTTTTTACCACTAATGCATTTTTATTTTGCCCTTTCCATTTTTTTGTCAAAATTCTTTCAATCGCTGAATGTAGACACTGACCTGTTTTTACATGCCACCACAAAATCTGTGCCTCTCCTTGTTCTAGGACTATGTTCAGGCCATGACAGGTCTGTGTTACGATGGCCTGGAAGGCCTCATCTACCTCTTGCTCTTCTCCTTTGTCACTGCTCTCATGTTCAGCTCGATCGTTTGCAGCGTGCCTCACACCTGGCGGGGCAAGAGGTAGGACATCCACTTCAATCCTTCAGTATACCCACGTCATCTCACAACCACGTAGGAACCTGCTTTAAAGCTTTTAGGCTGACTTTGTGTGCTGGACTGTGTATACAGTGAGAAATAATTTAAGAGGATAAACTTATCAATTAATTATGTTTTTTAGAGCATTTCTTCTAACCCTTTTGTTTTTACACAGCATGGGAATGAAGCAGACAAAGAAAAAAATACACAGACAAGGAAACATTAATATTTTCGTGTAAGACTTGTGTATGTTATGTTCAAAGACTGTCTGTGTTTACTACTGGGACAAGTCCAAAGGGCTCCAGCTGCTTCCTCAAATAGATTACTTCCTGTTACCCCCCCATAACTGTGCCGAGTTGGCCTAAATCTATCGTAACCACTGCCTGAGCTGGTGTCGTTTTCAGCAGCAGAGGGCTGAAACCAGAATTATTTCTTTGTCCTATCACTGCCAGATAAGGTTTGCAGGATGGCCACAAGGAAAGTGGTTTCCAAGGCGAAACCTGTCAGTTCAGATGCACCACATAATTAACTGATCCCCCCCCTTGCCATTGGAGGGGCATGTTGATCAGTTTGATCTCAGCTGGAGCTCCCTGTTATAAGGCAAAGGCTTGCACGCTACCGGTCTGGTTTTCTCAGTGGTTGCTGCTAAGCTTTTTCTGTTTCCCTCTTGTAATGATGCATTCAACCTAATTCCTTTTACCCCATCTGGAAAATAACTTTTAATGGCAAGTTGTCATGAAGATTTTTCTTTTATATTGAACATTAGCATTTTTAGGGTTTCATTGGAATTATTAATGAGGTATTCCTTTTTTCCAATATATTCCAATAATATAAATATAATTTTACAGTATGATCTCAAGGGTTAGATATACAGAAAATATCCTGTGTGTGCCATGAACACTAGAGGGAGACATGTTCAATGGTGTCAGTGTCATTGTTCTGACCATTATTGTAATCTGATTTAAACTATTGAACCTCACAGCTTGAACAGAAGCTGGTGGATTCACAGTATTTCTGCAACAGTAGGCTACTATCTTTATTTTACAGTAAGCAAGTGCATTTATTGTGCCGATGCAAAGGTAGGGCTTTAAATTTCCTATAGAAACTGAACCAATAAGTCTATTTTTACAGTCTTTGTTCAGTCCCATTAAGGTCGAGGGAAAACTCCCCCTTCTTTCCTTCAAACAGCAGTGAATTCATCTTCTTGTTCTCTTCCTCAGGCAGTGATGAAATTGAATCAAAACGTGACCACGTGGCATTTTTTTCTGCCCCTTTGTCATCAGTCAGTTAGGACATGGGGTCCCTCTGGTGGTGGTGGTGGTTGTGCTAAAAGTGTTGTGCTGTGTTTGCAGGAGCGAGGAGGACAGTGAGGAGGAGTCTCTGAGCCACGGAGGAAGACAAAACCATGATAACCTGTACCGGGTCCATATGCCCAGCCTGTACAGCTGCGGCAGCAGCTATGGCAGTGAAACCTCTATCCCCGCTGCCGCCCACACTGTCAGCAACGCACCTGTTACAGAGTACATGTGAGTTATCACTGCTTCAAACTACTGAGAATTAGAAGAGAGGGCATCAATAAAGGCGGAAGTGCCAGATAATTTATTTATCACAACATAAGCTGTGTCCTGCTTAGAGAGGCTGATATTAGATACTTGATGTACTCAGGAGTCAGCTTATACATCCCCAGGGAGAAGCTCAGTTCTCCATTATAAAGTCATGCAGTGGCCAGCAGATGCAGCTGTTGCTCTCCAGCTGTGATGCTTGTGAAACCTGGAGCTGGCTGCCTCATGAGCGAATCCCAGTGTTGGGGAAAGTGAAGGGAGGGGTAACCCCCCCCCAAGTTTCTTGCTCTATAAACCATCTGAATACCATGCTGAAAACTGACTTGAAAAGTCTCATGTGTAAAGTATATTGTTTCACATCGGAAAGCAGGGGTAGGGATTTACGCTGTCCCTGTGTACACAATGTGTTTGATCTCACGGTGTGTTTAATTCAACAGGGCTCAGAACGCCAACTTCCAGAACTCCCGCTGTGAAAACACACCACTGATCGGACGAGAGTCTCCTCCCCCCTCGGTGAGTGTCACATTCCCTGTTTAAAAAAAAAAAGAAAAGAAAAGAAAAAAACATGAGAACTGCAGGAGCACCCCTTGGTCATTTGGCAGCCTTTTGTGAGGGACAGACTATCTGCTGTTTTTGAAGACCAAAATATTCCAGGAACAGAGGAACCAGAAGAATTAAACTCAGAAACTAAACTAGAAACTTTGCACATTTCTGCTTGCGGTTTCACTGCATCTGAAGAACAAAAGATCGGGATATTAAATGATGCTGACGTTGTCATGTTAACCTTTGTCTCTACTGTTTCATGACTCAGATGTTTGAGTTGGATTTAATGCTAGAATTAAAAGGAGACCAAAAACTGCAGAGCATTTGTCTCCGTGGAAGACAATCCGTTGAATGTTGAACCGTTGTTTATTTCCCCTTTAGAACATAACCACCATGAAAGTATCAGCAAACTGCTGTTTTTCTCTCCCTTGATCACTTTGATTCCTCATCTCGACTCGAGATGAATCATAGATTCGACAACAAAGCCTGATTTTGTTTTAACATCAGTAAACAACAGGAAATACCCAGCGGTGTTCAAGTTGAAGCAGCTGCTGTGTCTGTGTTTGACCAATCAGCGATAGTGAGGTCCAATGGCTCCAGAATCACTACAAAGAACTACTCTCTGAGTAGAGACATTTGTTACATGCAGAACTGTTGAAACGCAGGTTTAGTACCTAAGTTCCTCTAGAAGTTCTAGGTTGCCTGGGAACCCAGAGATTTTTGATCCTGTTTAACTGTCCCCAAGACTTTGTGGTGTGCAATGACATTTTTTTACAAGTTGACACAGTTTACAGGTGCTGTAACAATGTTAGACATCATATTATTAGCCAACCTCAATTATTCCCTCATGCCTACCCAGTCCCATCACCTGACCCTCTACCAGACATCCTGCCCTCCCTGGTGTCTGTGTGTCTGCTTAGACCTAGACGCTGCTCTGTGTATCTTCTCTATTCTCTCTTCTGTCTTTTTTTTTTGTTTGTTTGTTTTTTGTTTTGTTTTGTTTTTTCTACAAATCCACACAGTTGTATTTGACTGCCGCGGACAGTAACTCCGGTCACTGCTGGCAGTTAAAGCCTTCGGGGAGTTCAAGATCGTTTTGGTAACCTCATCTGCTTTGCTAACAGGTACAAAACATGTCTGCCTTCTCCACCCGCTGGCCTGTTCCTCCCTTGTACCACCTTCCAAACTCCCAGCTCTACTCACCCTCTATTCGGGTCCCACCAGGGCCTCTGGAGCCCCCACCCACTCCCCCTCTGTCCAGACTTTTGTCCCACCTGGTGTCTCACCTGATGTTTGTTTCCTGTGGCCCTAGGCTGCATGTCCCCCTAAACCCCCTGCACCACAGATGTAATTCGAGGAACATGTGAGGCTGTAACTTTGCCCTGGGGGTCACTGTTATCCATGAGTCAATGATACTCTTCTCTATCCATCCAGCTACAGATATTTGCTCTGTGGTAAAACCCTCTGGACATACGGACAAAACACTCAGTTTTGTCAGAGGGGATGCTCACAGTGTCACACTGTCACAAAACCTCTGTTCTTTATACACATAAAAAACTTTTGAGAGTTAGCATGTTCTTCAGGTAAATATCTGCCATCTAAGGTAAGTCATATTGTTTAATTGAGCCCATATTCTCAGTATTCAAAATCCTCAACAGGCTGTCTAAGTGGCTCTGAAGGGTGATCACTACATAAGAAAATGTATCAGAGTTGGAAAGTTGACATAGTGTTTCCACATGAGTTTGAAATGCAACCTTCCTGTGCCTGTGTCGCCTGTATTCAAAAAAAAAAAAAAAAATTTAAAAATGCATGGATGCATCCTAAATGTATATGAATGTCCGGCCCTGCAAATGTGCACGAAGGTTAACAGTAAAATGTGAAATAATTTTCAACTAGATTTGGTGTATATTTATTCAGCTCCTTGTCCTCTTTAGCTGTTTCTGTGTTCTTCTTTCTGTATTTGAATCATTCAAGATCCTTTTAGATTCCAATGCTCTGGAGTTACTCGTTTGAAAGGTAATCTCTGTTGGATTTTCTCTGATCTGTTGACTGAAGTGTGTTCTGTTGTGCTTTGCTATGCACGTCTATTCTGTTTCGTTCTGTGTTCCTCCACTGCAGCTTTTGATGTCTTATTTACGGAAAGGGTTTTGCGCTCACTCAACAAAGCACTGAGCCTTTAAATCTCTTTGATTTTCCAACAGATTTTTTTTAAAGCTTTAAAAACCTCTATTTTTTTCAAGTGTCCATTCAAATCCTACATGGAATTTGTTTTGTATCTAACAAAAGACAGGAATGATACTACGCCTTTAGTATCACTTGTGTCTCACATTTTGAGCTATGGAGAATGAAGTCATGATTCCCGTTTTCCTCTATGTGTCATTTTCTGTTTGTGTTCCACAGTACACCTCTAGCATGCGGGCAAAGTACCTGGCCAACAGCAGACCAGATCCCGACAACCCTCCAGCGCACTAGACAACACTGGATCTACCCGTCTGCAGCACTGATGTCTCTAAAGTCATATTCAATCACTCCTCCAGTCAGTCAGGCTGCCTTTCTTCCTCTTAGATGATTTTCCTCCCAGTAGTTCCACCTCCCTCTCCTCTCCACCATTAACTGTCTTACTCGACTCAAATGGGGGGAAAAAAAACAAATGCGCTTTTGCTGTTTTGTTGAAGCAAAACGTGAGGACACCCATCAGATCTAATGCAGACACTTTTTCTCCAGTTTTCCGCAATCTTTAGCTGATGCAAGAATCATCAGTGGTTCTGGGAATTTATCTCCACTCTAATGTGACAGCATCTGGTCTGAATTTTACACTCCAATTTAAACTTTTTTTTTTTATTTTTTATTTTTAAATCTTTACATATGAATACACAGTGACATTGTAGGCTGTTACATCTAACAAGGCATCGCAGTGTTGAGGACTCTGGAAGAGCTCATAGACTATCACCGATGACTACTGGTTGTTTTGTTATGTTAAAGTACTGTACCACAGCCTCTGAAATTACTGTGGGAGAGTGAGAGAAATGCCTTACACTTGAGTGCGGGAGGAGTCAACAGTTCTCTTCCAAGCCTGAGGAGTAGAAATCGTTTCTCACATTACACACTCAGCGTAGTACCGTCGTAGTATAGGTTAATTTCACAGCGCAACGTCTCCGTTGCTCAGGTTATCTTGCCACCTGTGGAACCTAAAATGCCAGTCTGATATTTGCATTCCTCTCCTGTTACTGTTGACATTCTTCATATCACACGGTGCACGATGGCTTGTTTTTGCATTTCGTCTTAAACCTGATGTCTGGGACCAGTTTTCCTGCAGTATTGCACGTTGTACAGGTCTGAAATTAAATCTTTTTTTTGTCTTCTTGGGACACTGTTTTTTCCTGTGGCATTTAAAAAAGAAAAAAAAAAAACATTTATGAGCCACTTTTCTACAGCAGTGACTGTAACTTGTGAAGCTGTGATCTTGATACTCTCAGAGGATTTGCTAAGGACAAAGATTCGCTGCATGATGGGAATGCAGCTGGGACGATGATGTTTACCCATTAAAAAAAAGAAAAGAAATAAACCATAATGAGTTTGACAGAGAAGCAAAATTTTTATACCACTGGAAGTAGACACTTTTTTTCTTTTTTCTTTTATTTTTTTTTTAAACATCCCAGTGAAGATTGTGGCGAGGCACTGGAATACTGGAGCATGACGTCTCCTGCAAAATTACTCCAGACATTTTAAGATCAGCCTCTGTGCCCTCTCTTCACCAGACTGCTTGTAATTCACTCCATGTTTCTGCTAAGTTGTAAAGCATCATTGCCCTTAACAGAACTGGAAATTTTACATGCACACACAAACACACACCCTTGAGGCTGTCAAGCAGTGACCTTCTCTACCAAATGCAGCAGTTTAGAATCAGAGATGCCACTCACTGATCATCCCAACAGGAGTTTTAATGAACGTTTATTTGAAAATATGCATATTGCAGTTTCTCTGAGAATTTCCAAGAGAAACCTTATGCATTGGCAATGCAGTGTCTCACAAATGTGTTTTAGCATTTATAACAACAGTAGATAAGGCTGAGTGGATGCTGTGAAGGGATTGTGATAACTCTGCTCTCTTTATAAACTGGAAATTGTTCCTGTTGAAGCATGACGATCCTTCAGATGTGGAATGAGATGTCTGTACTTCTGCTGCTTCAACCTGCTTCTCTTAGATGTGCTTTGTGAACAGTACAGAGGTGATTTTTTTTTTTCTTTTGAGACTGTGCCAACAAGTTAAGCGCAACTCTTTTACTATCTGAATATCTTTTTGAATGTCTTTACTTTAGGCCTGTTTGTAAAGTTGATGGCTCCTGGTTTCCCCTTGCAATCACATGAGAAAAGGAGCCTGACTCTGTCAAAAAAAAACAAACAAAAAAACATTACACTGAAGCAATCTCTGTTTTTTTGTAGTGGTCATATTCTCTTTGTTGTTTGTTATGCACAGCTGTTGTACAGATTGTAAACATTTACAAAATGAAGAAAAAGGAAAAAAAATACTCTGATATTGACATTTCATTTTTAATTTCTTAAAGTGCTTATTTCACATTTTTTAACTTTTTAAATTTGATTTTGTCATAGTTTTTTTTTTTTTTAAGTTTTATTTTAGAATATGTAGCAAGTACGGTGTGTTGCTTCATTAATGTGAAAATGGTTGAATTTCTTTTTCTGGAAAAACTACAGTAGATGTAATCAGTTTTGTTTTTTTTTTAATTTCATTTTATACATCATTTTTGCAATCTCTAAAATGTGTATATGTAAACCCTGTGGTTATATTGAACTTGAATGCTGTGTTTTAAAATTAAACAAACCTAACTGTAGTGCATCAGCTCATTGGATTTCTTTGTTATAGAGAAGCTGATGTATCCTAACATCCTGACCAGGAACAGACACTAGGTAGCAGCAAAACTCCTCATTTACTACAGAGGTACTTGTCATTTTTTTTCCTTTTTTCAACACTAGCTCCCTTGTGATTTTAACAGAAAACACAGCTCTATGAATGACGCAACAAAAAATATTTAAAAAACTATACTGGCCAAAATTTGTGAATATAATACAATTGTACACAAGAAAAATTTGACTCTATACTAACAAATGGTCATTATTTTCTGTTAAATATATATAGTAGTATTTGAGGTATGCTTTAATGCTACCCCTAGAATTTTAATGTTGGCTTTAGTGCCTTTTCAACTTTATAGTGTACAGGGAGTCTGTAGGTGTTGGAAATCTTAAATGTCAATGATTTTAGTTTCCTCAGACAAAGAAGTTAGAAGCTTTTAAAAAGTCTTGTTTTCATTTACTAAGGTTTTAAATCTTTTTCTGGCTGCTGCAGGCAGCAACATCAGTTATAAATTGTTAAATTAAGTCGTTTTTTTTAATTTATTATTATTGTTCAATCCAGCTATCCAGGTGATGTTTCATAATAATTTTTTACATTTTTGGGAATTAATATACACAGTATACATTTGGGCTATACTGAAAAAAATGCGATACATATATGGAGTCTTACAAATATATAGTCTCAGTAAATAATTTTAGGCCCTATCATCCCCACTGATTTTCACTGATCAGTAGGCCATTGAGAGAAGTATGAAATTGGTGAATCCTGCCAAAACCCTGAGCATAAGATTTGGATCCCGTAGTTATATAAGAACATGCATCTTTAATTTACAACAAAACAGGAAATGAGAGAGAAACGTATTCTAATTAAAATATTTTCTGAATGCCAATTATGAAGGCAGCCTTTCCAGATGACTTTTATCTTGTAAAGTATTCAAAGACCAGGGTAAATAGAATGAAAATGCAGTTTTACAAAATTCCTAACAGATTCTGGGGATGTTGAAGTTTAAACATGATGTTGCAGTTTATTCATTTGGTCTGATTACTGTTAGAAACAGGACAAAGCATTTTACAAATGTTAACAGGAAGTTTACTAACAATGGTATTAAAGTGGTTACAATCAGTGCTTCACTGTTTTGGTTCACTCTCACTGCTCTCAGCATCATTCTCATTGGAAGGAGTTTTCAGAGTGAAAACCTCTGAAAACCCTCCGTACACTACCAGGTCAGCACCAAACATCAGAAAGACACTGTTAGCAACACGCTGCTGAATACAGTGGCGCATTTAGCAGCTCAAGAGTCAGATGCTTCCCTCAGGAGTTGGTGGAGACCAAAAACAGAGCTAAAAGAGCAGGAAAGGACTTCAATTAAACTGGACTTAAATTTCTCGTGTGGACACAAACATGACTTAAAATTAATGATAATGTTTGTCTGTAACTGCTGGTTGTGTAAGAAGGTAACTATTTGCTAACAAGTTCCAGATATCAACTTGAAAGGTGACAATATGTTACCGTTGGGTTCCATGACTTGTTTCAGTCGTTTAAATGGCCAAAAGAAAACTTATTTCAGGTTTAAAGATAAAATTGAAGGGTAGATATGAGATTTTATCAGTATTTTTAGTAAAGTCCACCCAGTTAACGTGTACAAATTGCCGTGATGAGTTCTTCTTCCAAGGTTTAGAAATTTTTAGATGTTGTCTGCCTTTTATACAGATTGTGCACAAATTTCGTGCGAAAGTAGTAGTGGCATTTCTCCTAGAGACAACATGCAAATGTTGGTATTTGTTTCTGTTGCAGTGCAGTGAAGGACCAAAGGCCTGCATGCAGATAATCGTGAGTGGAGCAGAAAGACAGTTTTGTGTCCCTGACCCCTCTGGGCTGACGGCAGGCGAGAGGTCAGTGTCAGTGCCGGGCCACCAGTCTGGTTTTGTCAACTTCCTCCGTAACGCCAGCCAGCTGCTGTCGCCCCAAACGCTGGCTTCTCATGTGGGAGACTGGGGGGCGGAGAGTGAGAGGATCTTCTGTATTTATCCTCTGTATCTTCACATTTTTGGACCAGGCTTTACTATTTTTTTATTTATTTTTTTGGCCTTTAAATATTTCACAGAACTTTCATTATTCTTTTAGTTTTTCTAGTGAAAGGTACCAAAAAAAAGTATATTCACTGCTCTTTGTCTGACCTTTAGGGGTATTTTTGGTCTGTAAAGATGAATATGGAGATTACATCATCTCCCGGGCCCCCTGCTGTTTATTGAGGGGGGCTGAACTAAACAAAGCAGTAAACAAACAAAGCATGACAGAGGCTGAGAGGTTTTTACTACCGATCTTACACACAGACCCAGGGATGCAAATGAAATTTCACACGGTCTCACTGTCGGGGGAAATTGAATTACTCTGCTTCTTGCTTGACTTGAGGAATGCATTACTAATGCTTTGAGGTGAGGAGCTGAATGACGAGGGAGTGTGAGTGTGTGTGTGTGTGTGTGTCTGTCTGTGTCAGGGGGGGTGGAGGAGTGCCTGCACCCTCTGACCCCCCCCTCCCCTCCCTAGAAGGACACTTCCTGACTCTGGCTGGGCCTTCTGCCAGGTGGTCAGGCCACAGCCCTCAGTCTAACTCTGTCCTCTCGATGCCAGGCAGCTGCACGACAGCCATGGGGAAACACCAGAGAGTCGAACCTGCACGAGGCAAGAATTGCATTTGCACCCATTTCATTTGCCTAAATCACAGGGCAGATTACATCCTGACCCCATCTTGTATACATTGTGTAGGTTCATAATCTTTGTCCAAATACACTTCTGGTATCAAATAACCCCAGGAAATAATGTCGCAGAATATAAACCAGTGGTTTTGCATGTTTTGGCAACTACAAATTATCTCCACACCACATCACCAACTGCCTTTTTGCAATGCGTACCACAAATATTTGGATATTTGTCGTTTCCATTCTGAAATCACACTACAGAGTCTCATGGTGGACATTAAATTGTTTTATTGCTCAGTCACATCGCAGGGAGTGTTGTGGAAATCCTCGTCGGAGCATTCAAGGAACCTCCAACATATGAAATATGTACTAAAAAAATAATTATAATTATACAGTATAATAATAATTGAATCCAGGTGAAAAAATTAACATGGTTTCTGTGAAAAGTATGATGCAGACTTTATTTCCTGCTTTAAAAAAAGTATAAGGCTCGAACTCACCACCACAAATGAAGTTTCAAAACAATGCCTCCTCACCAGTTTACAGTAAGGAGTGTTTGACATATTACACTGCGATGGATTACCTGTCTCAAGGACAATTAAGTTCGGAGAGGAAGTTTTTTTGTTTTTTGGGTTTTTTAACCCTGACATATGCTTTTCAGTTAAAAAAAAAAAAAAAAAGTATCGATGACAAAATGTAGTTTTATAGTCAAATATGTGAAATAGGGACTCCTTTCACAGTGCTTGTGTATTCTTTATTGAATGTATATGAATTATCAAAACTAAAAATGACTTGCTCTGGATAGAAACCTGTGACCCTATGACTGATATGTTATTACAAACTAAGTTAGTGGATTGTCAGTACTGAAGCATCAAAGCGTGAGCAGACTTTACAGCTGTTTCTGGTCGAGGTGGAGCTAATATTTCACTGCAGTACTTTGCAGAGAAGTTTGGTAGTTTAGTCCTCTGGTTCCTATCCTGGGGGGAAGGTCTTAGGATGATTAATGGGAGAAGAAAGAAGGCAAAACAAAGGTCCTCATTATAACCTTAATTTTTTTCCCCTTTATTGTGAAATATTGCATAACTGTACCTCTTTAGGCCTCAAACAACACTGACAATGTTTTTTTTGAGGAGGGGGGTTCTATAATGTGTACTTTATAACCATTTCATACATTTTTTTGTGTGAACGCAAAATCTTAATCTGAAAAGTGACCTCATCTTCTCATATTAACGTAGTGTAGAGACGTAAAGTAGCAGAATGAAAATACTCGGGTTGGTGACCTCTGCTTTCGTCCCTTTCACCCCTCGCCGTGCTCACTCTTGTCTCTCATTTCCCGACGTGCACACCATGTCACCGCAGGATGGATGAGGCGGATGAACTGAGGGAGGTGGGGGTGATGGGGAGGGGGGGGGCGCTCCTGCCTTCCTTCCTTTGTTGCTCACGAGTCAAAGGGAGTCAAGGAAACAGGGTGCCTGGCCTGTCCCCTTTGTGGGCCCCGGGCTCGCATGGAGGCGGCTGTGTCCTGGGAGTCAGCGCTCGACGCCATTCACACCTCACCTCCTCCTTTGTGCGCGTCGCCCGGGCCAGTCAGAGGGGGCACGCACCGCGGCGAGATTCACTGGTGATCCCCCTCCTCTCCTCACCTCCCCTCCACACGCACACGGAGGCTCCTGCTCACTGGGATGCCTCATGGCTTCCCCGAAGCACTTCCCTTTCCTTCCTGTTCTTTTTAAGTTTCCTGAAGTAGAAGACGTTTTTCTCGATCCGGTGATTCACCGCCCCTCAGAAACCAGCCGCGTTGGAGTTTTAACCCGATTATCTCGGCTCAAAGCCAGGAATTTAATTAAACTCCTTTTATTTATCTATTTACCTGTTTATTTTACCGAGGTTACATTCAGACACACAATTTATACACTTAAAGTGGATTTGGTATAAAAATGTTTTATTTATATATATGTATATATAAGATAATCTAAAATCTGTATTTCTCTGCTCAGGATGTCCTCCACCTAAAAGTGTTTCAGTGATTCAGTGAGAGTTTCAGACTCTCTTTATGGTAAAGTTCCTTAGAAGTTATGAGTTAAGACTCTCTCAGACTGCGCCACATGATTTGCATCCTGATTTGCATTTGTGCAAAACACCATGACTTGGTCCTTTTGTCTCAGTGCAACTGACCCTCATATAATATAATGAAGTTTATGCTGTAGTGTAAAAGGCGATAAAAAACTGGCAGTTGTTGGACAGTTTAATTTCCAATCATTAATGTAGGGATAGGATGCAATAATAATTTTAGTCATGTTATTTTTCATTTTAAATGTTCAAACTGTTAACCTCTTTCAATATCTCTATCTTTTAAAATGTGGGTGTTTATGATAAGGGGGGGTATTGAAGTGACATTACCTTAATCTTGTTAATCACAGGTTGACACATAAAAATGACAATTCTCATTCTGAAAATTAAATCTTGTTTAGTAATTAAATACCACAAGACAGTTAGAGGTGAAAGTTTAGATAAAAACAATGAAATTCAAAAACATAACGTCCTAAATCATTTCTACTTTAATCTCACATTCTTTTAATTTTGTAAGTATTTGCAGAAGTCAAAGATTTTTGTACAGAGGCTGGCAAGATGACTTGAATTTGCCTTACAAAAACAGCCCTTAATGTGAAAATCCCCCATTTCCTGCAGTGCATCTTCCAACTCAGAAGAAAAAAAAAAAAGCTGTGGGTGAGCTCAAGGCAGAAATTCTGGTCCTCCAAAATATATCACGACCACCACTCAAGTGCTACTTACCACAAAGTTCAAGTCCCTCTAAAGCAAAGATATGTGATACCTGGATTATGGTGGACTCCCACTTTAGAGCCTGTGGAGCAGACGGTGAGCAGGATTAAGGCCTGTGCCAGTTGCTGCGAGATCCCTCTGTGGGCCAGTGAGGCCTCGTCCCGCCGCTCCTGCTTTAATCCTGCAGACAATGTGAGCTGTTAATTGGAGACCGACTGATATAGCAAAGGGAAGTTATGAAGACAATGTGTGAGGGGCCAGCGTCTCTGTAATCCCCTGCACTCTTAGGAATGTTCCCCCGTGGCAGCCGTCGGTCCTTCACCGGGTCTGCTCGGTCTCCTCACGTCCCACCCTGGGGTTTTCCCGTTTTAACGACGGTTACACCTGCTGCTGTGTTTTTGGTTCAAACAAACACAAAGAGAGTGATTTTACAGTGTTGTGAAATTTCACATATTTCCCTCGGAGCACTGGTGGGAGGTGCCAGAAAACACGCCCAGGTGTTTGTGTTTTAATCAGCAGGGTACAAACGGTTAACAGACTCACAGGGATGTTTATTTCTTGTCATTCTACCTTAAGATGGCTTAAACAATGTCCGCCAAAAGACCTGTGAATCCTTCGATGTTCAGTGTTTCAACGATGCTCTTATATATAAAATAAGAGAGATTATAGATAGATATAAATCATAAAGCCAAATTTAGTGAATGCAAATTAAAACTAATGAAAGATGTCATATCACTTTAGTTACAAAATGTAAACGTTAAACAAATTATCCATATTTTTGCATTATTCTCAAGACAGGCAAGACTGCCAGACTCAAAGAGACTCTCTGTGATCTTTTGACATTACTTTTTAGTCATTATTTGTGTGTCTTTGTTTTACATCTCTTTGTGATCATTTTGTGTCTCTTTGTGTTTGTTTGGTGTCTCTCTCTTCACATAGTTTCTCTTTTTAACCATGTTAAATCACCTTGTCGACATTCTGTGTGTCTTTGTGGTAGTTTTGTGGGTTTGTTTTTTTTTAATCATCTCTGTTGTCATTGCTTATGTCATTTTGTTGTGCATTACTTCTTGGTGAACTAAAACCATGCCATCCCTCTGCTCTCCCACTATTTTTTGGTATTTACACAAACAAATCTAAATGCACCGACAACATCATATGCAAAATATCCTGTTACGGGATTAAATTATGAGTTAAACTCACTCATTCCGACATGAGTGACTCCTAACTGCTTTTAGCTCCAACTGTTGGCTCATTACATGGGTGAGAGGCCAGACACTCAGAGTTTGTGTTTTTTGGTTTCTCCTTGGGGGGTAGAAAAGAAGTATGACTCAAACTGAGATGGACCCGAGTTATGTGGGCGTTATATGTTTTGTAAACAGGACTTGATGATGTTTTAGATATTGGATCCTTTATCAGGGGCAGATAATCGGCCGCAGCAACAGCCTCCAGTCAGATTTCACCATAGCACACTGACAGGCAGGTGGCCAACCAGTGATGGGTCTAGCCTGCAGTTGGATGTTTATGTTCTTGTAGTCTCTCACCTGTTGCCATATCATACTATATATGCAAAACAACCATGCTGAAATCAGTTACACCTGAGTTATACTTCCAGTCATGATTCTGAAATGCAACCGGTTAGCTTAGAAGGGGGGTGGTTTACCTGGGTGCATCCTACGGTAAATAAATCCACCTACTGGCACCTCTAAAGCTCACTAATTACCACATTACATGTTGTTTGTTAAATCCGTATAAAAACAGGGGTGTAAAGAGGACAATTTTGTGTTTACTGCTACACTCTGCATGCAAACTCATTCCTCCTCTGAGTCCAGACTGTCTCTCTGTGGGGCTGAGGCTGACAAACTTGGCCTCAGCTCAGGGCGTACTATTGAAATGCTAATTGCATACACTTAAAACACACTGTATTTATTATGCTGCAGCCGCTGGTATGGGAACAGACACAATTGCAATGGCAAAATGTTAAGGAAAGATAAACAGCAGGAAACCGCTCACATGTAACAACTGCCATTCATTCAAAGTTGCTCACAGATGTGTCAGATTGGTATGTTTGAGGGATTACTGAGTCAGAGGGATTACTAACGAGCTGGGGGAAATCGTTTTAGTCAAATTTGACTCTCATACTTTGTCTCCTCTCGCTGCAGACTTTCTATGAATCAAAGTAAGAATTATGTAACACCGATAATGTACGTGTATCTTCAGTTCTGACTTAAAAAATGTAATAATCAAGTGACAGTTTTGAGAGTCTGACTTTAAAAAGATTAGAGACAAGATTAGACCGACACTCTTATGATTTGTGTATTTATGTAAAAACCTTCCTCCTTTGTAGGAAAAGATCAAACTGCTGCTGATCCGATTACTGTTTGCACATTCACAGCTTGCCAATTTAATAATACAAGCGTTTTATACTTAAGCTGCATGCCCTCTTTTCCCATGGGTGCAGTGCCAGGGGAGGGATCTGTCTCTTCCTCTTGTTAGCAAGCTGAGAGAAGCTGATCAGCCATTTGCCACTGAAAAAAAAAAAAAAGACTGAAGCGAACGATCAAACTGCTCCCATTGTTTCATTTTATAGGGTGTATGATTCAGAACTTCTGTACAGATTTATTCGAAACGTTTTATGAGTCGAGAGAGAGGAAAGCAGGCGCAGATGACTGATGTCAGATGTCTGTTTGAACATGAGATTTAGACACATAAAAGACTGTAGTTTTTTCCCACTATACATCTCTGGAAAGCAAAGCTGTGATTATGGTTTGTGGTGGGGATGTTTGCTCCGAGTAATTTGTCTCCCATGTGAGGCTTTGGTGATGGATCCTCAGCTGCAGCCCTGCCAGGGTTCAGCCAGCATGTGCCTCTGTAGGCTGATAGCATATTTTGTACGCCTTCATTTAATGCTGATTATTAGAGAAAATGAAAGTATTCTTTTCTTTTTTTTTAGGTAGAATTTTTTTTTTATCCACAGAGTGGAACATCTGAAGAGAAAGCATTCATAGACCAAAAACTAAAATATAATTGTCGTATCTCCAGTTTTGGGAACATATTTATTGGGACAGTGGAAGTATTCAAGTCCATACTTAGGTGAAAATAGCAAAACTTGAATGTGAAAACAGTCCAAAAGGGCTTCTGACAGTATGACTTTAATCTTCATTGTATAATTGGACTGATACATTAATATGTCAGCAGCATTGTAATGTTCTAGCCAGCTGCTGAGTTGGCCGCCTTAATGCATTTCTAATCCTCTGCAGTTAATTTAAACATTAAATCTTGTTCATTCAAAACTTAAGTTTGAATAATATGGCATTTTAGGAGGGGTTAGAGTGCCAGACAGAAACAGTCTGTTATGCAATACCTCATAAAACTGTAAACTGTCGCTTTTACACACAAGCTTTGTGCAGATTAACAAATAATATAAAACATGTTAATTATTTAGCTTAAGCGATGCAGGTGGATTTTGTTACCCTTTCCACCTTTGGACTGAGCCGGGCTGGCTTTTTCCCCATTATTGCTAAGCTGGCTGTCGGCTCAAGTCTCATAGTTACTGTACAACATGACATTGTTATCAGTGTTCTCATTTATCGCTAAATCTTTGTCAGAAACTGAACAAGCAAATTTCACAAAATGTCAAAATATTCCTTTATACTGTCAAAAGTAAAAGTACTGGGCCCTGTAACTGTTAAATATTATAGACTACATAATTAGATTGTTCATATAAAAATGGTATCTGGCTGAGGTGCAGCTAGTTTTAACTACTATAACTACTCTATATAGTCCACAGTGAAGTATTCCAGTCCAGTGGATCCCATGTTGCAAAGTCCTGCGAGGCTAATGTGTTTTAATTTTAGGTAGTAATGTCTAATTACAGTTAATTGGGGAAAATGTTGAATAATCATGCCTCTTTTTGGAGATCACAAGTAGCTATTTGAATGTAAACAGTTGATCTTTACTGGAATTAATATGTAGAAGCATTCGAATGTACTTTAAATATTCTAATGGATTTTATTCTAAAAGCTTTTGGCCTATATGTTTTGCAATGTGCAACCATAATCTACAAACAAATGAATTACAACTTTCAAATACATGTAGTTGAGTAAATATTACAAAATTTCACTTTGAAATCAAGTTGAATGGGAGAATAATGTAGCAGAAAATGGAAATATTAAAGTTAAATACAAATTCCTTAAACTTAAGGATAGTACTTGAAAATGGTCTCTATTTTTCTCAGTTTCCTCTGGTCTCCCAAGCAACAGCTCACAACTCTATATTTAAAAAAAAAAAAATCTGTCTATAAGTTTCCTGCCACCAGATTTTCTATTTGACTGTTGTCACGTGTCATTAAAACACTAAGTAAGTTAGAACTGATTGTTTTGTACACTAAAGTGAACTGTCATCTCAACCTTGGACAACAGTCGAAATAAAAACACGACCAAACATGTAAAGTTTCTCAGTGGTTATGCACTTTTATTCAAAGTTTTAGGTCCCACTGTGGGTCCCATGGTAGTCGATAGCACGATCAGCTCATAGTCCCTGAGAAAGCCGATAATGGGAATGAACTGTTCGAAACCCTCCAGATGCTGGAGAATAAACACCACAGTCATTTAGTCACCACACAGTTCAAAGCAGTAAAAAAAAAAAAAAAAAAATCATGTCCAGGTCATTAATAGTGTATGTAAACCACAAAGAGGAGGGGGGGGGGTTACATTCTACAATAACTACCCATTTAAACATAAGGTACAGTACACAATACTGTAATCAAGATATACAGTGACACCCAATATGGGTGAGAGACGACACAGAGGGGACAAACCACCTCCATGTGGAAACATTGATGTTGCTCTTGTTAAGTTTTCACCTCACAGGCCTCAACAGTAACCAGCCAATATTATGTGTAAATAAAGAACATTCATGTTAACAACAACAATAATAATAATGATAATAATAATAATAATAATAACAGAAAGGCTCATCAGTCTTTTGTGCAAGCTATTATAGACTGTGGCTCAGATTACAAACCTGATTATTATTTAGTTTATTAAATACCACAGTTCAAACTGCTTTTTCTTTTGCTATTTTGGGTTCTCTGTCCCAGGCTTAAAGTTAGTAATCCTGCACTGTTGATCCTTTAGAGATGAGCATCTTCACAGGAGCAAACATCAGCTCATTTGAAACTCAGCTGTGCAATTTTCCTTACAAAAACAAAACAAAAAAAAAAACATTTATATATATATATATATATATATATATATATATATATAAACAAATCTTTTCAAGGTAATTCAAAAGCTGATTGTAACCCCAGTTCAAAATCTCTTACACTCATTATTTTTCCCCTGATTGTAACAAATGCAAGGAGTGTTATTAAATACATAAGAATGAATAGATAGAGATTTTGATGGGGTTTCTTTTTCTTTTTGTCTGAGGCATGTCATTTAGAGGATGTAATTTAGGTCAATTCACCAGCAAAAATATTAAAAAGGAAAAAGTGCTTTTGTCCTGATATACCTCAGATTAGGTCACCAAAGGATGCTCTTTGAAATCTGCCTACTGCCAGCTCAGGTTTGTTTCAGAAATAACACTGTTACCTTAAAAAGCACAACAACATCTTCATATTAGTGTGTTTGTCCGGAGTCATCTAAACAAAAATTCCTGGAAAGCCAATTATATGTTATAAAAGCCAAAGAAGCCTACAAACATAGACTTGAATTGACTTTACATTTTTGAAAGCAAGAGCAAAAAAAAAAAAAAAAATATTAAAAGTGTAAAGCTGGCAAAAAAAAAAAGGCTTGAATATATGACAATACATTCTATGAGAATTGCAGATACATTTACAAGCAACATATACATCACAAAGCTCAAATGATTGCCTGCAAAAGCTTAATGCCGAAAGCAACTTCCTGCCGCGAGCCGGAGGCCACCGCCCCGAGTACTAATGTGGGGCAGGTCCCGGCTCAGCGGCAGGATGGAAGAGTCACGAGACGGGCCGCACAGCAGCCCAATTAAAACTTTTAAAGACCGCGCACCGCTGCAGCACGAACACAGCAGCCACGCGGTCCAATACCAAACGCTGGTCCCCTCGGGCCTTTCAGATACCGAGGCACGGTGGGGGACGAGGATGAGAAAGGAGCGGTCGCCCTAAAAGGCAACCTGGGGGGGGCACCATGGGGTGTCTGGGTACAGGAGACAGTGCACAGACTTGAACCTGGAGGAAAGAGGGTTAGAAAAAAAAAAGAGGGTCAGATTTATCGAAAAATGTTAAAAC
The DNA here is from genome assembly GCA_016859345.1 of Istiophorus platypterus. Classification (NCBI taxonomy): domain Eukaryota; kingdom Metazoa; phylum Chordata; class Actinopteri; order Istiophoriformes; family Istiophoridae; genus Istiophorus; species Istiophorus platypterus. Next base: position 6,873,563 of record CM029112.1, on the reverse strand, counting down.
TGGTGTTAAATCATGTTTGTCATGATCCCTCACCTGGATGGATCCTCCTCTACAGTAAAAGCCCCTTTCAAATTGATGATGTTGCTCTTGTTTTCGAACATCCCATAACTGAGGGTGATCTGGAAGAGGAAATGGAAAAGCAAAAACATGAGCAACAAAGATAAGTGACCTGTCACCCCGATTCCCGACTGTAGTGAATACTGTGTAATAAAGTATAACCCGAGTTTCTCGCCTGCTTGTTGATCTCAGATCGCGACACCAGTTGCAGGTTCTCCAGGTGGGAGTGGAACAGGTTGCTGCGGGTGAGCGGAACCCCAAGGACCGACTCGATGATGTAGCCGATGGTGCAGTCGTCGGGCAGACGGATTTTCTCCGCTGTGTTCATGAAGTGGCCGCCACTGGACAGACATGGGAGTAGACAGACTTTTTCAGGTATGTCTCGCGATTGCCGTGAAAGGAATACGTCGAAGCTTTGCCGACATTTCCCAAAATGTAGCGTTTTTTTGTCATTTTCATCCTCAAGACTTAGTGAAAAATGTGAAGTCTCTGCAGTAGAGTAATAACACAGAGCGTATCTCAGTCTTACCTTGCCCACGGGCTCATCTTCAGCGCCAGACCCCGGCTCACGCAGAAGCCTGCCCCTCCAGTGGCAAACCAGAAGTTGACTGGTTTCTATAAGAGACATAAAAGAGAGAAAGTGTTTTAATATATTGTATTATCTGAAAGTAAGACCTTGAGGTACTACGGTCATAAAAAATAAGGTTCTCCTACGTACCATCTTGTTGTCCCCCAGCCTCTCTGTGGCCTCGATGGGCCGGTCCAGACTGGGTTTACCTATGTACATGTCCTGGGTGTGGGGGTACTGGGACAGGTGCTTCACCAGAGTCCGGACATTGACGTAGTTGTCATCGTCAACATGACAGAACCACCTGAGAAGCAGAAGAGTTATTAGAATTATTTGATTTTCAGATATCCAGACGAATGCAACAAGCACCATCTAAATAAACGGGGAGTGTGAATGATACTTACTTTTTACCCGACTCTATGAACTTGTCGTATTCCACCGCCATCTTGCAAGAAAGAGCTTGTCGGCTATGAGCTGCAGAGCAGTTGGTGTTGACTGCATGACTCCCTGTGACAACAATGGAAAGGAGAAGAGTTGGCATCATCAATGGAGCCTCTATGTATTTGAATACCATCTTTGACAGAGGCAAAATGCTCAAAGCAGAATTTTTACGACTTTTAAAATATAATTTGGTTTCTCATACATTCCAAGTTGTCCCCTTTTCTAATGAAACAATGCGCATCTCTGTTCCCAAGATGAAATCCCCCTCATGAAACTTACCAATTTTCTTTTTTAGCTCCTCATCTTCTCCATCTGTGAAGATGTATGTCTGCAAACAAAAAGGGGAAATCACCGATGAGCGGACTTAGCCTGTAAACCTACTAAATCAAAACCACTTCGGTTTGGCAGATCATGTGAAGCGGTCACATGATCAAATCCAACAGTGTGTCCAAAGTCCCCCTTCCTCCTATGAAACCCTGTGTGATTAGCATCAATCAACATGTCTTTTATGCAGTGGAAAACACACGGAGTTAAACAACCCCCTGCTCCAATAAAAGCCTTTTGTCCCTGCGTTTCACTCTCTCCATGGCAACTATGCAGTCGCCCCAAAGCATCCCAGACATAGAACAAAGGAGGAGGCAGACTGTCCGCCCCCACACACACCCCATTCATGTATCCCACCCCCCGCCCCACTCCCCCGGCTGAGCCCCTTCACTCCGCCGGACCTGCTGCCGGGCATCAACGTGTTGAATACAGCCGAACGCTGCGGCATAAACATGCTACAGTCAACACAGATCTGATAAATCACCAACACGGTTCTCTTTGTCCTCGCTGCTCTATGACCGGCGGACTCAGCAGGTTAAAAGGATCGAACCGCAGAGACCGCAGGTGCTTGTTAAAAGTAGCAGTTAGTCATAAAAAGGAATTAACAACAAAGGGCACCTTACGGGAACACACTTTAAAGAAGAAGGGGAAGATTAGACTCCTCTTTTGTGAGCGCTCACACTGAGCAGGTGCAAGCTGGTGAATAGTGATGATGAAAAGGCTGCCGGCCCTGGGGCTCTGTAACCGCCAGTGGTCTGTTTACTCTTCACCTCAGGTGAGGCAGCAGCTGCCGAACATCACGCCGCCTTATCTACGCCACGTGTCTCTACACGCCAGGTCGTGGTGCCATAGCCCCCCTCCCTCCACTGACGGAGCACTTTTTGTCAGCTACAACCGGCACTCCTGAGGGTTCGCTACCCTGCTGCGGAGCAACTGCGATTCGTGATCTTCCCCAGGCCAGCTGACTTTGACGTGAAAAGAAACGAGGCACCTCTCTAGTCCGGTTTTCCCCTTTCCTTGCGGAAAACACAGTTTGAGCTCCTCTGTGGGGCGAACTGCAAGCAGATGCTGCTCGACGCTAAAGCCATGATCCTGTATTTGTTTAGGGAAGGGTGGTGGTTTCACTGGTGAAGGGATCAGAGGCTGGCGCTGTTTGCTTTAAAAGCCAGTTGAATAGACAGCCTAATCACTGAGGCAGCTGCCAGAGCTGCCAGGGCACTGACAGAAAGGGGGGTAGGGGGGTGGATGTGGAGGAGCGGGCTGGAATCTCACTGCTGATTAGTAAATCGAAAGCCGTGTGTGGCCATTCACCCCCTCTTCACCTCCTATCCTGCCTCCTCCACCCCCCTTCCCTTCCCCTCTGGGCCACATACATGGCCGGAGCCTCTTGAATAGAACAATGCTTTGAGTTTTCATGCTGGGTAAAGTCTCCACTGGGTAAATTCTAAATATGTTTGCCAGCATTTGCATACAGCTGCAGGAGTTAACTAAAGAGAAACCTCCTGGGGAAGGGTTTTTTTTGCTTTCTTTGTTTCTTAACTGAAACTTAAGAGAACAGTTACCTTCATTGAATACTAATTCATCCAAAAAAAGGAAAAAGAAAAAAAAGAAAAAGTGGCTGTGCAAAGCAGAGATAAGAGGCGAGAGGGCATGGGGTGAGGAGAATAGGGAGAGGAGAGCAAAGAGAGGGGGGAAGGCTCCACTCCTGACCACAGGAAGACCTGGCACGGCCCCGTCTGAGCTGAGCGTGGTGCCTGGCTGACTGTCTCCAGCTCCAGCGGAAGGAAGGGCATCGGGCTCCCCTCCTTCCATCAACCACCTCCACCCTGACTCCTTCCCCCTTCTGTCCCAGACATTCAAAGCACTTTCAGATCTTTTTATCGAGACAAATGATTCGGAAAACAGCTCACATAAGGGCTGGAGCGAGGGGGGTTGGGGTGGGGGGGGGTGGGGCAAAGTAGTGAAAGCAGTGTGCAAAGTTATCTCCTGAAACAACAGGCAAGGATTTTCAACGCCAGACTGTCCTCTCGGATGACACAAACCCTCTTTCTGGCCACTTGTACTTTACTGCTTCACTGTGCAGCCATTTAATTCTCGCAAATGCAGTGCCAAGTCTTTTTTCTGAATGCTAAAAGCGCTCATTGTTGGAGTGTTGGCTAATTATCGTACTCTTAAGAGAGGAATGCATGGCACACCAGCATGAAGATGTTAGGGCCAGCTGTCCAGACACTCGCAAAAATGAATTTAGGCTTTGATAAAAGCAGCTACTATGCGCCACTTTTAGATGTCAATTCAGAAAAGGGAGAGGAAGAAGGAGGACGGTCTACATCCTCTGGATTTGATTTAAACTTGAAACTTGGGCACTTTGAATTGTGTTGAGAAGGAAACGATGTGATCCATTTTGTTCTTTTGTTTTGAACCCCCTCTCTCAGTGTGGTGCTGTATTGTTCTAGTGTAAAGACTGGGGAAATGATAGAAAACAGGAAGGGTACTGTATATATAGATATATTAAAAAAAAACATAAAAGGGAGAATTTATGTTTCAAAATAACCAACTCACTGTTACTCATGTAGTGTAGCATCTATTAGCCACAAAGGGCACAAATTTACCATGACGCCAATTGGTGGGATTGACAAAAAATGCTAGTTGTGCTCTGATTGGGCCCAAAGATTAAGAGGGCCACAAAGCTATGACAGAGATAATCTACCCACTCCTCATTCAAATGGCAGCAGATAGCTTCTCCATCTGTATGAGTGAGGAAATCTCTCTCTGAGCAGCAAAGAAGTAGAGTCTCCAAAGATCTGCTTGCTTTTGCTTTGAAAACACTTTCATCCCTTGTGTCTGTGGCTATAAAACCAATCCAAAACTCTGCAGATGTTCATCAGCTGAGCGTGGGAATCGAACCTGAACACAGAGGACGACCATATGTACGTGATGGGAACCCACAGCATCATATGGCTGGCATTAGGGCCATCCTTTGTTCTGTGTCTCCTGACCACCTGGCACCCTTCCTCCAGGAACTCCCTCTTGCATTGTGGTGCTCTCTCGGCCCTTTTTGTCTGCGCACTCACCCACCAGCTGCCCGCCTACAAGCCCTGCTGTTAACTCTGTCGGATGGGTTAACTTACATCGCCCAGCACAGTGATTACAACCAATTAGCAGAATCAGTCTGCATACAAGCAGGTGACAGGGTCCTGGCTGGGACGTAGACTTGAGCTGTGGAGGCAATTCTCTTTAGGGGATTGTGGAAGACTATCATAATACAATTTTCCTGACATCAAACGCATCTCAAGAGAAGACACTTATCCCCAAATTTCTCCTGGTGCTTGAGATAAAAGAGACGTGGTTTTGGGAGTGTGACAGCGCCCGAGGCAAATTAGAAAGACTTTTGGAAAATGCACATGTGACACCCCCGGGTGCATATTGACTAGCCACTGTTTTCACCACACTAAAGCCGTGCGTGCAACCCCCTGAAGGTGCTTGGTTCTCAAGGCCACATATTCATACTCAGTATGCCACTTTCCAGCACAAACTTGCCTATAGACGCACCCCTTTGTCCCAGGCATCCCCTTAACGAAGCCCCCCGTCTTCCCATCCCTCCAGTAAGCTTGACCCAGACTCGGCTCCCACGTTCCCATGGAGAGAGGGGAGGCAAGGGGCTGGGAAAGCTTTTCTTCCCCCCTTCAGAAAGACGCTTTGTTAGTCCTGGAAGGGGGACAACGCTGGACTCGGAGCTGTGAAGCATCCATTGCACCGGGGGCATTCACGGGGACACCCAAAGAAGAGGAGGGATAATAGAAAGCGAGGGGAGAGAGGGGGGCTCGGAGAGGGAGAAGAGGGAGTCCTGAAAACCGCTCCCTCCGTTTCTCAGGGGCATCACTCAGAGGAGAATAAATAAGTGTCAGAGCCTAGGAAATTCAGCAGGGTTTACACGGGGTTGTGTGGCTATTTCAGTGTGTCCTCTGATGACAGGGGGAACAATGCAGCACTGTAAACAGCCATCAAACAGGCATCACCTGCATCTGCACACTGGCTTATTGTTCAGCAACAATGGTATCGGCCCACAAACAAGCAGGGTCTATTCATCCAGCTTGTGCATGCATATAATTCGACGAGGAGTTGACTGAGTTGACGATACGTGCGTTACATCAAGAAATAATGTTGTGCTTCCCCCTTTACCTGCCGCGCGTTCCTCGAGATCCATGTGTCCAGGAGCAGGTTCAGCCTGGACCGGTGGAACTTCTTGGTGGTCTTCACGGCGATGAAGATGTCGTCGGCGCCGATGTCCTCGGCCGGGGGCGGCTCGGCGGAGGACGCGGCGGAGCGTGCGGGCTTCTCCACCTCCCTCCGTCCGCGGGTCAGTCTGGTGAAGTACGCCGAGAACCCTCTCTTGCCCTGCGCGCCCCCGGGCTGCGCGTCGCCGCCGGCCCCCGGCGCTGCGTCTCGGAGGAGGGAGCGCGTCCCTGCGTCCTCCCCGCCCGTCTCCCCGTCCACCTGGACGCCGTGATGGTGCACGGCGACCAGGATCAGCAGCAGGCAGAGGCACGCCGTGCTGGCCACGGAGATGGCTGTCTTCCTCCCGTTATTCTTCAACATCATTAAATTAAAAATAATTTAAAAAAAAAATGGACTAAAAACTATGAAGCGTCGTGAATCTCCGATGCAAAGTCCATATGGTGCTTTCTGAGTAAAACGCAAGAGGATGAATGACAGATCCAACGTGGTGTATTGCTGGGTGGCGAATAAGTGGCTTGTTACGAGGGGAAATTTATAAGCTTGCATCCTGGCCACGCCTCGTGGGAGGTCCTTGAATGCAGCATGGTGGACGGTGACGCCGAACTGGGTGTGGTTATAACTCCGTGTGTGTGTGTGTGTGTGTGTGTGTGTGTGTGTGTGTGTGTGTGTGCATGTGTGTGTTTGTGTTAATGGTATAATACCTGTAAAAAATTGACCTACAGGAAACAAAGCTGCAGGTGGCCACAAGAGGAAAGGTGTATCTTTTGCACCAGGAAAAAAAAACTGCATCTTTTAGATAACCCTGTGACCCATTAGGTTAAAAAAAAAATCCATCTCAGACTCACATCTCTCTTTCCTTTTTTTTCCCCCCAAGGTGAAGTTATTCAAACTCAGCCGGGTGTGAGCCGGGTGTTCACCAGAGAAACTGGCTCTATTGTTCCTCGCTGACCTTGTGAGGACTCTAAACAGTTGGCCATTCCTCAACACTTGTTATTCAAATTCTGGCTCTCACAACTGAGTGCCGTCTGGTGCTGGGATGCTGACCAAAAGACATGAGTTCCATTTAGACCAACATGCAGCTGCCGGAGCCTCAAAAGCACCCGACTCCAACCAACTGCCATATTTAGATGGTTTAGCATCGAATACATGACTAGTTTTGCTTTTTTGCAAGATTGGAGCCAAAATGATCTGTCTTTTGTTGTACAGATTGTTTCCCTAAGGATATGAACACTATCAAGAGTAGGAAGATTAATACTTAAGTCAGGCACAACAATCAGAGAAAGTCACACACGGAAAGACATGGACAGTTTTGGTGCCAGTCCAGATATATGGACGAGTTCACCTTTGAGATGGAGGAAAGGCTTAGTTACACCCTTAATGGTTGTAATAAAGTTTCAACACATCCTGCTTCTCTATAGCTAATTCCTGTGTGTTTACTAGCAGCACTAGAAATGTGTCTTTCCAAAGCATTAGCACGAGAAAAATTCCTTTTCCAATGCATGTGTTTTATTCATTTTAAATTCTTGGACACAGCACATAAGTTACCTCTCTGCTTTGTCACTTCTGGCAAGGCCTTTTGATCACCTTTTAAAAAGTGAGCATAGAAAAGGCATTTAAAAGCAAGTATAAGAAACCAGGCAGAGGGGGTTGTCTCTGTGGCCTTCATTCTTCTTCACTTAAGCGCCTTTTTCTGCCGGGTTAACTGCCATATAATGAGTTATAAACCATTGTTAAATGTTAATAGACTACTTGTAAATTTTAATTCTGAGGCCTTAAAGTTATGTGTTGCCAAGTTTTGATAATTCCAGGTTAATTCAACTTAAAATGTGGAGTTGAATGAATGAACTACTGAGAGTTCTCTCAACTCATCAAACAAAGTCTCTGAAGAAACAAGATTACCATACTAACAGACTTTCCCAGCATGCATTGTTTGAGAGTTAAAACTCTGCAGTGTGAAGATGGATTATGAGAAAGAGGGCCCATGGGCACAGACAGGTAAAAGCCCCCCCCCCCCCCCCCCATTCCTCCCTCCTATGTAGGACTCCCAGACACAAAATGACAACAAATGATTCCAGTCTCTGATCATTTTGTGTCCGTTAGCAGTCATTTTGTACGATGTTTGTGACTTTAATACATGTCAAGATCAGTCATTGTTGTTTCTTTTTATGATAATGAAAACCATTATGAAGGTTAGTATCTGCTACCCCTGTTAAAATGTGGACAAGAGCTATAAAAAAAAGTACATATGGACATATGGAATAAGACTACACTCTGAGGATCAGTGGCTGAATTTACCCCACCCCACCCCCCACCAGACCGCCCTCTATCTAACATTACCTCCGAAAGCCAGAGATCAAATACAGTTCCTTCAGACAAGCCCACTTCCTCACCACAGTGCCCACAAACCCACAGTTAAGCACGACAGAGTGTCTCATCCCTCAGCCCCCCGTGATCGTATCGGCATGTTGGGGGATCTGAGCAGCCGGAGAATCCTCGGAAACATCAAAGACCCACTATTTATAGATCCTGCATTGACAACAGTGATTACACATGATGCACATACATTACTGCAGGTAGAGAATTCCCTGGGTTCTTCCTGTGCATTGGTGGTGCACGGAGGTGAGTCCATCATCTCTGTAAACATCTTACAACTGTCAAAATAGTCTCATTGGAGCAGCTAAGTACATATTTTTTATTCCCTGATGTACACCACACAAACTGAAAACACATGTGCATACGCAGCTCTGGAAGATGTAGCTTTAACTTGATACTCTACATGGTATGTATATAGATTCAATTTTTTGAAAAAAAAAAAAAAAAAAAAAAAGGAAAAATCCAACACAACATGGAAGACATTAACTCAAAGCCACATCATTCTTTCCTCCTCATAATGTTTCAATTTATGTTTTACCTCGGTTTGTTGATTATTCTTCAGGATGGTTCCATTGATGTTTCTGCTTCTTGAAGCTTTTGTTTGTTAGTGACTGATTTAAACGAGTCTATTGAATTCCATTCCATTCTTTTCTATAATCTGAGATCCTGCCGCGCAAGGGTTTTAGATCTCCTTGCACACTAAACTCAGAACCTTGGATTGTGTTGCTAAATGTTTCAGAGCAGTTTTAATAATTTCAAGCCAATTCAATTTAAAATGCTGAGTTGAATGAATGAATTCACTCAACTCAGAAAACTTCTCGAAACAAATTTCTTACACATTATACTAACAGACTTTCCCATTATGCATTATTTGAGAGTTAAAATTCTCCAGGACAGGAAAGGATGGAATATGAAAAAATTGGCCCCTGGGCCTTATCCTCTGGGGGACCGATGGGGAATGGAAAGGTAAAAGGCCCCCATCCCTCCTATGTAGGACACCCAGACTGAAAATGACACAAAATTATGCTAAACATTGCCAGTCTTTGTGGCTGTTTTGTGTCTCCTTGCGGTTGTCTTGCCTGTCTTTAGGATGATTTCGCATCTCTTTGTGGTTGTTTTGTGTTTTTTTAAACCAAACTCTATGACTTTAAAACAAGAAACATTAACAGTCACTTCATTCAGAAGCTCCGGCCCCCCAGGCACCCTGACCTCTCGGGCCCCTGGTCCTGTGCCCGGTATGCCCGTTTGGTAATCCATCCATGCTCCAGAGACCCTTCTTTTTTTTTTGTAGTTTGAAGAAAACAAATACAATGGAGTCTTTTTTGGTGTCTTTAATACAATTTTGAGTTGAGTACTGGTTGTTTCTTTTTATAAAAATGAAAACAATGCTGACCGTGGTAAAGTTTAGTATCGGCTACCACTGTTCAAATGTGGACAAGAGCTGTAAAAGGTACATATGGAATAAGACTACATTGACCCTGACGATCGATGGGATCCTCGGTGTATTTGTTTTTATTTCCCGACACACACTGGCTGGATGGGATGGGAGGTCACACCAGAAGTGAGAGCCAGGGGGACCGCGGCGAATCAGTGGGATCAGTCCTCGATTGTGTTTATTTTCCCATCGTGGACACACTGGCTCTGATGGGGATTACAGGTCACACCAGAAGTGAGAGCCAGGGGACCGGGCGTCCTCCTCAGAACTCGGCTTCAGTTTCCCTCCACATGCAACATTAGAGGAAAACTCTCCAAAGACCGCAGCTGAGAATACTTCAGCTGCTTGAGAAACAAATAAATACGACCCATTTCTATTGATCTGCGGAGCGCGTTCCCATAGGTCTGAATGGAACTACTTTCAGGTAGACACAATGAGCTGCTAAAATAGGTTATGAGACCAAATCCTCTGTTCTCTGTCTTTAGTATCAACACCGTCATGGTATTTTATGGCATTATGCTATGGTGGAGGAGGTCTACATATCCTTAAATTTAATAAATACTCAATTACTCAAAGTAAATTGTATTGAAGACATCACTTAATTAACAATGTGTGAGTATTATCAGCAAAATGTATCAAAATGAAAGTGCTGTGAAATTTAAAAAAAATGCTCCTGTGATTGATATACTATATAAATTATATGAATGGTTTATTTTCATGTATGCATATATGTGTAAGCAGCATTTTACTGATATTGGCAGTCATGGTAGAGATAGTTTTAACTTTTTTGTTACTTTTGGGTGGTGTAATATATAACAACACATCATATTTTATCTGCCCATCATATTTTTTAGGTGTAACGTCATAAACTGTCAAATAAAGAGAGGGGAGTTATTATACAAAATTTGCTTCTCAAATTTAGTGGAGTAGAACAATTAAATGGAAATGTCTCAAATTTGTATTTAAGCATATTAATTACTTTCCACGGCTGGTACCATGTCCATTGCTTATGCAACAGTAACATAATCTCAACAACAGTTATAACAATTAACAATAAAATGTCTACTTTGCTGCAACTTTTTATGTCCAATGAAAACAGCATAATCTTGTTGACACTTGATTCTCACAAGATTGCAATGAATGTAGGCAGGTAATATAAATGTAAATTTCTGTCATTGCATATGTGCCACTCTTGTTTTTATTCATCTATTATTTTCTTTATTTCTGCCAAAGCAGCTTGATTTTGACAAACTGTAAATGGTCAACCGGGAGCTAACATGTCAGGTTACGTGCTGGCAAGCCTGGGCATGTTTAACATGATTTCATCTGTTCAGCTTATACAACCTATAAACTGTCTTTTATTTGCGATCATATGTCAGAAATATCAGCCTTGTTAAATCAGATCAGTTTTCCGTCATATACGCATCTTACTTGTTCCACAACAGCTTGGACATCTCTACACTGTACAAATCTACTTGTTGTTACTGGAAACTAGATATTCACTGGAGACCTTTCAGGTTTATATTTCCGCTAAGGGCCCAATAAACTCGTGGGACTAATGCTCAACTCAAGCGACCCCTAAAAGTTTGGAGTTATTTCCATATCATAATGTATATTTTAAGACTGGGGAAGGGTGGTGCTTGTGTGACCAAGCCATTTTCCCAACCAGTCTCTTTTTGTCTCAGGCCTACCTTGCTGGGACGTATAATGGGGGGTGCAACATACAAAGAAAAGACAGTGGAGTCATTGAAGTATTTTTAATTGTTTGCTGTGCCCTCTCACCAGGCTCTTTCTTATTTAAATATGTCGAATGTGTGAGCCATCACAGAGGTGGTGTGCATAATGAGATTTGTTTGTCTCTGTAATCACAGGACTTTATACATAATGAGTAAACTCAGCATGTCAGAGTTAGTTGATATTTTCTTAGAGGATGAATCAGTAGTGATAAAGTTTATTCTTAATTTCTTGGCTAAATAAACAAGCTCGGTGCTTTGAGGCAAGGGAGATTTTTGAGAAAGTCACGACACTGCAGATCCAATGAAAACAGGAAAGTCACGGCTGGTGGTTGATGTCCTATTTTAAGCCCCTGCAACCCCCCTTCCTCTATTGGTCATAATTGGTCCTTTTCACTCTCCTCTCCATAACCAGGCAAAGACAAGCCATTTGCATAACTGTTCAGACCTGCTCGTCACCCCCTGCTCCTGGCCTACTTCCACTCTGTCAGCCTAATGCTTCCCAGCACTCTCTCTTTGTGCCAGCTCTTGCTGTTGTGGGAACATCAAATGACTGACATATTAAATTGGGAGGACTCTGGTCTAGTCTAGTCTAGTCTTTACACCCTCACAACTGTGGCTCCAAACAGAGAGAAAAAGATGGATTGGACAAGCCTGAATTGTGAAAGATGGGGGAGATTGGCATGGTTTCCCATTTGTTGTCTCCTTTCTCACCAGTGTTACAGGGAGGGCCTTCTGTTGTGGAACATGAAGAGGTGTAGAGATATGATCTTTGTGTGTATTATGGTGGAAGAATAGGCCTGTGGGATCTGATACCATGAAAATGACAGAGCAGTCTGATGTGTCAGACTCTCACGGGACAGCAGGCAGCGTGGAGCTACAGTGAGAAAGGCTGTGGTGGGAATCTGCTGAGGTTACACTCCAGGGTTATGTGGTTATGGGTGTTATGTGGGTGTTAAACGAATTGTGTAATCTCATTATTTTCTCCAGAAGGAGAAGTAAGGAAGACTATTTCTGGCAGTATCAGATAATAAATAATGAAAAATTAATAGAAATATTCATGGTTTGTCAAACATTTTAGATAAAAATTCAAAATCATGACATTTTATCTCATAATTTGAATTGTTACTGCAAGTCTTGTAATTACATAATAAGTAATTTTCATTTAATAAAATTAACAAAATTTCGGTAAATCTAAATTATCAATTACAAAATGGAAACTGGCTTCCATAGAGATCTCAGTGGCTACAGATTTGGGGGTTTAGTGGTAACAGTCTCTGTGAAAATCAATGAATAGGATTTTAGAATTTTTTCATGGACTGTCGGAAATAAAAGGTGATGCAAAGAGTAAAAGGACTATCACTCTGTCTTAAGAGCATTTGATTGTAGATCAAGAGGTCTCTGGTTCAAATCTGGATGGCCACTTCCCTAATGCAGTAGCCAAACATTCACCAAAAGACCTTCTACAAAGAGTTGTCACAATCTAGGAAATTTTGAGCAATGTTGTTGTGAAAATAAGACCCTAAAACTGGAAAATGTATTCAGTTGAATGTAGACCTCCATTAAAGCCAATCTCAAACAACATTCCCAGGCTTAGTGTAAATTACTTTTCGTGTAATCATGCTGAAAAATAAACAAACAAACAAACATGATCACATATCCCCCTTGGCAGAAGTAAAGATAATCCCTGTTCATGCTTACGCAAAATTAAACAAAAAGCACTGAACTGTTTTGCACCAAACTTGGTGGAGGGGTGGGGGATGGCCCAGGGAAGAAGCAATTAAGTTTCAGGGGAGATACAGATGATTTACTTTGAAGAGTTTGAATTCTTTCCTTCATAATCGTATGCATGTTGTTTGACACTGGTGTTAGTGGAGGTCTACGCTCCTCTGAGTCCATTTTCTAGTTTTTGAATATTTTCACAACAACAAAGCTCAACGATACCCACTTTTTATCACTTTTCTGAGCAAGCTGTTAGACAAAGCGGCATTTCAAGTTCAACCGAAGACCTCTTGATCTGCAGTCAAAAGCTCTGCCAATGAGCTTATACAACCTCACAGTTGATGCGTTCAGCTTATTACGTTACTGATGTCATTTGTACAATTTCTATTTGCTTATGACTGAGCAAGCATTTTCAATTATGCAGAGGATGGTTGCATTCGCACCTGTACTTGGAGCTTTCCACTTGTGATCAGATCACCCATGACACATGTTAATGCCAGTTCTGAACAGGGCCCCGCTTATTTCCTACCACTGAGCCACATCCTTATTGCTAAATGGTGTTTTTGCATATTACCAGCACCAACAGGGATTATCTTCACTGGATTCTGTCTTTGTTATCTCTGCCAAGGAGGCTATGTGGTCACATCTGTTTGTTGGTCCATTTACACAAGATGTTTGCACCCATTTGCACAAAACTTGGTGGAAGAATTGGGTATTGGCCAGGGAAGAAGCAATTAAATTTGGGAGCATATGTGGAACATCTCCTAGGATTTTGAATTTATTCCTCTGAAGTCTGGTGCATATTGCTTGACATTTGCCTTGGTGGAGGTCTACACTCTACTGAGTGCATTTTCTAGGTTTTGAATATTTTCACAACAACGAAGCTCCTACCTTTTAACATCTTTCTAACCAAGTTATTTCTATGTTTTTTGACTACTGCATAAGAGCAGGCGGCATACGGATTTGAACGCACGCAATTTGCACGGGGACTGCAGACCAAGTCATCTCCAGTTCAACCCTGTTCATAACTGGCATTATCATGTGCCCTGGGAGATCTGATCACAAGTGAAAAGCTCTTAGTAGAGGTTAGAATGCACCCAAGATGCATTAAGGATGCATTAAGATGAAAATGACAATTAGGGACTGCCTCAGCCGCATATAGCCACAATAATTAAGTAGTGTCTAAGCAAATTTTTCCTGGGCCACACTGGAAGACCATCTTTCGAAAGAAATCCTCTGTATAATTGAAAATACTTACTTGGTCATAGGCAAATAGAAATTGTACAAATGATATGAGTAAGATAATAAGCTGATGACAGTAACTGTGTGAGGGGGTATAGCTCAGTGGTAGAGCATTTGACTGCAGCTCAAGAGGTCTTCGGTTCAACTCCGAATGCCCCCTTCCCTTATGCAGTGGTCAAACTTTCACAGAAACAGCTTGGCCAGCAAGCTTTTAAAAGGTAGGAATTGTTGAGCTAAATTGTTGGCAACATATTTGTAATCTAGGAAATGCACTCAGTGTAGTGTAGACCTCTACCAAGACTAGTGTCAAACAATGTACACAAGACTACAGAGGAAAGAATTCAAACTCATAGTAAATCATCTGTTTCTGCCCTGAAACTTAATCACTTCTTCCCTTGGCCATGCCCCATCCCTCGTCCAAGTTTGGTGAAAAACAGTTCAGTGCTTTTTATGTAATCATGCTGACAAACAAACTGATGTGATTGTATACCCTCCTTGGCAGAGGTCACAAACACAGACTAAAGTAAAGCTAATCCCTGTTTATGCTGGTAAATTGCATCTCTGCATAAGCGAAAGTGCTTAGAAAATACAACTTCTACACACAGGGTAGATTCTGAAATCATCTGCCCATGTCCAGTGTGAGGGGGTATAGCTCAGTGGTAGAGCATTTGACTGCAGATCAAGAGGTCTTCGGTTCAACTCCGAATGCCCCCTTCCCTTATGCAGTGGTCAGACATTCACAGAAACAGCTGGGCCAGCCAGCTTTTAAAAAGTAGGAAATGTTGCTAAGATATCCAAAAACTAGAAAATCCCTTCATTACAGCTTAGATCTACAGCATGATTACATAAAAAGCACTGAACTGTTTTTCACCAAACTTGGATGAGGGAGAGGCATGGCTGAGGGAATGGCCAAGGGAAGAGGTAATTAAGTTTCAGGGCAGATACAGATGATTTACTATGAGTTTGAATTCTTTCCTCTGTAGTCTTGTGCATGTTGTTTGACGCTAGTCTTGGTAGAGGTCTACACTACACTGAGTGCATTTCCTAGATTACAAATATGTTTAGCTCAACAATTCCTACCTTTTAAAAGCTGGCTTGTCAAGCTGTTTCTGTGAATGTTTGACCACTGCATAAGGGAAGGGGGCATTCGGAGTTGAACCGAAGACCTCTTGATCTGCAGTCAAATGCTCTACCACTGAGCTATACCCCCTCACACTGGACAGGGTCAGTTGCATTTTCCAATCACTTTCACTTATGCAGAGGACGTCAGTTGAGTAGCTGGTCCTCCAGTGTGGCCCAGGACAAATTTTCATACACACTGCTAAATCATTTCTGGCCATATGCGGCTAAAGCGGCTAATGCGGCCTCTGACTATAGTTTTGAGTGATCATATCTTAATGCATCCTTAATGCATCCTAGGTGCATTCAAACCTTTACTTAGAGCTTTCCACTTGTGATCAGATCTCCCAGGACACATGTCAATGCCAGTTATGAACAGGGCCTTGGTTACTTCCCACCAATGACCTCCTCCCCTCATGGCTAAATGGCGTTTGTGCATTTTACCAGCATAAACGGGGATTATCTTTACTTAACTCTGTCTGTGTGACTTCTGCCAAGGAGGGTATGCAATCACATCTGTTTGTCAGCATGATTACATAAAAAGCACTGAACCGTTTTTCACCAAACTTGGACGAGGGATGGGGCATGGCCGAGGGAAGAAGTGATTAAGTTTCAGGGCAGATACAGATGATTTACTATGAGTTTGAATTCTTTCCTCTGTAGTCTTGTGTACATTGTTTGACACTAGTCTTGGTAGAGGTCTACACTACACTGAGTGCACTTCCTAGATTCCAAATATGTTTAGCTCAACAATTCCTACCTTTTAAAAGCTGGCTGTCCCAGCTGTTTCTGTGAATGTTTGACCACTGCATAAGGGAAGGGGGCATTCGGAGTTGAACCGAAGACCTCTTGATCTGCAGTCAAATGCTCTACCACTGAGCTATACCCCCTCACACTGGGCATGGTCTGATGATTTCAGAATCTACACTGTGTCTAGAAGTTGTATTTGCTTATGAGCTAATACAAGCACTTTCAGCACATCCTTAATGCATCTTAGGTGCATTCAAACTTTTACTTAGAGCTTTCCACTTGTGATCAGATCTCCCAGGACACATGTCAATGCCAGTTATGAACAGGGCCTTGGTTACGTCCCACCAATGAGCCACAACCTTATGGTTAAGTGGCTAAGTTTAGAAATACCTGTACTTTACTTGAGTGATAGTTTACTTTCCATTTTGTGATAATTAATGTTTTTACTTTGTAGATGAAATACTTTAATAGTGAAAAACTCAAAACTTTTCATCTCTGAGTTTTTGGGTTTTTTTTATTGTTGTTTTTTTCTTTTCTTTGCGGGAATCTTAAATGTTGTTAAATTTCTTATAACAAGTGATTGGTACTTTTGCTCTTCTTCTTTTCTAATTTTGACCTTTGAATACTGTATTGCTATATGGATGCTTCGCTTTTAAAAATCAGTTGCTATTTTGGCCTTGTGTCATTTTCTAATCCTTTTCAAATCTTTAGTTTGATGCCTTCTCCACTTACTTACCTAGATGTCAGTGTGTCTGCATTTGCTCAAGATGCTATGTGATAATGTGGAAATTTTATGGGGCTTGCTCATTAACTTGATGATGGTTTAACGGACCAAAATGTTGCGAAATCATGATTTTTCCAGCACTAACTGAGATGAAGTAAAAGTGAAAGAAAGAGTACAAGAGGAGAGGTGGGAAAAAGCAAAAAAAAATAGAAAAAGTGGCTGAATGCTAAAGCTGTGCAAACATAAAAATTCACAGTTTGATTCTTGTCATATACGACTTATTGATCATCTCCAAAGCAATTTATGCTTCTACTGTAAGACTTTTGTGATTCCTTCATTTACATTACTGGTGGCCATGTGACCACAGGGTCCCACACTTCAGAGAGTCCTGTTACTCGATTTGCTTCAAAATGACCAAACCTTCATATCTCCCAGTGAGCTGAAAGGAAACTACCACAAACATCTCCCATCAGGAAGGAACCGAATGTTTCTGAGATGTTTGTTGAGCTTCATCACAATGTTCTCCTCTGAAACTGCAATATAGGTTAACTATCCTTACAGTATATATACTACATCACATCTGCTGCTGTTTAGGATTTTAATGAATGTTTGCTCTGCGCCCAGAGGTCTATTAGCAACCAGAAAGATTAATTACCCCGTCTCAGTTTCACAGTCTACAAGATTCAGCTTTTTATTTGTTGTTTTAAGGACTCATGTGGATTTTAGTTCATGTTTTTGTAATGTTGAGTGGCAAAGTTCAGTCATGGCTTATTGTTTACCAAGTGGGAGCTCTGCTGGAAGCAGGGTGATATACGGCAATATGAGAGGCCAGACAAATTAAGGAGCCATGACAATGAAAAGCAGATGTGACTGTGGCAGATGTGTCAGCTAAATGTCTTTACTCCCATGTGAAAACAGTGAGAGACAATATAGTAAATCTCGGTTAATTGTCGCAGACACTCTGGAAATTTTGATTAAACAATGATTAAATATGATGAATATAGAGCTGATTTATTTTTCCCTTAATCTGTAAATGTATGGAGGTTCCCATTAGCAGCAAACCTCTTCAATTTGCTGGTTTCCTTTTTCCAACGGTACTCTGTCCAAAGGTATGAAATACCACCTATCAGGACCTCAAAAGCTCACTAATTAATAGGTTGGGTATTGCACGTATATTTCTTGCCTTGTAATTTTGACTTAAATGCTTTTTGAAATTATTTTCTTATTTATTTCTTACTTTTCTTCTAATTATCTGGACTTGCTTCTCTGCATTTGTGCTGCAATACCCTAATATCCCCCCCTGTGGATCAATGAAGTCTTACATTTTATCTCACCTTCTGTTTTGTTTATCTTCTTTCAGTTAAAAAAAAAAAGAAAAAAAAAGAAGAAACTTTAGAAGGGACCCCTCAGCATTTTTGGAGGAGGTTAGTGTTCCTGTCCAAGAGATAAACCCACCTAAATTTTAGGATGAAACAAATGAAATCTAAAATGTTAATTACTAAGCTTTAGAGGTGCTGACAGGCTGCCTTTGTTTTCTTGGGACAGAGCCAGGCCAACTGTTTCCCCATTTCCAGTCTTTTTGCTAAGCTAAGCTAACTTACAGTTTAACATATTGTAAGTTCTTAAACATACAGTGAATATTCTGCTTTCCCAGTCAAAAACCTATCTTGCCTTACATTGCTATAAATCCAGGAGGCTTTTTTCTTTCATTTTTTTTGAGATCTCATTATTTTTCAGGCGCTGAAAGCTGTTCTTTATTTTCATGATCCGTTAATTGCAATTAAAACTGGTGTTAAATGATAGCAGGAGGACTCCGCATTAAAGGATGAAGGACACATTGCCACATGGCGTGTATTCAACATACCACCTGTCAGCAAAATCCCACACCATTACAGGCTCCACATACACACAAACATGAACGCACACACCTTCTTCACAGACTCTCCAACCTGGTCACCTGAGGCAGTCTGTTCTGTGTGTTACCAGGATTAATTTCTGAAACCCGGGCCTTGGCCCAGCTCCAGCCAGGGAACAAGAGCAGCTTCCATCCCACAGAGCTGTGGTTTATCCCTTGTGGTGGGTCCAACTGGGCTTATCCTCTCATATTAAACGGATTAGCAGAGTCCTTGTTCTACTGTCAGGAGCTCATTAAAGGAATAGGGATTTAGCATGTCGGCATTTTTACTGACTAAATTTCAAACTGTATACGTAAAGTAAAAAGTAATCCTAACCTGTGTACTCTAGGACTTCCAAAATTAGGGAATCGTGAATATTTTTCTGCAGACTAGTGACAGAAATATAATTCTTAGCTGACCTCTCTGAGTTTCAGCTCCTTTTAGCTCTCGTATTATCCGTGGGAAACTGTAGCATTAGCACTGGTTGCAAGTTTTTTGATTTCCCATGGGAGACATCCATGACAGGAGCAGGTTAGGTTTGGATTCAAATGCTGTATGGCATGACTGGGATACAAGAGATCATGTTACAGATATCGGGAAAAATCACATGAAAAGTGCAAGGTTCATCCTGTACATTGACCAGACGCCAGACTGTAGTTAATCTCAGACATATCTAGCTGGAACTCCACTCTTCCTGTTTGCTGTTCTTCACGAGCATGAACCCAGAATTTACCAAGTGATTAAATGCCATCCCCACTTCTGGAAGACTGCACTTCAAACACAGTGAGTGTTAGATCTCATGGTCTGCCGGTCTTTGAGTAGACGGATGGCAGGTGCTCCTCCCTGCCTGCGCTCTTGTATTAATCTCCCTCAGAAGGCAGCCGACCCCTCATCCTCACAGGCCTCCACACGGGCGCCACACTAATCGCACTGTTTAATGGGAGGCCATCTGTGGCCAGGCCCTTTACACTGCACACAGATGTGCTGATATCATGCTGGGCACAAACAGCCCTGACTCCGGATCAGCCCTCTGTCCTTGCTCCAGGACCAGGCCTTGCATTGTTTAGCTTGTGTTACTCTGTTCCTGGCCAGCAGCCATAGCATTTATCTTCATGCTGATAGTGTTGATGCAATCAGGAAAATGTTGACCGTAGACAGAAAGCCTTCACTTTCTGTGATTCATATCTTATTCTTGATTTTGGCCATCATACCGTGACTTACTTTTTCTTTCCAGTGAAAATGTTTGGGTTTTTTTTTTTGCTATTTCTCGGTGCAGAATGATGTGTGTTTTGCTTTGACACTAGGAGGCTGTTTTCATATTCACTTGTTGAAGGAGGGAAGGTTCTCTGAGTAGATTTTTTTTCATTTGTGTTATCAAGTTAAACTTTTGAAATCAAAAAAGATTGCATATTCATAGGTTTTGGACTTTTCAGAAGGAGCAGATATAATTTTAGTTATCAGTAAATCCTTAGTGTTTTGTACACTGCATTGGTAGCCCAGCTTTAAAGGTGATATTTACACTGCTTCAGGTAAAATTGAAAGTATTTTTGTCTGAATTTTTTTCACCTTTGTAATCCAGTGATTTGGATCACGAAAGGAGACTGTCCTTGTCAATGAGAAACACTCAAGCATAGTCATTTTTTTAAAAAAAGAAATAAGAGCAGAAATGTTTACAAAAAGTTTGACTCTCAGGAATCTTGATACTGTTGACAGACTCGACTCAACAGCATTTGGTAGCAAACTGCTGGTGAGCAATGTTACACTATGGTTTGCTTCTGGAATGGAAAACAAGCCCAGTGTATTCAGATAAACCAGTGAACATTATATAATCACAGTCAGAGTCCAGCCTCACTGAAGAGCTCAACATGTGTGCAGACGCAACTGTGTGTGTTTTTGTGCATATGTCCATTGTGCATTTGTGAATGTGTTGTTAGGGGTTCGGCTCGGAGGTCCGGTTACATGTAGGTGTAAAATCAAACAAACAAACAAACACACACACACACACACACACACACGTAGTTACAGTTTGTCAGTCCCATCAAGTTTCTGACAGACGTGGCCATGTGATCTACAGTGAGCCGCCGCCCCCACTACCTCAGCTGGACTCAGGCCTTTATCAGTGTGGTCTGTGTAGTCCATTCACTGAGGCAGGAACGGCCCCCGTCCGAGGCCACACCTACTCCCCGGCCCTTTCCCACAACCTCCCAGCACCTTGGAGGAAGTCATCCATGCATAACCGTGCTCCTTAATCAAAGGCTGAATGTAGAGGTTGTCCCGGAGGTTGGCTGCTGCAAGTGCAGCATTAGCAAAGCACATGCTCTCCTTTCACGGAGAAACAATGCTGTCCATTGTGTGCGGCCACAAGTGTCTATTTTGATGTAAAAAGGGATCTCGCGAGCAGATAGACAATGACAAGGGAATACCAGGGATAACACACAGGATACGTCTAGGACTGCACAACACCAGGAAATTATCAGGCCCTGCAGCGTGTCAGCATCAACCTCAAGATGAAGAGAGACCGCGTGCTTTACTGCAACGTTAAAAAAAAAAATACAACAACCAGAACCACCAGAACTACCAGATTTCCTCAGGGGCCAGAGCTGTAAAGTAATCCCCTCTGTAACTGCTCTGACGGGATGATCTTATCTTTTTAATTGATGTAACTGGCTCTATTGAGCCTCTTGGAGATGTCAAAATAAAAGCTTAGTATGACAAATGAATGAGAGCACCAGATCCTGAGCAGCCGTGCAAGCCCGATGCATGTCATGAAGGCACCTGAAAATAGTGGCGAAGGTACGAGAATAAATTAAACGTATTCTGAACAGACGGTGCGAGGTGTTGTCTTCGTTCTCCATCCCACCTCCTCTGGCCTGAACTTTGGTTTATAAATAGCACTGACCCATCTTTAAATAGGACATTGTTTTGTCTATTGTCTTTCCATCCCTGCACTGTCCTGATCACTGATGCTGAAATACTGCAGTAAACATCCTCTGACCCTCCTGACCCTCCACTCCCATGGAAGCTCCATGTCCTTAATCCTCCGTTACACTGCCTTTTAAATATGCAGCCAAAATTGCTGCTTTAAACACAGACTATAGGCAACAGAAGTCCAAAGAGGAGAATGTAAAATCTACATTTTGCTAAAATGCTAGAGACTAGGGACATTAAATTGAACTTACCCACAAAATTTTGGCATATTACATCAACCCATGGCCCTTTTGATTCAGTGAAAACTACCGTCAGTGCTTTACCAACCAGTTATTTTCATGGGGATTTTCAGTTTCCGTTATAAAAAAAAAGTGAGTGGAAAAATGATAAATACAAAAAAGGGGGAAAAAAACCCTTGAAATATACCAAAAAAAGTTTGTGGAGGATAAAGTTGCTGTATCAATAGAAGTGATAAAAACGTGAAAGCGTTTAAACAGGCTTAGTGAGTAAGCTAACAAGCAGACAGTGACTTCAGATGTGTCTAGCATTCATCATACATGAAACAAGCCCAACAGCCATCATAAATACCATCTTTTCATCATGATTCCCACATCAGTTCATTTTATTCGCGCTTTGGCTGGTGCTCAGCTCCCAGTATCCCGAGAGCAGTATAGTGGATGGAGACACGAATTTATTCTCACTGTCTTTTGCTGACTTTTGAGAAGTTTTTGTTAAAACCTTTAGTGGAAACGTGTGAATTGTTGAGATGTTAGAAGAAAGAGCACCCACTCTCAAGGCGGGAATTGAAACTTGCTTAGACATGGTTTCTCTTTTCAACATGATTAGGCTCAGCATCAGACTGTTTAAGAGGAGCCCTTTAAAAGGATGTTTAGGAGCTTGGAGCAGGGGGTGCGCTGGAGTGGTGGCTCCCCATTCTTCCCATTATCCGGCTTTCCACATTCATTGGAACGAAGGCCATCTATCAGGAGCCCCTATAGGTCTTTTCAGATCAGAATAAAAGGATCACTGTGAACAGACCTGTCTGTGGGTTGCTCAGACATGGGAGACAACAGATGTGTTAAACATAGCCGGCACCCTCACAAAAAAACCCAGAGAGCCAGGGCTGCATGTTCTCTAATGGAGAGGCAGCTTTATGTTAATTGCTGAATGGAGTGAGTCAAAGCTGCCGCGAGCTTTTGGTCAGCACGCTCAGGGAATCCCACATCATAAAGAAGACTTTACTTCCCTCCACTTTCAGGAGAGGAAGAGAGCTGCAAAAAAAGAGAGGGGCCATAAAATCGTTCCAAGACCTGTAACCAAACTGCACCTTTAGATCCCACAAAGAGCCACTGTGTAACTTTATCTGGGTGTAAAACTACAACTGAACTTTGTTTTAGTCCTGCTTTGAGTATTGACTCTATAGTAGGACTGAAAAAAAAAATTATCACTCTTCTTAGTTCATGCACCACATGCATGGACTAAGCTATCACCTATCACCTGGTTCAGAGAATTCAGAAAATTAACATTTGTTATTTACTATGAAAGACTGTTATGAGCATCAGAGATTCTGGCCCTGGTATGACTTGGTATTTGACTTAAACCACATTTTGTGCTATCACCCACCTTTAGTTCATAAGCATTTTTATCTGTTTCTTAAAAATTTCTGGATTTTGACTCAGTTCTTCTTGGTTGCAGAGAACAAAAGAAAACATGGCTCCTAATATGATCGCTAGCTGCGAAACCCTGTTGCTGTTTGCCTTCTGGGGCCAAGCTTGCCTCCTGTATTCCTATGGGAATCAGGATAATCCAGAGAGATCACAGCTTTTTGTCACAGCATAACAATTTCATTTTAAACATCCATTGTTGTTTCACATAGAGTTGAACGTCCTTATAGATTTAGCAACATGCATTCCAGCTTGTATTAAAAAATACATGACACATCATATACTTTGTTTATTTCATCATACTCAGAGTGGCTGAATTCAACCTCTGCAGCCCAGCATCCTCCTGTGACACTGAGGGAGGAGGAGCAAAGGTCCCTGCATCAAAACCCTGGAGCCTAAACAATGGGCGCTTGGCGTGGATAGCCCAAGGCGAAGCCATCTGCCACCGAGAGAGCGGAGTCCCTTTGTCAGCTATTGTGGAATGTGGAGGCAGATTGATGAGGGCTGGGTGATTCCTTCAGGGCCCCGGCGAGGCAGCAGGCAGCACAGCCAGCCCCAATAGACACCACAGGGAACTCCCACTTTATCTGTCCTCCTATTCTGCGGTCACGTGATGAAGCAGGCAGACGCTACAACCTGGGAAAGTGACGAGGGAAAGTGTTATGAGAAGCTGATGTAATGTTTTTTAAAACCCAGCTCCCTCGTGCTCTCAGCAGACATTCCAATGAAAGAATTTCATATTTTTTTCCCTGATAGCTTGAAGCAGGATGAGAGGAATTCATTTTTCTTCCCTCCTCAGCTTTCTTAGAAAGTGTAAAAATGACCATTCCTCCTCCACTTTGTTGTATTGAGAGTGTGATGCAGGCTGAAGCCCTTTCAGGTCATGGCAGCAAGTCTCTGTTTGGATGGTGACCTCTAACCCTCTCAGCAGGTGTGTGTGGATGCCCTTTATTGAGGAGAACCAGTCCAGAAGCTCTCTGGCTTTTGGAGTGGGTGGGTAATAGGGAGGGGGGAGACAGGGCAGATGTTGTATGTGAAATCCCCCGGGGAAAGTGTGCCGCCACAGAGGGAAGGGGTCAGGGCCAAAGGGCGGATCTCTGACACAAACGACACAACAGACAACTTTGGTTTCCATGGCAGCTCGCTGCATCACTAAGCCGTCTGTTCTCGGGGAAATAAAATACGGCTTTAGGCTCTGGGATCACTGACAAAACATGGCTCTATTCAGCTACTTATGGCAAATGAACTACAGAATAAGGGTCAGAATCAGAGCCAGGACCAGATTTACTTTTGAGTGCATTTGTGGGTACAAGAACTTTTACTTTGTATGATGTGGGCAGTTAAAGATAAAAAAAGACAAACAAGCTGCAACTAAGTTTCATGAATCTATTTATATTTAAAATTAGGTATCAAAATCAAGTGAGAGTAAAATACTAATTGCAAGTCAGCACATTTGCTCAAGTGCACTTAAGATGGATATATAGTTTTTTAATACCAAGGGAAATTCAGGAGAGGCATAAATTACCGGACGTTGTTGGCAGGATTCGGACCTGCGCGGGGAGACCCCAATGGATTTCTAGTCCATCGCCTTAACCACTCGGCCACAACAACCACACAAGTGCAGTGATGCACTAATACCTCTCTGATAGCAAATTCACATTTTACTTAGTATATTTTTTCGCAAGCTAAAGTTACCAGTTAGTTTTCAGATTAATATTTAACATTAAAATAATATGAATTACAACATTTTGTTAATGATTAAAACCAGTAGTTCCCCATCTTTTTTTTCTAGCAAACCATTATATTACTGGTTTAGGCTCCTTGTCAAATGTTTGTTCATGTTCATATTCCTGAGAATGGTCTCTGTGAGTGTTGCAGCTGGTTGAGCAGGAGCTAATTTAACTAGGCTACATGTAAATCCTCAATCTGCAAAGTAACTAGTAGCTATTCCCTGTCAAGTAAATGAAGTGTAGTAGAAGCATAATGTATCATAAAATGGAGATACTCATTTACTTAGGTATAGGACCTGAGTAAATGTAATTAGTTACATTCCACCCCTGACAGTGTCCCAACATTATTTTCTAAGAACATTTGTGCTTGCAGTGCTTTCCTGGTTTACTTTTTTGCAGGAGAGACAAACACGATACTTAATCTGGACTAATGCACAGTGACCATAAATAGAAAATCTAATGTTATGGGGATGGTTTCAGCTGTGGAGCCTCAAAGCCACAGGGTGCAGCAGGAGTATGACAGAGATAAAAAGCACAGCTTGTTGTCCTGACTGTTTACTGTAGCCGGACAGTGACTCATTTCCTTTGAGGTGTCGGCTGCAGAGGAATGTAACTTTCTGGCGAAGTCTTTGATCAAACCCTGGCTTCATCAGGTTATCTCAAATTGTACTAAGCAGGCAATAAACATTCACTTCAGTTAAATAGAAGAAGATTACTCTTGTAAGACGGACGTGAATGGAAGTTGTTTTTTTTAAATAAACTGCTGAAATCTTCTCTGGACAGGATTATATGACACTTCGGTGTCATCGCACTATGTAAACAGAACCCTGTCTAGATTCATAGACAATTCATCACCCAGAGCTTTGCACAGCTACAGCATTTCAATATATGACCTTGAACATCATAGCTTACCGCATGAGTAGCCATAAAGCTCATGTGATAAACCTTGTCTTACCACTCTTGTACTGTTAGGATTAATAAACCAAGCTGCACTGCAACACAAAGAACTTTGTTCCTCTTAGGCTTTGCCCAGAGGAAGAGCCAACTTGTGTAATAAATACCATAAGGGAAACAACAGAGCTTTCGAAACATTCTGCAGAGGAACTTTTAAGATAATTCTGAATGCAGAAACATTGCCTCACAGTCTTGTTGATTTTTTCTGCCTGACCTTTTTTCGTAAAACACCGATTGTTCATTTTCCCATGGGTCTCTGTCCACCCACAAAGGGTCCTCTGACAATGCTCGCAGGCCGAATGCTCGCCCCTTATACGGGACCTGTCAGCTCTGTGACACATGACATTTGTATAACATTAAGGGGGTCATAGCCCGTGGTCGAGACGGTCAGGGTGAATGAAAGAAACTGGGTCAGGGCTCTGGACAAATCTTGAACTTCAGCCGGCATGAAGAAAGCAAATGTCAAATCATACTTAGATATGCATCTTAAGACAGTGCTGGGGCAAAATGTTTGAAAAGAACTCCTCAGAGTTCCTGGTCAAGTCTCAATAGAGCAATTGTCGAGGAACAGCTAGAGAGGACAAAAGAGTTTCATATCATAGCAGTATGTTCTATCCATCAAAGGATCCAAAAGCCCATGAGCATGTTCTCATAAATGCAGAATGAATAAACAAAGTTTAAATCAAAGGTCCTCTTTCTCTTTGTGCCACAAAAACACTGTCTAGGTTTGGTATTCTCTCCCAAGGTCTCCGATGTTTCATTCTTTACACAATGATTTTTGTCACTTTTCGTGTTTAGTTCTGATTGTGATACTAAAAATACCTTCCAGAGGAGACTGTCTTAAAATATGTTGCTTTCAAAGGAACTATTAACAATCAGATTTTAAAATAAATGTAATCGTCAATGTGCTAACTTGCTCTCAATGACAATGCCACCATGCTGAGATTCAGCAGGTATAAAGGTATAAATTTGCTGATAAAACAAAGCTGAGGATGATGGGAATACAATCAGTTCTATAGGTATTTATTCACATATGATGGGGTGAAAGGATCATCAAACTGGTCTTGAAATTCTGTGTCAACTTAATATTTGCTGAAATATTTTACTCAAAACCACAAATGCCATCCTTAGAAAGGTCAGAGAATCACCAAAGTCAGTAGACTACACGGAATTTGATGTCAATCCATCCTGGAGTTGTTAAGATATTCCTGTCTGGATCAAAGTGTCGGACTGGACAACTGACAGACAGTGCCATCCCAAGAGCAATGTGCTAATGTTGTCAGAAAGGAACACACATGGGAGGCGATGACATGGAAACTGGTACATTTTGGCCTGGCGTGCTTGTATACATGGAGTTTAGCTGTGGTTTACAAGAACTTTGTTAATGGATTATATTATACAAGAATGTAGAAAAAACAATGGGAAAGGAAACTAAATGATTACAGTACTCTTAATACTTTGACAACTATTTGAGCACCATCCCTAAACAAGTCAGACATCACCTACAGAAAGGAAATTTACTCGAAATGTAGGGGATGATAAACAATCTTGACTCGTGAAGCTTTCCAGCTTGTCTTTTCCATTCAAAGCCAGGAGATAAGTCTGTGTATATATCCCTGTCTTCTGCCAGAAAGGATACAGGTACCTTCGTAGTGCCGCAGGCCAACACAAACATGGAAACCTCATCACTGTCTGAGCAGCGGTGGAGGGAGGAGTCCTTTCCTCTCCGCGAATCTCCCTCTGATTAGCAGGAAAGGGTCATCGTCCTCTGACATCTCTTTGTCTCTGCAGTATTGACGGAAGAGATCCTGACTTCCCAGGTCATCGCTGCTGCTGCTTCGCTGGTCTTTGCTAAAGTTTGCCTGACCTGCTCGCCATGACCTCGGGCGAGACAACGTGAACATTGTCACATCTCCAGGAAGAATCCTCATTGGGATTTTTGCCTTTGTACCATCATTGTACCATCCTGGATATTTTTTTCCTTCAATATCACCGCATGTTAGAGATACAACAATATATCAGGGTTGCACTGGCATTTTAGGAAGTAGCAATTGTCATTTAGGTGGTGTAAATAGTCAACTTGATAAAGACCTCACCAGTATTACTTACTGTATATGTTCTTTAATTATCTTGTCCCGTCCAAAGAGGGCACAGTTCAAGAGATCTGCTCAGATATATTTAACATCTGTGAATAGTCTGTCCCCTATTAAGCCATAAAAAACACTACATCAGCCACTTTTAGCTTCTGCAGGCCGAATTCAACAGCTGCCTTAAAATAAAATAATAAAAGCCCTGCAAATAAATCACAGAGGGAAATCATATATGGTAATGATGAAGATCAGCTGGAGGGTCTTCAAAGCCTTCAAGGATGTTACACTTGCCAATTCAAGCTGTAATGTTGCATCTGGTATCCTTTGTAGACAACAAATGGCAATTTAGAACAAAAAAACGTTCTAATTATACTGCTTTATGAGACTTTTATAAGATTTCATGGCAAGTTTACCCCACTGACCACGTTTTAAAGCTCTTCTTAAAATCCTGCGGTTTAGTAAGTGTCATTTCATGTTCATGAGTCAGTTGACTGGAAAGTCTCATTTGGAACAGAGGATTAAAAAAAAAAAAAAAACAACAACTGTTTTTTGAGATGATTCCCCGAACAGTATCCTTGATCAGGCTCCTCTCTGTGTGTTGGCGGAGTTTGGAATAACAGGACAAATAGTGAGTAGGATGTGAGCCACCCAACTTTGACCTCCATCTGCACAGCTTCCTCTCCGGTCTCCCAGGGTGGGACTCTCCCCAGGCCGCTAAAACTTACACATGTCTACTGTTCCCCAATCATGTCTCCAATTATGCACTGCTATGGCTCCTCATATTGACTGCAGTTTTTCTCAGGGTGCTGAGGTTAGGGACCCTCGTAATCAAGGGCTTGTTGCATTTGGGCTGCAGCCACCAGAGATATTAATCTACAGTCATGGGGCAGGAAATCAAAAATAAGCCGTAGAACACACTGAATTAGTGGAAACAGCTAGTTAATCCGCTTTCTTCGGAACAATAAAGTAACAGACATGTTTCTCAGAAAACATCTTAGTGCTGAGCTCATCTATAAGAGAGGAAAGTTCTCTTAACCCAAGACATTGTGGGAAACTGAGCCATGGCTGTGTTTTACTATTTGCTTAATTTCAAGCTGAAACTGAAAATTTCCCAAGACAGTGGTGTTTTAATAAGAGTTCGTAGCCATGCTACTTAGGCACAGCACTGTGTTGAGCTAACATGCTTGCAACAATAACGCTAGCATGTTGATATTTAGCAGGATAATATATAAGTATAATGTTTTTCGTAGTACTAATCTTAGTTTAGTGCGTTAGGTGACCGTGAATGTATCCAATAGTAGTTGAAATGTTTTTTTGAAAAAACAAGAATGTCAACCTAATGGTGACACTGGAGGAAAAGACGGGGAGTCATTAGAAATTCTTGGGAAGCCAAGAATTTCTGTGCTTTCAATAATTTTTTTAATGCCGTTATGAGGGAATTATCTAATAATTTCAAGTTTAAAAAGCTCTTTTTCTCACGAAAATGAGTTAATTATTTTGTTATCCTGAGATAACAGACACTTTTTTTTTCTCATGACAATGGGTTAATTTTATCTTGTTATCTCAAGAAAACGAGCTTTGTTATTTCGAGATAACGAAATAATTAACCCAGGGCTTGTGCCAGATCCTGCCGGAACAGGATCCAGGACCTCCCAGATCAGGACTGATCGGATCTGACGCCCTCTTTTGTCACTATCAAAAACTGTAAATTAAATTTTGGGTAATATTTAATGTTATCTCTTCTGTCATTCTTTTACTTCCCGTTAAGGTTACTTGTAAATCACTATTTTGCCACTTTCAGGCATTTTAAAGAGAGAGAGAGATACATCTTTCACTCAGCTCAGGCAGTTTGGTTTCTTAGCCCACTTGCTTGTCATGGTTGTTAGAACTCTCGGCCCTGATTAAGTCTTTGGGACCTTGAATATTTGAAGCAAATTTTATTGAAAACCATCCGATAGATGTTGAGACAATTCAGTCTGGACCAACGTGGTGGACTGACTTTGCCATATTGGCAAAAAAATCTTTTTATTGTTGAAAAAAAAAAAGAAGCCTAAATTTCTCAACGTAGTCAGTATTAATTTCAGGTGCCTGCACAGAAAAAAAAACCATCCACATTACCTACAGTAACATGGGAACAGGGAGGCAAACAAAATCAGCATGTGGCTTGAATTTGCTTGGTTGGCCCATATGCCTGTGGGGTGAAACACTTCCAGCCTTCATGGAGAACGGGGGTTCAGCCTGATGCATCGCTCAATCCCCTCAGGAAGTGTGTGCACCAATGCAAGCAGAGGAAGTTTACTCTGCTGCTCAACAGATCACTGTTTATGTTGGGGCCACTTTGCAAGGATGCAGAGCAGCTTCGGCTTTTTTCTCTCTCTCTCTGTCTCTCTCTCTTTCTGTGTATGTCATTAAATGAGTCACTTTTTTCCACATGATGAGTGAAAAGCAAACAAATTGATTCTCTTGTTATTGATGCAGCGCAGGGTGTGGCTCTTGGATAAGCCACTGAGGAAGGTTCGATGGAGTGTAATCCTCCTCTGTTACGTCAGCGTTGTCACATAATGGTGTTGAGGCAATTTGTTGTCATTACCGCAGTGACACACTGATGCTCAGAGTCTGGACAGTTGGTCAGCTTATGTAACAGGAGGACCGTCACTGAATATCCAGTGTGCATGCTAAAACATTAGCGCAGAGCATGCCATTTATCATTAGTTTGAGAGAGAGCATAAACGCTGTGGAACCAGTTCTTGTCACAGTTTAATCGAGTGTCTGTTCATTCTCTGCCTGCTTTGCCATGATTCGCTGACAGTCTTGTCATTGCAGATCATGTCACTACCACCTGCCCTGCAGTAACCCCAGCCCTTCCCACCTCTCCATCACCTGATTCCCCCACACTCACCTGTTCCCCATTCCCTCATTAGCTCCCTAGTATATATACTGGTCAGCTAGTCACTAACCTGTTATGGTCTGTACGTTTTTGGACATTGCCTGAACCTGTTTTACATTTGTGTGTTCCTGTCTGCCCGTTGACTTCGCCCCTCACCTTCTCTGATCTGCAGTAACTTTCAATAAAGGTGAACCGTTAGAGCTTTTCTTATGCATCATTGAGTCGTACATTTGACTCCTGTGTTTATGAGCCATGCCGTTTTTAAGCCAGAATATCTAAAACAGCCGTTGTTGTTCAGGGAGTTTCTTCTTGCTAGCATGAAATTTGGGGAAAAAAAACAAAAAAAACAACCCATTTCCAATGTTGGATCAGATAAATCTCCTGACAGTTAAAATGCTATGTAGCTTATGTTGAAGACCGTTTTTGTTGTTGCACTTGAGCTTGAGTTCACTGATCCACTACTATTAACAGCAAGTATCCAATTATAGCTCAGCAAACATAACAAGGCAGGTCTGATAAGATTTGGATTTCTCCACATTCAGGTGGTGTTTCAGATACTGTAGTAAGAGTGATACGTTTTGGGTTTTTTTCTAGCATTTTCAATACCAAAAACACAAGAGGAAACGTGTAAGTATAACCCAACCCAGCTTTACTTCCAAGGCCAGGAGCATTTCTTAGTACATCATTTTATATCATCTGATATAAA
Organism: Istiophorus platypterus; assembly: GCA_016859345.1. Taxonomy (NCBI): domain Eukaryota; kingdom Metazoa; phylum Chordata; class Actinopteri; order Istiophoriformes; family Istiophoridae; genus Istiophorus; species Istiophorus platypterus. Next base: position 6,841,985 of record CM029112.1, on the reverse strand, counting down.
AAATTTCATAGCAAAGCGATTCACTCGTGTCCCATAGAAAATAAATGGTGGTGGAACGTCGCAAGTATGTGATTATGTACAGGTGGCCCGTTTTGAAAAACTGCTATGAAAAACTACTCTTAACTCCATATGTGTTGAATTTTGTCAGTCCTCTCGCTGTCTAAGGTAAATATAAAGGAGAAAAGTATGTCACACTGGGAAGCTAAATCAGCTGAGTACTTAGAAGTCTATTCTCGTGCTGGGATTTCAAAGTAAGACAAATAACTTTCACTCTTACGTCTGAATTAGCCTGCATGTCTGATAGACTGGTTATGTATGATGCAGTTAATAGGCCATTGGGATTTTCCATAAGTGGCATTCATTTAGGCTGTATTAAGTCTGTAAACACACACATACATCAGTCTGCTCTCTCTATTAACAAAGTATATTTTCCTATAAGTTGTGAAAATTCCATTTTGTCCCCAGAGGCATAACATTATGAAACATCAGAGTTTCCCTCTCTTTGAATTGTGGTGGTCTCGAAATGCAATCTATCTTAAGATAAGGAGATTTGGTGTTTGTTTAAGTGGAAGAAATACGTAGGATTTGTTTTTTCTTTTGGGGAATGTTTGGGATTTGCTGTTATCTCCATCATGTTTTACACACTGCAGTGCAACAGAGATGCTCTGGCAGCCAGGCACACAATGGCACGGGGTTATCAGCAATTTCACTTCGGTCTCTCCTCCACTCAAACCCTGTTTCTCAGGGAGGAGGTCTCGCTCCACAGTTTGTTTTGCCTGCAGAAAAAGGCATGTCAACCAGGGGCATAACTTCCCCTGAGGACACGAAGGTCATGATCTTTGAATGTTTTTGAACAGAAAAGTTAATTTCCATTTTTCACACAAAGACACCTTTAAAGGAAGTCCGCGGGTTTTTGGATTCAGACTTCTAATCGAGATCTGTGATGTCAAGTTACCCGTCACTGCGTAATGTCTACCCCAGTAAGAAAATATTCCGAATGTCATGTCTATAAATGTACCAACCTACATCAACAATTTTTTTTTCCCATAACGACAAATTAGTGTCCTGAATTAAAAACTATGATGTCAGTGAGAGGAAACTTTCCATTGACAGTGAATTGGTGCATTTTCTTAAAGAGTCTTAATTGTCATAAAGCAAAAAATCCAACTTAGTATCTCTGATGTCTGTCACTAAATGTCTCTACTCTTGTTTTGTCAGTGGAAAAGTTTCAGGATTTACTTTACATCAAGACCGTCTGTTTTCTTAATTTACTTAAGCCTACACTTGAACCTTGTCCAAACTGAAAAATCTTCATCTTGATTTAGAGTTTGTTGTTCTGCCAAGCTACAAAGGATTTCCTGAAGTATGAATCACAAAGTTCATACATTGAAACCGAAAGTTTGCCATGATGCTAAACTGCATTAGATCCGAGAGCGTTTCACTTCACAAACATTCAAATCATCCTTCTTGAAGCCCACGCGAAGTGGAAATGTTGACTGTAGAGTGACCTATAATGAGGCCATATCTGTGGGAGATGGACACTGTTCTTCTCTTCACAGTGTCTCAGACCTGAAGAACAATGTTTCCTCTCTCTTTATTTCATATTGATTGTGCGACAACAAAGGCAACACAGTTTAAATCGCTCGGACTGTAATTGGGTGTGCTCTTTCCATTTGATCTCTTTTGTTCTCTCTTCAGCTGCAGTTTACTGAAGCAAGAGATACTCTTTTCTCCTGTTCATATAGAAGCTAGTAGTGAAACAGATCATTGTGAGATTCCCTTCCCTTCCTCTCCTTTATGTTCTTTGTGTTAGCAGCACACAAGCACAACAGGGCTTGTAATACATCATCATTAAATCAAACTTTTAGGAATCTGACATATATGTTTTGCTACATAGTCTTTTTATAGACTAGTCTTTTAAAAATCTTTCTTATTTCTCTGTGCTGTAGATCTTAACTGTTGTCGTAAAAATATTAACAACACATCAATGGGCCGCACCGTTGCTTGTTCCGTAATTATCATGGGCACAGTCACTGAATTTTTTTTTCTCTTGAGGTAATCTCACAAACATAATCCTCTCTAGCTCCAGAAATCTGCAGCTGAAATAAATCAGCTTATTATTTAGCCTTTTTAGGAGATGAAATTATATATTTGAGAACAGTTAAATATTTACATCTTCAGTCAGAATAAAGGGGCTTGGAACTGCAGACGGCGCAGGGATGTTGGAAAGTATCGACAGACAAACTATCATATAGCTGGCTTGGTCATGGTTTGCTCAGAGTAACAAAAAATAGAATATCCACTCCCTTATTTCTTAAAACAAGAAAAAATCTGCACAATGGTTGAGATGATTACCCTTGCGTGAGTGTCAGAATCCTGAAATAACACAGAATAAGACTGAGCACTGGGCCTCAAGAAAATGACATTTTTTTCTGTACTGGTTTATGCAGGCAGGATTTAGATCACTGCTCTAGGACTAGAAACATGTTCAATGTTTCTGTTTTGCCAGAATCTTCATATGCGCTGAAGGAACATGTTTTCCCCTTAGTCTGTGCTTTGTTAAAATGCAGGTACAGTAACTTCAGCATGAACCTTGGGTCCAGAATTGATTTTCTGAATATATGTTGAACACTGAATTGCTAGGAAGAACTGCAGCTGCATACAAAGTGGAACTGGGTTCTTCTTTTGAGGTGAAGTATAATCGTACATTTTGACACAGCGGGTCACTTTCCCATTTGTGATCTACTACACATTCAAGATAAGGCAATGAAAGTCTATTTGCTGATTGAAAGTCTCCTGCCGGTGTGTCTTCATCATTGAGCTGAGGGTCTCTTGGGAGGATGCTGCGGATGAGGCATTCAAACGTTAAAAAAAGGCTGCGATGCACCACAGCTTAAGCAGAGGAGTGAGGCTGGTATGTTAAAGTGCGACCGGTGGAAGTTGGGTGAAGGGGCTTTGTAGCCAGTTCCACCGCGAGGCTCCTGAGGGAAGTAGGAGTCTGAGGGCAGGCCCACAGGAAGGCAATTAAAGAACCCGCCAACATCGCCGAAAGGAGCAGTCACCGGCTGCGGCTGAAAAAGGAAGGACACCGTGTAGGCTGCCAAGTGACCATATAGACTTATCAGTAGACACACCCAGATCTGATCAGCCTGCAGTGGGCCTGCCTTGGCCGAGGGTGTCTTGTTATAAAAGGCCAAAACACCTAATGATGCCGAGGCACACAACTGTACATGTGTCGCACTGGTAGAAACATCATCTGGAGGTAGTCTCCATATACAACCCCACTCATGTCAACTTTTGTGCAGAAACCTGAGGGACTGTTGCATCCAGTCGATACAACCCAGCGGGGCTCAGGGAGAACTGGGCCACCATGACAATATCTGACTGAGACAGGGGGGAACCGCACAAGATGGTGTTTTCTCAGGAGAAATGACTGAGTGAAAATCAAAAAGGTGGAGAGCAATTAAAAAAAGACGATGACAACAACAACAGCAAGAACTGTGGTTTGGCTATGAAGGTTGCGAGATTTGGGATTTCAAAATGCAACCAGCTGTGGTTACCCAAGGCAGCAGATTTATGGCCTGGCAGTTTATGAACTGGTGGCGGTAGAGCGAAAATGTTCTAAAATGTAAAATGGCAAAACAACAGAACATGAATAAACAAATGAAATGTCATTGTTGATGGTGGATATGTTTTCCACATTTTAGATTACACTGCTTTGTTCTGCTGTCTAAGAAAAATATTCCCTCTAAAGTACAGTAGCTAATACACAAAAGTTCTCTGTTGTTTACATTTACTACAATGTATAAGAGTAAAGCAGTAGAGCGACCATCTCCATCTCAGTTATAAAAAACAACAAATAACAAACCCACGCAACTCTAAGAATAGCTGCCCTGAAAATCAAAGAGATCTCTGCCTTAAACACAAAGAGCACAGTAGCTGTCTGCAGGTCACGATAAGAAACAAGATCCACCAGAGGAGGCGAGATGGAGAGATCGATTTCTCTGAGGTTTCCCATGATCCTGCCTCTCTCCAGGGAGGACGTTCCCCTGCTCCGGGTCTGCGTGGGTCTCTCAACTGTCATTATCATGGGATGGGAGCCACAATAGGTCAGGGAGATGAGATAACATTGTGAGCGGCAGAGCAGCAGGTGAGAGGCTCAACAGGGCACGATTAGATATCTGGGTCTCAGGGTGTAGCGTTGCCTGGGGGCCTCTGGGGCCTCGGCCCCGCCATCTGCCGGGGTGAATTCCTCTTGGTGCAGAAGAGCCAGTCAATAGCAGCACAAACTGTTGCTGTGGGGCGTTGCTTTGAGTTTCTCTTGTTACCTTTTATAGAGAGAAGTGTTACACTTTGCAGGTCTTTTGTTACAGTCTCAAACACAAGTTCAAAGAATGCAACAATCCTCTGCACACAAAGGACTGGAACTTCCGGTATTTGTTTGGTAATTCTTTGTTGGGGTTTTTTTTGGTTGTTTTTTTGTTGGGGTTTCTTTGTCTTCATTAACATTTATCTGGTACATCTGCTGTGCTTTTTAAGTCCTGCTTTCTGCTAGAACAGAGCATGTCTGTTCATATAAATGTACTACATCTGCAGACCAAAGACACCTGGTTTCATATACGAAGCGCTAATATTAGCACTTGTGAGATAATGCAGTCCAGATCCCGCTTGCTTTCTGGACCGCAGGTTTCTGGGCTCCAGTGTTAGGCCATCACTCAGCGAGAGCACACCCCAGGGATGCTCTGATGACAGCCATGCTGGATGGTTCACACATGACCCAAGAGCACTGCTGCACGCAACACCCTGTCCTGTGACCTGCCAGCACCAGCATCAGCCCCCCTCCTCCCCTGCACTTTGATCTAACGTGTTGTAAAATTGGAGATGCCCACCATACTCACACATGCCAGACATTCAGTCTGTCTGACAGGAAGGCATGGACACGGCTGAACATGAGAATATTGAATTAGGAGCCGTTGCTCAAATCTAGGATGTGGTTGCGGGGCTCTCGTCTTACCAGACAGGCCAGGTGAGCGACGATCAATCAAGGTTTTGTAATTGATACACTTTCATATGGAGTCCTGTGGGAGTCAACCATCAGGATTTAAAGTTCACCAGACAGATCGTTTTCACGTATGAGTAGGAATCAGCAGTATGAACTAACGATATTTTCATAGAGTGCGGGCGCAGGCATTTTCAGCGATGCCGCTCTGCAGTCTTGATGAGACAGAAGAAGTGAACGAGTGAGGGGCTGCATCTGTGAAATCACTTGAAATCAGTTAAGAAGCTCACGGTGCTGTTGTAGATATCAGACACTGATAACTGTGACCAGCACCTCTGACTTGAAAAGTAATCGATTTTGACATGGTCATCATCCAGCATATCTACTTTCACTGATACTAACCCCAGCAGAGTGTAGACCGTCGCAGCCCAGATTCAAAATGTCCAAGTACAGTTTGTGGCCAATACTCATGACCATTTGTTTATTACTGAATGCAAGGATGCATATTTTTATCAATACGATGTCGTTGGACACAAGTCAGCCCTTGTTCCAGGAGCATTGGCTGACATTGTGAAGATCGTTTGGGGGCTGATGACATGTCCAGATGTGGAGGTTGACCCTGTCCTGACCCATGGTGGAGCCCGCAGTGCTCTTGTTGTGCCCCCCAGCAGTGAACTGCTGGACACTGGTGGGTTTAATGGTTGCAATATTATATGGCGTTAGAAAAACTAGCCAGAGAAATGTGTGTGGTAACCACACAATAAGAGTACACCCTAAACGATACCCTAGCTTCTCATTTTGTGTTAATTCACAATTCTACTATGTTGTACCGTTTACTCCACTACATTTACCATTTACATTTTTTGACACCTCTAGTTACTTGCTGCTTCATAGATTCTGATTATTGATACTTAATATTTAATTAACACAAAAATTAAGATGTATTGTTATAAATTAAGCTACCCAGCATTAAATAAAGTATTTAGAATTAGCCCCACCTTTATCAGCTGCAATTTTAAAGTGCTCAAACATTTATCCCACATCAATTAGGTTTTCTGTGGTATGGCTTCTTTTTATTGAGTAAGAGTAGATCTTAGTATTTCTTTCCTCCCTTGTCAGCCAGTCAATGAATCAATACATTCACTTTATTTCCATTAGTCAATAGATAGAAAGAGAAACGAGACAATATAAAAATAGATACATTTAAAAGCCAAGTTCTTTATCTAGCACAGCCTAAAACGCGGCCTGTTGTTCATTGTTGACAGCACAGACCAGAGGATGAAGGGCTTCATCGGCTACAGCCTCGGCTCCACCACATAACATGGCCTCCACCTGTTCAGCCCATCAAGTCTGGTCCACTGCTGCTGTTTCTGCTTGAAAACAGTTTGGGTGCTGCTAACAGCACCCCCCCGACTCCTCATCCATCCTGCCCAAACCTCCTGCTGAGCGACCAGAAGGCCTCTGTTTTGACAGTGGCCATTACCCTCACTGGGTCGACCCTCTGAGCTAACATCCCTGTCATTAGATACACAAGTAAGCACGACTGCAAGTAAGCTCCGTGACCCTGGGTAAACATGTTGGCAAACTTGAGGAATGTGGATTGAGATGGTTGAAAAGAGTGTGTGTCTGCTGCCACAGACAGAAGAGAGATGTCGATACAGAGTAAATATAATGGTTGAGGACCATTGAAAAGTCTTGTTTTTGCTGGCGGTTTCTGTGTCTGGATTAATTCTCTCCTTATGGAATAAATTTGGTCGTTAGACACACAGGGGGCGATCTACTCTGACCTTGCCAGCCTGGATGGGTCACCAGCCTCTGATGGATGTAGCAGTAAATCTCAATCTACACAGTCCACACTCGCCCCTTTTGGCGATGCCTCCAAATGGAGAACTGAGAGCTGTTCAGCAGAAGCAAGAAATGGGACAAGACTGGCTTCTCCATCACTGGAACTCTCATCACCACCTGGAGAATTAAATGTGCTTCTCTCTCAACATGTGAGGGTGAAAGTATGCTGATTATTTTCCAGTAATAGTCTTACTTTCTAATAAACATTTATTTATTTTCAAATTAAGCAAAAAATGTGGTTAAGAAACTTTATACAACATATGTCCCTCTCATATCACATGTTGGGACCAGTCTCTGAAATCCATGATAACATGTAATTAAGCCAAGAATCTTTCCAGCAGATGATTCATCTCGCAGGAGTCAAAGACTTGAAGGTTATAAACAGGAACATAAAAGATGAAATTGCTTGCAAGATAGTGGATAACAGTGTCACTGTGTCGCAAAAATTGAGATTGAATGGAGCCAAACTTTTATTTTATAGCTTGGTAACACTAGTGTTTCTGTTGTAATCTTAATAAACACTTCGAGTCAAACTCACATCACTTAAAGGATTCTGTCCCTTGTTCAACTTCTCATCCGGAGAAGACACAGACTTCCTCAGCTTTAATGGTTCAGTGGTGTTATCTTGACTTTCCAATTGACACACACACAAACACACACACACACACACACACACACACACACACACACACACACAGATCAGTGGACAACCAGCTGCTATACCAATAGACATCTCTGGAGGCACATATCCATCACAGTTTAACACTGTCCGCTTGGGTTTATTATGGTTGCTCTGACTTTTTGAGGGTGTCAGACCTTTGCCCTCAAACAAACACTCTGTGGGGGCATGTATGTACTCATGTGGGCTGGATGGCCTGCTGGGTCGTCATGCTCCCTGGGGTGTCTGCTCATGAGAGGGCCTGTTATTCAGAGAACATCCTGAGCCCCCACTCCACCCTCTTGTAGTTTGTGGGCCTGTGGAGAAAAGGAGCTGGGAAAGCCCCGACACAAGAAAGGACAATTTGTGGTTTGAAGCTGAGACACTGCTGTTTAGGTAAATAGTGTAGCATGGGTGGAGAGCTGAGATTTTTGTTAGTACAAGAATAACATAAGTGAAAACAGTCAGGGGAATATTTGAGAGAATATTTTTTTTTCCAAATCCAATGTTCAGATTCATGGCTAGTTATTCTGATAATCATTAAACGATAGGACTATTTACATGGCTGAGCTCACATTAACCACTTTCTCCTCTTCACGTCATCACCATATGGTCCACGTTCACTGGAGCATTGGGAGCACTGGCAAAGAAAGATGCACAGCATCATTATGTTAATAGTGATGCCTCTGCCATGGCACTCAGCAGACAGAAGGCCAGGCTAGAGTAGAGGAGGGAGAAGGGGAGGGGGCCTCGCTGATTCCCATACAGAAAAGCTGTCATCTTCTCAAGCAGAAATAAGGACACATGCAAATGACTCAGCTGATGCAGACAGGCCATGAATGCACTGAGATCCACGCTTGTTATATTTGCATGTGTTTATCTGGATCTCAGACACTATTGAGCATCATCCCTGCTGTAACTGTACAAAGGAAGGAGGTCAGATTATAGCTGCAGCGTCATTTAGTGACGCTGAGGCCATCAGACAACGGTGACTGATCAACTTCTCCACGATAATCAAGAGAAACATTTGCAAATCAAGCAACCACAAACATAGCATCTCATTTCTGTGGTAATTATCCCTCCTCCGAGCCATAATCAAAGATTGAGGTCATTTAAATGACTGCAAAGTTGCTGCAGCTGGTATTAGTCTAACATGGGGATTATGTTCCAAATTAAGATGATTCAGATGGTCAGTTATGTCTGCATTTGTTCAGGTTTCCAAATAATTCATAGCTGCAAATAATACTGTAACGCCCTGCTGTGAAAACCCCATAATAGGTCTCTCCTCCTGACAAAAACTTCAATTAGTTAGGTGTTTAGATGTTTGATTAGTTTTAGGAAATCATGTTTTTTTTCATCATTTGATTCATTGCTGTGGTAAATAGGCAACTCTCTCACAAAACCAGCATTATCAATGTATAAATTAAGTCGAATGAGATATTTTATACATGCATGTCTGCGTTTTGAGAACTCTAACCGGAGGAGCTCATTTTTCTAGTTTAAAGATAAACAGTTTAACAAAAACACAAAATAGCTCCTCAACATATACATCAGTGATGTGTTGGACTCAAGCGGAGATTGCATATGAAGATAAGTAGTTATCTGTTGCCCTCTGCTGGTCACATTTCTTTCATGTGAAAACATGTTGAAAACTTCTGAACCATTGGGAGGCGCTGCTGTGTACAGGCCTATTGATAGCTTTAAAAGAAAATCCTAATTAAATATCAGGTTAGAACACAACACAATGTATTAATTATGACTAACTCGGAATTCTGGACCTCGTTGTAATGGGAACCAAGTGCAGCTCCTACCAATACACTCAAATAGCTATATGTCCAATTAGCTACACACGTCCTGTGTGTATACCAGGTTCCTCCACTGCACACGCTGTTGTATCTCTACATCCATACTGTTACATATATTATATATATTATATATATTATATATATATATTAAAAGGTGTAGTTCTTTCAAAATGTATCTGCTGCTCAGACTGAGTTTAATAAGCACACTGTTGAATGACGTGATGTAAATTCGACATATTTCGAACCATATATATTTAATAAGTGTTTGTTCATTATGTAAAAAGTGATTACAGAAACATTACTTGTGCATTCAATGTAACAGGTTCCTTTACATTCAGTCACCTTCAAATGTAAATCTAACCAGGCTGTAAATACTCACTACTTAAATCACCAACTGTATGTATAGAAATAACATCCTACACGACATATATAATAATTATTTCACCTATTTCAGCACTCTTTGCACTATCACCCACTCTTGTACTATTGTACTATACCTATAGACAAGTCTCTTCTTGCTGGACCCCCACTGTACAGCGCCACAATTGATTTGAAACAAAGCTGTCAAGTTTTGATTGAAGTGTAGACTTTCATATTTGACTCGAGGGCTTAAACAATAATATCCCATTAATATTTTTGAAATCATAGACATTTTTTACAGTGTCCCTTATTTTCAAGGGTTCAAATGTAATTGGACAATTGACAATTTAGCAGTTTCATGGCCAGGTGTGGCCTGTTCCCTCATTATTTCTTCACACATTAACTAGACGAAAGTACTGGAGTTGATCCCAAGTGTTGACTTTGCATTTGGTAACTCTTCATGGGAACTTTTAATATGCGGTTCAGAGACATGTTGATGCAAATGAAGGAGGCATCATTAGGCTGAAAAAACAAAACAAACCCTCCACACAGATGGCAGAAAATCTAGGGGCAGCCAAAAAACAATTTGGTGCATTCCTAAAAAGAATGAAGGCACTGGTGAGCTCAACAAAACCAGAAGGCCTAGAACACCATGGAAATCAACTAAAATTGATGATTGCAGAATTCTTTCCTCGGTGAAGAAAATCCCTTCACAACATCTATCTAGGTCAAGAACACTCTCCAGTGGGTAGGTGTATCATTGTCAAAGTCTACAATCAAGAGACACTTTCATGAATGTATATACAGAGGGTTTACCATAAGGTGCAAACTACTGGTAATACTTTAAAATAGAAAGGCCAGATTAGATTTTGCCAGAAAACATCTAAAAAACAAAAAAACAAAAAACAGGCCAGTTCTGGAAAAAGAATGTTTGGACAGATAAAACTAAGATTAACTTGTACCAGAATGATGGGAGGATGGAGACGGAAAAGAACAGCTCATGATCCAAAGCCACCACATCATCAGTCAAACATGGTGGAGGCAGTGTTATGGCATGGGCATGTATGGCTTCCAATGGAACTGTGTCACTGATGCTTATTGATGTGACTGCTGGTAGAAGTAGCAGGAGGAATTCTGAAGCGTATACGGCTATGCTATCTGCTTGGATTCAGCAGACTCACAAACAAGCAGTAACTGAAGGTGGCTGCAGTTAAGTCCAGGCGAAGCATCTAAAGGGAGGAAACTCAGCATTTGGCGATGCTGTTGGGTTCCAGACTTCAATCGCTGATGTGAAGGATTTTCATCCAAGTGTTAAAAATTTTCCCAATGTTTGTCCACTTACTTTTGAGCCCCTGAAAAATTAGGTGCTATGTATAAAAACATCTGTACAGCCTTATGAACGTGATATTTGTATTAAGTTTTACTACATATACTTTTTAAAGATGCACTACCACTTTGAAGCACATTTAGATGCTATTTATGGTTAATCTGAAGCTCTACATTTGAATGAACTGCTTTAAATGCCCCATATGATATACATCTAATTATTTCTTTAAAATGAAAAATTGTATTCACTGAATATTTTCCAAATTTTAGATACTGTCCTTTATCAACAAGTCGTAAAAGTGATTTCCAAAATATCCTTAGATTTATAAAAAAACAAACAAAAAAACCCCAAAAAACAAGATACTGTTGCAGATGAGGCCATCTATAATCCGTACCACATATCCACTGGTAACATGCAGTGCATCAGAGCTATTTCTTATTACACTCTTGCAAAAGACTGCATATACATAAAGAAAAAAAATAGAGGACCAGATCAGTTTATGTGATTGTATTATTTAGTTGAACATTTTGGACTAAGAAAGATGAACAGCAAAAAAAGGCTATTTAAACAATGTTTTCTTTATTTGACAATGACACAAGTTGGCCAACAGCCGCTTTCCTGTTCATAGTCACACGCCTAAAACTTCTGGAACTGCTTCTTGGCTCCAGCAGCCTTTGTTACTTTGAGGACGTTGAACCTCACAGTCTTGCTGAGCGGTCGGCACTCTCCGACGGTCACAATGTCACCAACTGTGACGTCTCTGCAGAAAAACACAATCCAGACATTAACAGTTGGCTGCTGTATCTCAATCTAAAGTCAATCGCAGATTTTTTCTAATCGAGCAGGAGGTGTAAAGCCAAGCTGCATCAGTGTTTGCCAAAGGCAGTGTCGTCAGAGCTTCTTGAGCTTGGAAGACCATCGTGAGAAAAAACATCATTTGCAGCAAAATTCAATATACTTCTGCATGATTATGGCATCACACAGGTTCCAATTTAGTGATATTTACTTTTCTGTGGGCTGTAATACATCAATCGCACTGCTCTTCGAAAGAAAAAGTGGCTTCCCAGCATTAGAAATAGCATTAACCAAATTAAGCCTGATACCAAATTTGACTGAGGAGAAACAATACTGCACTATTTCAGAAATTGTGCATAAAATTTTTGTGAACTATCCAAGTCTATCCAACACCTGAGAGCTGTAGTACCTGAAGCAAGGAGACAGATGGACAGAAAGGTTCTTGTGCCTCTTCTCAAAGCGGTTGTACTTGCGGATGTAATGCAGGTAGTCACGTCTGATAACGATGGTCCTCTGCATCTTCATTTTGGTCACCACACCTTTAGAAAATACAGAGTGGAAATCTGATTAACAGCTTCCTAAGGACATCACAAAAGGCACCTGAACTAGGAATTAAAAACGCAGCGAGGAACTGAAACTGCTCGTTTCTGCTCGTTTCAGTTTTAATAAAAAGCTGTCACTAGACTACATCAGTGTTGCCATTAGGCATTGTCGTCAGAACCCAGAAGGCTTGGAAGACCATCGTGAGAAAAAACATCATTTGTAGGAACGTGACCAAAAAGTGTTTAAGTTTGTTGTTGAGTATAAACTGACCAGAGAGGATACGGCCACGGATGGAAACATTTCCAGTGAAGGGGCATTTCTTGTCAATGTAAGTGCCATCAATAGCCTGGAGAAAAAAAAAAGACAGTGTTGTTAGTGTCATCGCTCACGTTTTCGCTGGAAGTGAAGCCAGGTCATATTTATAAATCTTTGCATCAGTTTTGCCAAAAGGCATTGTCGTCAAAACCCTGCAGGCTTGGAAGACCATCGTGAGAAAAAGCATCACTTGCAGCGTACAGTTATAAAACTTTACATCTTCAATCTATCTTGGTTAGCCTGAAAACGTTTCTGGACGGCGAGTACCTCTCTTGGGGTTTTGAAGCCCAGCCCGACACTCTTGTGATACCGGGGGAGCTTTTCCTTGGCCTCCTTGCCACCATCAGCGATCAGAACACGCTTCTTGTTCTGGAAGATGGTGGGCTGCTTCTGATAAGCCCTCTCGGTCTGTGGAGACACAAAAAGATCAGAATTAAGCAATGTCAAAAATCACCCGACTCTGCCCTACACGCTTCCATACACCGGGACGACCCGTTTCGCTCATCGCTGCCCGGCCTCGCTAACCAGCTCAAGGCTGACTTCCTATTATGAATAATAATTCACATCCTTCGCTGAAACGACTTATTATCAGGTAAATTAAAAGAAAAAGGAATTTGTTGGAGTCGCTATCATTTGCAGTATACAAATAACAATGTGGTTACTTTGGAGAATTAATAGTAGGAGGCTAGGCTAACACAATGTTAGCACCAAGGCTAGTGAAACGTTACACGAGGGTATGCAGATCGGTAACAACAAATTTTAACCTACTGATACGTGGGCGTGATTTGAAAAGGTTCGGACAGTGTGTAAGGACCGTACGGCGGTACACACCCAACACAAACTGACGGATAAGTTTATTAAAAATGTGTCTATATATCGATTTAAGTTCACCACGCCGTTTTCCCCAACGTACTTGTGCATCCGCCATCTTTGCCAGCCGAGTCGTAAAGAGGCCTATGCATGCGCGCGACGGACGGAAGAGTGCGAGGCACGGGAAGTGACGTTTGCGGAAAGGAAAAAAAAAAAAAAAAGAGGCGAGGCTCAAAAATTCAACGCATCTTTTTTTTATTTTTTTTTTAAATGTTTCACAAACTTAGATTAGATAAAATCAGATAAATCTTCTAAAACTATTTTATTTGTCTTATATCTGGTTTTCCGATCTCGCCCAAGGCGTCGTCGAAACGACGCCTGCGGGGGAGCAGATATACAAAATAGGCGAAATAGCGACAGACCTCGCCTATGCCCTGATGCAACGCCGTGTAATCACGTCGGGTCCCATCCGCGTCGGCACAGATATGCAAATCCGATAGAGCGGGGCCGCCGCTCAGGCAAACAAATAAAACGCCGTCACATGATTGTCAAGAAGTGGAGGCGATTTAAACGGACAACAAGATGGCAGCGCACCCGGGAGGAGGCGACCAAGGTACTGGTAAGCATCAGGACGGTACCGTAACGTTAAACCGACCCTGACATTGTCGGCAGCGGTTTGACAGACGCGGAAAACCCGACGCCTCGACGGTCGACTCTCGCTCCGTGGCCGTGGCGCGTTTGATCGCTATCGCTAATATTTTCCGAACTGAGGTTAGCCGGACGTTAGCTAGCGGGCACGACTGCTTTCCATACGCGGCGTTAGCTCGATTAGCTTCTACGGTGAGTTAGCAAATATGTTTCAACAAAACCGAAACTAAGGTATTGACAGTCTGCGATCCTCTCTCGTCGGAGATGTCAAAATTTCTCCGTCTCTCGGACTCGGGGTGTATCTGATATTGCGTAGCCACCGTAATGTCTAAACTTTGGCAAATTAACTCAAGCTAATTCAGTTAGCCAACAACCAGCGATGTGGATGTTATGTGCTACCGTTGTATTCAGTAAATGCCTTCACAGCGTTCCTTTTACATACAGAGACAAAAGAAATATAAAGAGAAAAGCAAAGCATTAATGTGAATTCACAAATAATAAAAGAAATGTTTTCTTAGTTGAGTGTGACTAATCTGAATGAACTCATTGTAGTGACATTTCTCTTACAGGAAATACCAAAGAGCAGATACTGGAAGTAGGAACTGTTTTGTTAAAGGAGTAAGTATATATAATGTACACTTTACCTCCCCTTTAATGACATGGGCAAACAGTCAAATCATACATATCACTATGTATCTGTGCCCTGTCTAGTTTCATCTACGAGCGGGTTCAGCGGCATGGAGATCGCAGGACTGTAGTGACTAGGGCACAGCTGGGTGGAGGAGAGCTGTGTGACCCGAACCACAAGAAGCTCGCCCAGTGCCTGCAGCAGATTGGAGATGAGCTGGATGGAAATATGGAGCTCCAAAGGTAGGCTGCCTGTCTGTCAGAAATTACAAGCTTTTACCAATAATAACTGTACAATTGACCTGTTACTAATTACTCAATGTTGGTTTCCCCAGGATGATAGATGACTCTTCACTCATTCCAACAAAAGACGTGTTTATGAGAGTTGCCGTTGAGATCTTTTCAGATGGAAAATTCAACTGGGGCAGGGTGGTTGCACTGTTCTACTTTGCCTGTCGTCTCGTCATCAAAGTAAGTGAAATGGGGCCGGGTAACAAATTTAAATGGAAAACAAGAAAGATTAGTGGAGAAACAGGATGACGGTGCCCCCATTGAATAGGGCACGTGTGGTCACTGAATTGTTTGTCGAGTAGGAAAATGTTATGAATTATACTCTACAGCCTTCGCAGTCACCAGACCTCCTAATGAGAGAACACTTAATGTGAGATTCTGGATTTACGTGTGAGATACCAAATGGAAAAATATCTTTTGGAAGAATGGTGTCCATGCCTCCAGTAGAGTTCCAGAGACTTGTAGAGTTATGCCAAGCTCTGACAGCATGTGGCGTCCCCACACCTTACTAAGAGGCTTTAATTGTTTTGGGTTTTTTTTTTTTTTCCTTAATCTGGGACGCGTCTGTATCTGTGTTGTACCTCACTCCAGTATGAAACAAAACAAACAATACATATTTGTATTGTGAAATTATTGTTGAATAACAAAGACCTAAAGATTTTTCCCATCACACCAGGCTCTTATAACCCAAGTTCCTGATATCATCAGAACAATCATCAGCTGGACCATGGACTACCTCCGGGATAATGTGATCAACTGGATCAGGGAGCAAGGTGGTTGGGTAAGGAGCTAACTAAAAAATGCATTTCAAACCCATCCTTGATGTGTAATTGAGCTTCTGCTCCTGATTAATTGTAAGACATATGTTAATATTTGTGTCTGTTTTATGGATTTTAGGAGGGTATCCGTTCCTACTTCGGTACTCCCACATGGCAGACTGTGGGGGTTTTCTTGGCTGGTGTTCTCACCACTGTTCTAGTCATTCGCAAGATGTGAGGGGCATGTGAAGAGCGGACAGGAGAAAGATGGGAAGAACTACGACCGAGGGAGATGGGGACAGGAAAAACACACAAAAGAACATCGGAAGGAAAACCGGAAGAAGTTATGGCAGAGGGAACGAGTAGAGCAGGAAGAGCTTGTATTCGGACAAGGAGAACCTATTCTGCCTCCCAATTGTGTCTAAACATTGGGAGTTTGGCTGAACGCACTGTCATACCCATGATCCCTATGCCACTGAGGAAGTGAGCTTTGCATGATTACATGCACAAAATGTGTTGGGTGGAGAGGTTTCAGACTTGAACAGGGGATGCATTTTAATTAATTTATTTTTTATTTGTTTCATATATTGATAAAAAAAATAAATAACTGCACTTCTGTTTTCTGCCCTAAAAGAGATATGGACTGAAATTTTCTCACAAACTTCAGAGTTTCCTCTCTGCATTATTTACATTGTAGCTTTATTTTGGTTACATTCAACATATTTTTCCGATTTTTTTTTTTTTTTTTTTTTTTTCTTCTTCTTCTCCTTGCTCTCTCCATCCATCTCATTATGGTTCCTGTATGCTAAAGAAATTTCATCTTCATATGTATTTGTGAGTGTTTACTGGTGTAAATCTGTAATGATCTGCTGGCAATGAATGCGTTTGTGGGCGATCACGTCCCTTAAAACTAAGAAGAGATATTTTTGCAAACGATTATCAGATTTAGCAAGAACATGATATAAAGAGAAATTAAATCTCTGATAGTAATTTGGGTTTATACAACCCCAACTAAATTTCTTCCGTTTCTTCCTGTGCATGCACAACTCAGCCTTAAGTCAATGGATAACAAAAGTGCCACAGCAGGGAATTCTTTAAAACGTCATGTAATCTCAGCAAAATGACAGACGACTGAATCTAAATTCCTGCTGTGCTACATTCAATAATCTGCTGTCTTTGGGCATTTTATGGTTCCCAGTGGGATAAATATTGCCAGTTGTGTGTGTCTGTTTTGAATGGAGCCAAAAGTCATGATCTGATGCTTCCTCTAATCTATGGAAGAAGTTGCACTGCAGACACAGAAAGCAGTGGATTGCTCACAGATGCTTACCTCACTTAACACATTTTCAAAGTACTGTATTTTTACCTGAGTCATTCAAAATTCAATCTTATCAACACAGTAAAAGGCTTTTTTATAAATTTTTTTTCTTGTTTGTCAGTGCCTTGGTGTTTTTTTTACTCTGAAATCACTTTGATATTCTCAAATTTTCACTGTTTTCTATTGCATTTGTAAATCTGAAATTAGTTTGAAGTCCCTGAAAATCTTTTTGCAGTGACCCTGTATGTTTCAAAGTGGAAAATAAATATCATACTGGTGGATATGGATTTTCATTGAATACTTGACGAATGAAGATTATATATTTTTCATGGTGGGATCGCAGTACCACCATAAAAAGTGAATCCCATTTATACACTTTGAAGTAATTATAGCCCTATTAGAATCCTAGGCATTGCCAGATTCATCACGTACTCAAGATTTTGTTATTCAAATATTTGTGTTGAATTGTCACATTGAAGGAGGGGGTGGGTGGAGGGCTCATACACGTCTACGTCCTCAAGATTCAGCAAGGAATACAAATGTAGCTTTGATGGAGGTTCTTACAATAAAAACTTTATTCCTTGGTAGCTAGATTTTAAGTTAGTGCATTTTCTGTGACATCCTCTGAAATGACATGGTAATCTGCAAATAAGATTTAGATATTTCTTGTGTCCAGGTAGAAATATTGGCCTGATATTGGTGGAAGAGGAAAGGGGCCACCCATAACCATTGAAACTCAGCCTGTGGCATTACAAATATCCATTGCAAATCTCATGGAAGTCCAGGCATTGGTTTCTGTTAATTCTGAGCAGTTTTCATCCTTTTAGGACTATGCAGTGGGTCAAGCTGTTAAAGGCAAAACTTTTACTGATGATGGGAATACAGAAAAGATCCTCAAATCCTTCTCCAGAGTCTATGAATTTACTAAGCCAATTAAATGGAAATCTGGCCATGCCAACTGACTGCCTGCAAGCAGTGGGGAACAAGGTCAGCCTGATAAGTATTTTTTTGTGGGCATAATTTTGTTTTGATGACTTTGCACAGAGCCTAAAAAGACTGAAATGACAAACTGCATTTCAAGCCTAGAAATGGGAATTGTGTCAGATTTTATGTGATATTATTTGAAGACTAAATCCCGCATAAAGTGAATACAACAGGAATTTTCACACTCACTGTGTGGATTACAAACTAATTACTCAATGAATGAAGTGAATACGTGAGATCAATAATGTAACACACCACAGAGTTCAGTATACTGTTTATTGACTCCATGTAAACATGTTATAAGAACAAGTAACAAAGAAACTATCACAGTATGTAATCACAGTATGTTCAGCACTGAGTTATGTGTCATTTAAAGACAAAAACACAGGTAAAAACCTCCATTGTGACATTTAAAAGATTAGCAGTTCTGCTAAAAAGGCTTTTCAAGTGGATTTTTTTTTTTTTTTACCCTTAATGAATGCATTGTACCTTAAGACAAAAGAAAGGCCAATGTTAAAAGCAATTCAACAGGAGACAATATGATCAGTGGTTAAAATGACGCTGTGGCTGATGGAAGGAGAGAGCTGCTGGCTTTATCTTGTCTCCAGCACTCCGTCTCTGATCCTCCACCTCCAGACGGTGCTGAAGTCTGGAGCAGGAACACAGCAGAGCTCCAGACCAGACTCCTGCACCTCCTCATCGTGAGCAATCTGCTGGCCTTGCTGAGTTTCCAAAGTGTAAACTCTCTCAGAGATCTAAAATGGAGACACACAAAGAAGCCTTTAAAAAAGTGTGACCTTGCCCCCTTTACAGACACTGTAACGGATAAACGTGAATTTGCTCCCTTCACGCTGGAGCGTGTGATGCTACCCGCCCTCACCTGATCACTGATTCCAGTGGCGATGTGGCCCACCTTCACCCGGCGTGTCTCTCTGATCCTGATGCTTCTCCTGCTGAAGTCTTTGATGCAGACATCCACCCCTGAGCCATTCACACAGCAGAGAGGAACACGATGTAAGGGAAATTGCATCACAATTTAAAATCAAAAGAAAAGAAATGTTAGTGAAATGTTAGTGATTAGTGAAATGTGAGTGTCATCTCACCCTCAAAACAACAGGGTGGTGGTAGCTGCGTGTGACCCAGCAAATCCATGCTGAAGACCTGGACATCTGGCTGACTGTTGTAGGAGAAGACGCCAGAGCTGAAATCGTCTCCTGGGCTCAGGGACCAGCGGCCAGAGTCCTGGGATACATTTAAAAAAAAAAGAGGAGCAAAAGCCAAACAGGAAGTCTGTTAATATTTCAGCCAAAATGGATGAACACTGGAGAGTCATTGTCAAATTTTCTGGAGTTTTCTTCTATTGAAGTATATTGAATTTTGCATCTGTGTGTAGCAAGACGATGATAACCCAGAACCTTTTTTTAACAGTAATCAATCTCAGTTCAACCATTTATCTTCTGCATGCTGTGAAGTGAATTAGAGATGCACCCGATTGTGTATTTCATGTTACCTTTTTGTCCCACGGTTCCCAATTTGAATAAGCTTCACTGCTGAGACAAGACAAGAGCTGCACCTGCATCTCAGCAGACTGAGGCTGGGACAGACTGCTCAGGTAGAAATCTGCAAACAACCCAGAAAAAAAAACCAAAACAAAACGGTGAGCTGAGTTCAAACGCACACTTCACTGGATACGTGGATACGGGAAGCAGAAGACTGAGAGGAACCTCACCTCGCTCCAGTTTACGCAGCTCCAGTTCAGACACAGTGGTTATCTTGTTGCTCCTCTTGTGGTTTGGCTCAGAGATCAGCGCCTGTGGACAGAACGGCGAGCCTCGCTTTGACTCGTTAGACTCGGCTGCCTCCTCTTCCTCGCCGTCTGGTTCCTTCGTCCTCGTCCCTGCTGCGACCGCTTTCCCAACATACACCTGATGTTCCTCCTCATCTTCATAGTTAACACTGCTATTGATGAGTCCCAGGGAGTCAGGTGGTTTGTTGGCAATGCACAGGGGCTCACTGTAGGGTCCCCTCACTGGGCTTGTGAGTCCTCCAACTGCAGTCACACAAATGCATTATATTTACTCTTAACAAACTCCTCATGATGAGGCATCAAGGACGTAATTTCCACTGGCACTAGAGACAAGATCTGAGTTGATAAAAATGTTGATATAACCGTCAATTATTGCCATGAGCTCAAAGCAATGAGCTAATGAGCAGCAGCAAGTGATGCGAAGAGTGGTTAGTTATTGTTGTATAAATGTTTATCAATTTTCCCTGGATTTTGCCTCTCAGGCTACATAGGTTGTTGCAGCCTAGAAGGATAACCTGCACACACTACACAAGGCTGAAAAAAGTACTGCTGATGAGATCTTTTGCTTAAAAATAAATAAATAAATAAAAAAAATCTCTAATATTAGTTGTTGTTTGTGCTGGATTGGAGCAGTAGTCAAGGACAAGACAATAAAGCATCAAGCTCTTTATAGTAAAGATGCGAATGCAACGTCAGTTATGAGAAGGCAATCAGATCTCTGTAAAAGAAAGTAAAAAGGTTGTCTTACGCGAGATTATACACAAGATTTACATGGCATTTTTATTTTTTTATTACTTCATTATTTTACAAAGCACAAAAATAATTGAGTCTTAATCTGTTGTTTACTCAATGTAATTGACTGTATAGTTTTTTTTAAACTTCATTGTGTCCCACCTGCTTCTGAAACCAGACCTTGAATGTAGGGTGCATCACTTGCATTAATAAGAACACTACAAAAAATGGAGTGCAAGATTAGTTACCTTCATATAGAGCTCTGTCAGTTTTTTCTTTGAGGACAGATGCAGATGCTCTCTTGTCTGGATCCTTCTGGAGTCCTGCCTTAAAAACCTCAGCTGTGAGAGGGCTACAGTCGGGTGGGATCTCTCTGAGGGGCGGAGGCTCGTTAGCAATCTGTAACGGTCACAAAAAGCGGAGCGGGTCAAGGGTTTGAAATGAATACAGTGAAGAGCAGACTGAACTTCTGCGATGAAACGGCAGGATGTAGGGTCCGCGCGTCGCTGTAAAGGATACCTTGAGATAGAGCCTGCAGGTGTAGTATCTTGTCCAAGGTTGACACCCATTGAGCATGTGCAGTAACATACAGCAGCTGCTCCACACATCTGCTTTGGCTCCGCGGGGTTCCCCTTTAACGATCTCAGGTGCCATGTGGGTCTCTGTGCCCTTCAGGTCTGCATTAAATTACATTGGGAAAAACAACAGATTATGGCGTGGAAGTGGATGAATTACACATCTTCTCAAATTAATCTCTGGTGTTGCGGCAGTATTTACCGTTGGACACACAGAGGCTCTGTCCTTGACTGTCTAGTCTCTCTGTGTGTCCGAAGTCACACAGGAAGGTGTCTCTGCCGTCCTCCGACAGCAGCACATTGTCAGCTGTGGGAGACAAAACAGAGACAATGATCAACTGCATTAATCTCTGTTAGGCACTCCAGTCAACATTTGTTGTTTATTTTGAATGTGCTCTATATATAAACTGACTTGACGTGACTAATCTTGACACGGTTCAGAGCTCTCAGTGGCTGATTTCCATAACTTGTGCTGCTTAGTTTACAGTATGGATGACATATTTGGAAACAGGGCAGCTGCACAAACATAACACAGCCTACAGACAAAGGAGCTGAGTAAAAGGGAAATATGAAGTCATGGATGGACAGCTGCTGTCAAAAAAATGTTTAATGTGGAATGAATGTGGAGACTAGTAAACAGGCAGCAGATAAAGAGATTTGGAGTTTCTGCCTTGTTTCTCCTGAGGCATTAGAGACACCAGGTGGCGCCTGAGTTGCGACAGCACAATCATGTTTTTTTTTGCCTGCCCTTCAGCTTTTGTGTGTTTTTTTTTTATTTGTTCCTCTTCTAACGTACTTTGCTTTCTTTTTTCTCTTTCCTACTTTTTAAATATTTTTAAACATTTTATTTTCATCCTCTGCCTTCTCTCTGTACTTTTTCTCCTGTCGTCCTCTCTAATAACTTCCTGCCCCCCCCCTTGCTGTTTCGATCTCTCCCTTTTTTCTTGCTCTCCTGATTCTTTGCACATGCGCCGTTTCTAAAGAGCAGCGGTGAGTCACACTGTGGGAAATTCCCAGCTCGTCCTTTTCTCTGCGGTAGTCTGGTTTCACAACACAGGTGCTGAAGATCAAATCTACACAGTGACACTTGTGTTCCACACAACAGCTGCACAAAAGACAATGACTCCTCTGATGAGAACTAATTAAAAATCACTTAATCTCTCTGTTTTGTCTTTCACTAGGTACAATGAGTAAAAGTGAAGCAGACACGTTAGGTTTTACTTGTTTTGCAACTTTGAGCTATGATTAGTGCTGTCGAAATGAAGCTGGAACGTGTTAATGGGCTCATTCCAACATCTGAAGTTTCTGTTTTGATTTAATCACTGTTGCTTTTAAATCTTAACATTTACAACCACTTTTTAGATAATTTGTCACTTTACAGGAAGTGGATTGTATATAAAAAAAAAAATTTAAAAATCACAGAGTTGCAGTATCTAAAAGAACACAGGAGTGTTACTATTCATTATTGAAATGTAGACAACAAAGATTAAGTTTTCACAGGTTTTGGGGAAAAAAAGGAAAATCTGCTTCTTGCTTTCTTTTGTTACATTTCAGAAAATCTTTTTCTGTTGCACCTCTCATATCTAAAGATATCTCTAGATATTGGCCTTAATTTGGTTCATTTGAGATTAAACTTCATGGCTTCTAGACAAAATCGAAATAAAAGTCTTTTTATGTCCGTAGATCTTTACCAAACTGTTGGGAGGACTTTAGAAATAACTTATATTTCAAATCAGTAATTACCTGACTAAAGGACACACCCTCAACAGATTAAATCATGTTTCTTAATGGCACCTTTCGTGTCTTGACTTTTTAGTTTTGTATATCAGTGGAAAAAAAAAATCCTTTCACTGTAACGTACCTTTAATATCTAGGTGCACCACTTTTTTCTTCACCAAGTACTCCAACGCTGTTAAGACTTGGGAGTGATAGTGGAGACCTAAATCCTCTGGCAGCCGGCCACACTCGGCTATCAGCTGGCCCAGAGAGCCTAGAATAAATAACAGATAAGGTCAAAGCAGGACAAA
This sequence comes from Istiophorus platypterus, assembly GCA_016859345.1. Lineage (NCBI taxonomy): Eukaryota > Metazoa > Chordata > Actinopteri > Istiophoriformes > Istiophoridae > Istiophorus > Istiophorus platypterus. Next base: position 6,818,761 of record CM029112.1, on the reverse strand, counting down.
GACTGTGTTGTTAATATATACCGATACACACTATCTGATTCAACTCTTCCTTATGCTATTGTGCTATTGTGCTATTGTGCCATGTGAAGAAAAATGTGAAGCAGAAGTAGAGTTTGATGACAAAGGAAAAAAGTGTGAGGTATGTCATTGTGCTTATCGAGCAGGCATCTCCCATTACAGATGTTTGTTGAGCCTCCTTGAAGCCAAATTACACCAGTCATCTCTAGCATCCCAGAACCACCCACTTCCACATTTCGACACCAACCACATCCCTATTTCTGTACATTCGAGCTTTGTTGTCCTCACAGTACACCTACTGTGCATGTTTTTGCACTTAATTCACCGCATGTCACCCAACTACTTTCAACCTCATTCTCCAGTTGAACAGCAGCAGCCATTCTTGTCATAATGGTGCCTTTAAAAGGGAAGAAATGTTTACCCGATTTGTGGTCCATGAAGAGGAAGACATTAGGCCCCTCTCTGACCACTCCAAAGAGTTCCACCACACGAGGAGATCTGAGGGCACTCCACGCACCCACCTCCTCACTGCTGAACCTCTTCAGGGCGATCTGTTATGAAAAGATGGAACAAATGATTAATCGGGGCACAGAGAACACTTTTAAACTAGGCAACGGAAAAAGATAAAAAGGGAGATATATGCTCTGTGTTACCTTTTTGACAGCAAATCTGAAGCTTGAGTTGACATCCTGAGCACTGTGCACTTCACCATAGGAGCCTTCCTTTATAAAATGTGAGAGGACAAACTCCCTCCCTTCCTTGTACTCTGAGTCCACAGGCTGAATTTTCTGTCAGGCAATGAGAGAAACAAGGTTGTTTTGGTTGAACCACTTTTTAAACAGAAAGAGAGGACGTGGATTTAAGTAAAGCAGAACTTACATCATTGTAAAAAATGATTCCCTCGTTTTGGAGAGAATCAGCTGCCGAGAGCTCATCATCCTCTTCTCTTGTGTCCCTCTCCACATCTTTAAAAAAGGGCCCCGCATAGCACGGGTCCCCCTGACTGACAAGGCCCCTGAGGCCAGCAAGGGCCAGCGAGCAGTCTCCCAAACTGCTGAGGGAGTCAGAGTCGCTGTCCCGGCTGAAGGAACAGAGACTCGAGAGGGGGCCACAGACCCGGTCCCCCCAGCTCAAAGGGGAGCAGTTGTAAATCTGTCGGCCGTAGAGAGGGGGCCCTCTGTCCTGCTCCTCTGAGCTTTCAATGCTGCTACAGCAAGATGCACTGCTGCTTCTTCCTCCAAGTGACAACTCCTCCTACAGGAGACAAACAAAAAGCATGGCTGATAAGACTACATGGTATTTACATTCTCGTGTGTTTGTTCAAGGTGCTTTGTCTGAATTCTCGGATCCATTCCACAATACAGGAAAACTAATGTTTGCATGGGAATGTCTAGATATCAAGCTTACTGCCAAAAAAATGTTTCAATTTATCCTTGAAGATGATTCACAAGGAAAACACCACTAGTACTCTCTGTTCTTTTAATAATACATGAAATATAGTATGTACCAACCTACTTCTAATTGGCGTTTTAAACAGCTTTTTCACATGAATGTCTCACTGAGATGTGAAGAAAAACTAGGGTTCCCACCTGGATCTGGATCAGAGGACTTCCACTCTCCTGCTCAGGGACTCCAGAGGGCTTTCGCTGTCTGTGTCGCTGCTTCTCCTTCTTCTTCTTCTCCAGCCGATTCTTCCCCTTACGCTTCTGTCGCTTCCTGTTCTTTTTCCTGGGTTTGAGCTGTGCTGATGAGCTGCTCGGCTCCTGGATGGAGGCGGTTATTGGGCAAGCCACGTTGTTGGGCTCTGAGGAGAGACTGTTGCAAAAAAATACATATATCTCTGTATGTATATATATATCTATATATAACAGAGTGAATCCTAGACATGGAATTAAACAGTTCAGTATAATGAGGTAAATGAACTGTCAAGGTAAAGTCATACCTGCTGGTGAAGCAGTTGGGGGAGGCAACAAAGGATCGTTCGAAACAAGATGGACTAAACTCTTGGGAGTCCTGGGTTTCACCTGGGGAGGACACAGTGTTAAAGTTAATTTCTGTCCAGACACAGTTATTTGATGTGTTATATTATTTAAAGAATAATAATAATAAATAAAAAGATATATTTACATTCTGCCTGTGCAATGATGGTTAAGGTCTTCAGAGGCATTTCACCCACTTGCTCTGCAGTTCCATGTGTCAAGAGTTTATTTATTAGAGGGTTAAAGTGTGGGTAGCCCATTTTGCTGTCCTTCCCCTCCTCTTCCTCCTCCTCCGTCTCCTGGTCAGCGGCTGAGCAGGACGGGCATGACCCTTTCAGCTCGGTCTGGGGTGACCCTGAGAATGGTGCTGTTGAGTTGAAAATCCTCTGCCGCCTCACCGCCATTTCATCTGCTGGGTCTTCAAGGAGATAATGGCACAAGAAACTGATAAGTCAAGTGCTTTCTTCACAATGGCATCCTATTATCAGATTCTGTCTTTAACTTAAACGACCGAATTAAAGCAAAATAAGAAATAATTGTTATAATAACTGACCATAAATGCCTAGAGCCTTTTCTAAAATCATGGTGTCATTTTTTTCTGAACCCTAAATGTTACTGTCTCTCTGACAAAGAACCAGTCAACATATTTGTAGATTAATTGATTTGACTTCGGACACTCTGGCTGCATTTCATGAGACTTTTCAAAACGAAAACGATGGGGCAGCAGTTTTCTTGATTTATGGTTTTATCTGTAAAAATGCTTAAAACCAAATGATGCTCAGCTTATTGTCATATATGACAAAGTAAAGTCATCTGAAAGGCCCTTTGAGAAGCTATAACCAGCGTACATGTAAGTTTGGTATTTTTTTCTTTTTTAAGTGGTTATTTGATTATCAAAATCTTTAGGAATGTATTTTCTGTCCATCGATTAACTGATTAATCAACTAATCACTGCAACTCTAATTTAGAATCTTTTACAATGGAAATGCAATGGAAATACATAAAGTACATTTTTAATCTTTTTTTTTTTCCAAATTTCGAACTGATTTAGTTTAACATGTGACCCGATACAGCGTAACTTCCTGCCAATGCAGTAAATCACATGTTCCCTGCCTGTCCTCATCAGTGAAGTGACCTTTATAAATATTGTGAAGTTTGTGAAAACCGTTTCCCCATAATGAAACAAAGTACTCCTTCCCGTCAGCTAATGTAAGTGTGATAGCACCTGAAGGAGTAAAACAGGAGAGGGACAACTAAATATATACTGCTTACATTCATGTTCCACTAACTTTAATTAATTTGTTTGCTTGTTTTCATATGATTCTTAAATTAATTCTTAACATTGGTTTGTTTATTTTAAATGGCATTTGGCTAATACCACAAGGCTTAAGGCACAAAATCTTCACTCTTGTCAACAGAAATATGCAAAAGCACATAAACGCAAAAATGACAGGTTTGGTTAAGTATACATTAATCTGCTTCTTTAAATCCTTTTTTTTTAGTGGCTATACCCTTTCAGTTCAGGAGCATGATGATCAAATAAACTGAAACTCTTGAATGTTTGCGCTCGGCAGATAGTACAGGAAATTCAAACGCCGGCCTTGTTTTGACAGTTGCAAATGTGTTAAACACAAGTACTCTTTTTCAGTCAGAGAATGACTTAACATTGGGCATGGCCCAGCTGAATTTCCAATGAAGAGAGGCATTATCATAGGCCTGTGGCTTGGAGAAAACCACGCAGTGTATCTCGGTCTGCACTGGTTTAATACTTTAAATGTGGCACAAAGAGAACTCGAACTTAAGTTGCAGCATGTTGCATCAGTGTGTCTTGATTGCAGAGTCTCCCTATCACTCAACATTTACCTCTTTTTTTGCACATCTACATATAAATATTTCTGATAGAGGTCATACAAGGATTAATCCTGAGATCTCGACTAAGGCAATCGCTTGGGTGCCATAAAAATACCTCAGTAATTCTTTCATTTTCTAATACTAAAGAAAAACTGACCTCAAACTGTTGTCAAATTTCTGTGCCGACTTCATGCACTGCAAGATTGTTTGGTGCAGCTAATTCAACTGTCACTTCCTTCTTAAGCGGCTGCAACAGTGCAGTGCTATGAAAGCACGGCGCAACACCACACCACACCACACCACACCCAATGAATTCACGTGAAAAGGAAATAGAGAAAAGCCCCCTGCAATAAACATAATCACAAAAACAACTGTATGAGGCCGAGGGGCACGTAGACGTACCGACGGATGCCAGCCTGAACGGCGATCTTCACTCCTGCTCTGAATAACCTGTCATCTACATTAGGAAAACTAGGTGCCTCTGTTTGTCAGCCTCGTCCTTCATGGTCTGATTCTCAGCAATGTCTTGGCTCCGTCCCGGTTACCCTGCTCTTTGCTCTGCCTGATGCTGGCTATCAGCCAACCGGGGGGGGGAGGAGCTGGCTGACAGTGACTTATGGGAAATGCATCTCCACTTCCCCATATTCCCCCCCTCCCTCTGTTCCCTCCACCAGGGCTGGCTTACTTGCTCTTCCCTCTGACTAGATGAAAGGATAACATGTTTGGTTACATTGTGAACTATGGACAGTCCTGTGGCCCACGCCTATCAAGTTATTTTCAGAAATCATTTGACATCATTAACTACTGAATATCATCAAAGTCAAATTAAAAGTGGAATAAGGGCAAATAAGATGTTTGCTAATTAAGTCAAAAAGTTTGTGCATAATTTTAAAAGAGACACTTTAAAAATTGGGATGAGTTTCAAAATACTGGATGATCCAATGTCTGATATTATGAGGATCTTGGGGAAATAATTTGCCACAATAAGAATTTGTAGCATGCCTATGAACTGTCAGTTGAAATGTGAGGTGTTTTCTGTATCTATAATAATCTCACTTGCCTTTCTTTTCAGTGGCATGACGACTTACGCATATGAAAACTGCTGCAGAACGCAGGAAATTCAAAAGAGAGACTCTGCTGGAAGCCATAAAAAATATCTGAAATTTCTCATTCCTTCCTTTGTGATAAGGAAACTGTTCATTATCATGGCAACCCTAACTGGGTTTGGTTGTGCCACTCTATTTGCCACTGATCCAACTGGCTGATTCAAAACTTCAAAAATTTCTGTTTCATATTATCAACCACAATGATTCATTTTGAATCAAGAGAAAAATAAATGAGCAACAGGTATTAGTGATAGGTACCATGGCTGTACACAATATAGCAGCAATACAGTAAGATAATGCAGTAAAGGATACAACTAATGATTATTTTTTAAATTATAGATTAATCTGCCAATTGTTCTCTTAATCCTTTTCTCTATACCTGAAACAATTTCTTGATTAATCGATAGATTTTTTTCAATGATAATAAACTGAATATCTTTGAGTTTTGGACTGTTGCTCAAAATAACGAGACTTAAAAATAACAAGTGTTATCCTGGGTACTAGAAAATTGTGATGGATATATCTTCTGTTTGCTGACATTCTATTCACCAACTGAGAAAATAATGGGTGGATTAATCTATAACTAAAATAATACATTGTTCTTACATTTGTCTAATGTAATAAATTTAGAGTGGTAGAAAACAAAGGCAGAAAAACAAAGACAGATGATTAATCGATTAATTAAAAAGTAATTACTTTTTTGTCGGGCGAACTCAATATAATACAACACACCCACTAAATACTGCCTTCAAACCTGCAATCAAGCTGATTCAAAACCTCTCTGACAATGTCAACATAAAACCAAACCACTTTAACTTCTCAGAGATAGGCAATAAGAGCTAATGCAGGGCTGTTTAAATCAGAATGCACAAGTGTACCTAATTAACTTGCAGCTGAGAGTAAACACGCAATAGCCTTAAGCCTTAAATACATGCGGGTGCAATCGATTACAATCTAGTTTTGCAGAGAAATCCTGAAATTACTGCCACATACAGCCAGTAGCTATACTGAGCCGACTTCTGCTATACACCCACACAGATTAATGAAATTCCAAAGCTTTTAGTAAGGACATTGAAAAGGGACTCAACCTGAAGTTGGCCACAGAGCACACACAGCTGAGCATTCCTTGAGGGAAACGCCGGCTGCTTCTCAGGAAAAATGTCCTGCACCACACATCCAGAGCTTTTACGAAACCTGCATGTTTTGATTGCGTACACAGGTTAAAGTGCTACTCACACTATTCATGCACTCCTCTCTGTGTCTCCTAACAAAATGTGGGCTACAATAAGATCTCATCTTTTTAATTAATATTGCTACTTTTCTGAATACCTCTTGGTTTTAGACAAGGCAAGAAATTTGAAGACAGGTACTTACTCTGGGAAATAATATTGGGCCTCTTTCACTATATGCTGATAGTTTTTTTTTAGATAAAAAGATGGATTGATTCATGTAGGAAATAATGTGCTAATGAATTAATGAAAATAGTTGTTAGTTGCAGCTCTGAATTCAACATATATATTTATAAATTCATCAGAAAGGCACAATGCCTTGAATATCACTAACAATAACAGAGAAAAGCTCTAAAACAACCTAAAACTCCAAAAACAAAAACTGAAGATAAATGGGCTAAAAACTCACATACCACTACATTAAATGAGTGTAGGGCTACAGTTAATGATTGTTTTCATTATCGATTAATCTATTTTTTCCGTTAATCACTGTATAATGTCAGGAAATGGTTAGAAAATGCCCTTTATTATTTCCAAAAGCCCAAAGGGGCATCTTATCTTGTCTTGCTTTGTCTGACCCACAGGCCAAAATCCAAAGAAATCCTGAATCCTGTCACATATGACCCAAAAAAAGCATCAAATCCTCACATTTGTATAGTTGTAACCAGCAGCAAATTTGCCTAAAGTAAATCAATTTATTGCTGCAGCTCTACATGAGTGATGTTATTAAATACATTGTAGTCTAACACAGCTTTGCAGTACAACTCCTGTATAGTGTCAAAGAGTAGAGGAGTGGCAGCCTACTTTTTTTTTTTTTTTTTTTAGGATGATGTATGTAGCGAACAGATTTAAACAAATCATTTTCTGCACGATCTCTCTATTTCGCAGATTTAAAAAAAAAAAAAAAAAGGACATTTGTGTTAACAGGACACCACTGGTTTCTACTCCAAGTGTGGACCCAGGCCAGGGCTGCTTAGCTGCAAATGCAGGCCAGGAGTTTGACTCTGAGCCAGAGCTGGTCCAGTATATGTGTGTGTGCCACGGGAAGAGGAAGCAGCAGCAGCAGCAGCAGAACAGCTGCTCTTAACTTAGAGCACAATACCTGTGCGGGCCGACTGATGTAAAACATACAATATGGTACATATGAGCTAATAATGGCTTAATTAAACAGATGGGGGTTTAAGATTAAACAGAGCGATACTTGAAAACATGAAATGAACATAAAAACTGCCCTTATGTGGAGTCCTGGGTACAGTTGGAAATCAGTGGGGTTATGATAGAAAGAAATAAAATCTTTTCCACCTGTTTTCTTAAGTGTTACATGTGTACCATAGCCGTGAATGTACTTTTTTTAATCCACCGTCATTCTTCTTTAATGTTTATTTTCAGAACATGATAAACCCTATTTCTTTTTTCCCCTCGGGTAATACAAAGAGGTCCTGACAAAAGGCTTCCTTTAGATACAAAAGCATCCACTGATAGCCAGTGCCACAGAAAAAAAAAGAAAAAAGAAAACTACAAGCAGGAATAAAAGGAGTTGTTTTAATCAGAGACATCTGGCTTCAATGCGCGTATGTGCGGTTTTAGAAGACTTTGGTGACCTGTGCCACCAAATTTACAGTAAGAGCAGCCTGACCTACCTAACCCACCTATAACGGCGCTCATCTACGTTGTTTTTGGGTTTTTTTTTTTATAGCTAATGTAACAACCATAGAAATATAATCTATTCCTCCCATTGTGCCCGTACTTCTTCGAGGCTGTTAATGCGCTCTCAAGAGAACCGAGGCTCTGACTTCCTTTTCGCCACTTTGACCGCCATTCCGCATAAGAAAAACTTCGCTCGAAATGTCACCGCCGTTCGCTCGGAATCCCGAGTTTTACGCGTCAGAAATCCGGTTTCCCGAAACAAAGCAGGGGACGGCCGGGGTCCGAGGGCCGTCTACCCGGATAAACAAATTAATTTTATGATAATTATACGGAGAATTCTTCACTTACCGATCTCTTAGTTAGTAGGCGTCGGCCGATGTCGATCATCAGAGGAATGGCTGGCTAAAATCGTGTCTTCCGGTTAAATTTCAAAGTGAAAAATGATCCCTTAGTTTTACGATAATAGCGTTAAAATGGATGATAAATAATCTCTGTTATTATTATTATTATTCGGCGTTTTTACTGACACGCTTTATTGTTGCTCGGGGGGTCAAAGTAATACTTTTGTAACTGCCTTTGTGCGTTGTGCTTTTCATTCGAAGCGAAAGCCGGAGTCTCAGAACTTCCTGTGTGCGCCTGTTTTTAATTTGACAGTTTGTGAAGCTGGAGAGGAGGAAGCGCTTATGAGCTGTGAAAACTGAGCAATAACCGCATGAAAATGCTGCCGGACCCATACTGAACCCCCTCCACTTTACATAGCTTCAGTTTTTCTTCAGGTCCCCGGAGATCAATCAGAGCTCTGGAGCTGAAATGATCAGCATGGCTAATTATTGGCATGATCAGCTGGCAGAGTGTTAATTGGAAAAAATTTTGATTATTGAGTAATGTTTAAGTATATATCCGTTTTTAAAGAAGAGATTGCCACTTGTAGATCCCCCTTGTACCATCTTCTCTATGGTAGTTTACAATGTAGGTCAGGAAATTATAACAATTAGAGTATGTTGTACTACATGGAGTGGTGATGGGGATTTTCCACTCTTTTTCTGAAATTTCATGCACTGAACATTTAATCAATTATCAAAGAATATATAGACATATTAGACGTATTAATAATGAATAATGTATTAGACGTTTTAATAATGAAAATAGTTGTTGATTGGATAGCCTTACAGTTCTCCTATGACAGAGGCACATGACCTTTCCTGAGGTTTTCTATGTGTTAGAAGAAATTTAAAGCAGAATAATAAAACAGAACAACAAATTAGCTCAATATAAATTAAAATGAAATTAGATATTAAAACTAGATTTTGACACAGAGTCCTTCGACAAGACGGAGGATCCAACATGGATGATATTACACTGCAGAGGTACAAATTTCTACTAATTTTTGATTAATCAAAACTATGGAGACCCAACTGATATGTAATGAACCTGGGGCTTTTGGGGAACCTGGGCAGTTGCTGGCTTTGCCTGCCTGGCTGTAATCCATCCTTGTCACTCAAGACACTGAAAACCATAGATCAAACAGAATTTAGCTATGAATATGAAAGAATCACTCTCATTATGTCTAAAGGTCAGTCATGGTGAACACCTACTAAAACAAGGCTCAGTGTCTTGCCATCTTTAACCACAAATTTTGAATTAGAAAGGTTAAAGTCTTATCTAAGAATCTCTTTTAAAAAACAAAATTCATACTTGTTATTTACTTACTCAAGTACTATTTTCCTTTTTACCTTAAATTTCTCAGGTGTTACTTGTTCTTTTTTCTGACAATGATAAAAATTGATTTCTATCAATGAAGCTTAATTATGCCGAAAGTTTTACCAGGCTGTATAACACTGTATTTCAATACATACAGTATACGTATGCTTAATAGGTTTACCTGTATTGACACAGAAGTACCACAAGATGGAGTCATAAACTACAGACTAAAGGCATTTAGTACACTCGCCATTACTTTGATTTACATGTAACCTAATAGTCTGTCTGGTGTGCAGTCGAAGGTAATTATGTGTTATTACATATAACTGTTGCAAATCTTAATTGGTTAATGAGTATTTGTGTCTTTCATACTCAAGAATCCTCTTAAGGCCTTGTTCAGTCCAGCACTGATGTGCCTGTGAGTTTTAAGCAGGATGTAACCAATATGTTTGGGTGTTGACCAAAAGTTTGAGCAAAAAAATCTATCATGACCATAGTAAACCTAAATATCTATCACAACAAACATTGGGTTTAAACCGCCTTTGCTTAGTTAGTCTCTTAGTACTGACTGAACACTGGTAAATGCTGAACTAAAACGATCTCTGTTCCTTATATCATTGTGTAGTTTTTAGCAGTTTTATCCAGAAATGTGCTGGATGTTCTGTGTCTGTATTTTCAAATACCAAATGAAATCCCTGGATGTCTTTCTGTTGTGACACTTTTGTAAACAAAGGCCAAGAGATTCTGCAGGCAAATCATGAAAGTATTTTGTTTAGACAAAGCAACCAGAAGACAGATTTCACTCCAACATTTGGTCCTGGAAAGCATGTGTTTGGAGGATAAATTTAAGAAAGCAAGAAATATAAGCATTTTTGTGCCTGCAAACTAGATTAAAACTTACATTTCTGTGGCATAAATCCATCCTCTGAACCAAGGACAAATCCATGCAATATGTTACAAGGATAGGAAAAGCAAGAATTTTTTTATTCTCTAAAACAATAAGCTATGCCTTTGACAGATCAAGTACCTTAAAAAGTAAAATTTGGCCTTGTCTCATTTAAACATAGATCTTATCATGCTCAAAAATGGTATTTATAGTTTCACCTTTAAGATGGCCATGTTCTAGATCAGGACATGCGGTATACAGCGCATAGTCTAGTTTTCTATCTCTGAGTCTGAGAGGATTCATTATCTCATAGTCATACCATCACAACTAATGGCATGATCCTCCAGTTCAGGCACATTACAACCCATTTAGCATATAGAAATGTAAGTGCAGGACTGTTCCCATAACCAGCAAACTCATTTGTGTACTGCGCTTGTGTGAGGAATGATCATCTGACACCTTGCCCAATTTCTAAAGAAATTGCACTTAAGCAAACAATACCTCAGTAACATCACATACCCTGGTACACTAGAAATGTTCTTAGGTTATTACAAAACTGCCAAACTATTATCATACATGTTTATAATTAGTTTCCATCTCTTGTCAAGTTTAATACCCACAGCTGTGGCTAGACTAATCTGTTGGGCATGAGGCATCTACACTGAGGCTCCATGTCCAAACTTCAGTCCAATGTGCATTTTCTAATTAATCTCTTGTAACCATCAGTAGCAGTGCACACAACAGACTATCCATGGTCGCTTCATTTTTTGATCAAAGACCCTGAGAACAACCAGTACATTACATTATAAGACAACAATGTTGTTTACTTTTGTCCGCTGCACGATTTCTGTGTGTCACTTAGTTTGTTGATAGGTGTACACCACATGAGCACAACATAAACTAAGATAATAATGTTCTCGCGGCCCTGAGAAAAGAACCAGAACTCCACAGCTGGAATGATCAGCCTGGTTGATTGATTCATTAGTCAGTTGGCAGAATTAACTGGTAACTATTTAGATGTTGGATTAATTCTTTGTCACCTTTTAAAGCAAAAAATACCAAATATTCAATAGTAACAGCTTCTCAAATGTGAGTATTTGAAAGTTTTCCCAATTTACTATAATAGTTTCCTGTGTGTTTTATGACTGTAGGTAGTGAGTATGTTAACTCGGGCTTTAGGAAATGGTGATGGGGACTTGTCTGTGTTTTCTGACTTATTATTGATTTATCAGTCAATCAGTCATTAAAGACAATATTTGTTGGTTGCACCCTACAGTAAACCTGAATAATACAACTTTGTCAGGGGTTTTCTGTGTCAATTACTTGACACACGGTAAAAAATTAAAGCAACTCGATAAAACACAACTTTTTTTTTGGCAAATGAGCTCAATAGAAACCAAAATCAGCGTATGCATTAAATATCTGAATAACAACGGTCTTAAAGTGGATTTTGAAACACCGAACCTTGTGGAGGACCAGTGTTTCAAAATTAAAATTAACCCTAAGTTACAAATGAAAAAAATAACCCAATATTTCAGGAATAATGTGTTTGCTGATATTGTGCTTTACTGGTGAATATTTCCAACAAAAAAATAGCAATTGATAGTATTTTAAAAAGAATCTGAAATAGTTATTTTCAGGGCCCCTCAGTGTCCGGGGCCCCCCCAATGCCCAATATTGTAACCCACCCTAAACCCATTATTCTACAGCACTAGAGACTAAAGACTGCAAACATATAAATAACAGACACTGGGCGTTATATTGTTTACTCGGCTTAATCAAATTCCCCCTAAGTGAAAATGCAACAGCTCGGTGAAATGTCAGTTGGCAACGAGTGAACCGGTCGCGAAGTGCGCATCACCGCCACAGCGCTTCTGTCGGACACGGACGGAGCAGAGCGGAGAGAAGCCGCCGCCGCCGCCGCCGCTGCTGCTGCTTGGTTCAGAAAATGGCCGACAGATTTTCTAGGTTCAACGAAGAGCGTGATTTCCAGGTAATGCACGGCACACGACCGAGCGTCCGCTCGGCCGCCGACGCCCACGGAGGTTTTTTTCCCCCCCTTCGGACGCGTACGGGTTTTAAAAAACGCGACGGGGCAGCGGGGATATATTTACGAACGGCATCGTGCATTTCGGTGTAAGCGTCGCTAGTGCTAGCGCTGCAAGCTAAGCGAGGCTAACGCTAAGTGCGCTGCGGCTCTTTTTTGAATTTTACTTCCCTCGCGTCTCGGTGCTCGGCCGCGCGGTGTACGCGACTCCTACCGCGGGTCGCGAACCGTAACACTGGCCCGCGTTGGCCCGTTTAACCGTGCAGCAGAAACGGGATGGACACTGAAGCCCAGCTGGCTTGTTAGTGACCTTGGGTAGTCTGGATATTTATCGACATATGCTAACGATGTATAGCTAGCTAGCAGATAGCTAACTTGTACGCACATTTGAAGGGGGGGGCGCTAGCTAGAAACGGCTGTATCATTATGACAACTAGAATAAAATCGCCGCTGCCAGTTAGCCCGTTTAAATCAACGCAGACGGCTTTGTGTTGTCTGCCCAGTTATTTTATGGCATTACGTGAAATTACCGCTAATATCTAGGTCATCTGCTTAAAACTGCATAGGGCACAAGTGTGATACGATAGGTTATAGATAAACATGTCCTTGGCCACTCATGCTGTTTTCCACTCAATCCGTCGGCGCATAACTCGTGTTTTTCTTTTGCTGTCTTTATTTTTCCTTTATAGTTACGATACCGTGACAAGTCTGGCTTAAAACAACGGTCAGGTGCTGTGTGGTGCTCTACAGTCTACAGCTGCGACGATTAGCCGATCAACAGATAATAAATCCAAAACTATTTTGATTGTCAATTAATCGCCTTAGACATTTGTAAAGCTAAAATACCAGATGGTTACTGCTTCCAGCTTCTGAAATGTGGAGATTTGTTTTAGTTTTTTTTTTTTTACTCTTATTTGTCAAGCATGATTTTAAACAGGAATCAAAGAATGGATTTTGGAAAGCTGGTCACACAAAAACCCGACATATGAAGAAGTCAGCATTAACTGATAATGAAAATAATCGTTAGTTGAAGTACTACTATACTCTCTCTTCCTGCTTATGCCGGCCATTAAAAGATGCACTTTCTAATGCACTTTTGGTGTAAGAGATATAAAAGCCCATTGTCAACATTTTGTGCTAAAATGTATTACAGACCTTTTGTGAAGTTATTATGAGGCTTCGGTAGACATAGTTAATTATATCAAGTGGGTATCTAGCAAAGTAATAGCCCTTTTCGTCAAAAATTCTCTTCCCCATATTTTTCCCTAAACAGTGTCTTCCTGTTTAGTTTCATCAGAGTAACAGTAACACAAAGAGGGAATTTTATTATAAAGAGACTGACTTTCAAAGACGTCGTCTTGTTTTTCTAACCCAGAATGCTGAAGCCTCACTGCTGCTTCACATAAATTTTAGAATACATTTTTGTAAATTTTGTCCACTATCATTTTCAATAAAAGCACATGGCCTTTATGAACAGGAGGGATGATTAAAGTAAGAAAAACCTGCCTCAATACACATAAGGTTGAACACATGCTTTTGAATATGCTCTTCACTGGAAACAAAGTATGGTGATCACACTAGGATGCTAAAATGGGGATCCTATTATGCTCCAGTTGTGTGAAGTTATTTATGAATTATACTAATAAATCTGTCCCTACTGCACATTATTTACACTATTTTTGTGACATGATTTCAGGTTGTACATTTACAATGTGAGTGCCAGAGTTGTGTTTCTGAATTTCACAACCGATGAAAAAGCTGTTTGTCATTCACTTGCCTATCTGTGATCTGAGACCACACCCAGCAAAAGCCAAACGTATCATTACTGGCTAGACTACATTATAAGCTTGATCCATATTTTTAATTTGTCACTTAGCAGGTTTTTTTCTTGCCATAAACATTATGTCAGTCAGCACAGGTAATTTCTTTCAATCCCTCAGATGACATTATAATCTCCCTGCTTTACCTAGCATCAATCATACCTTGTATCCGTCCATATTTTTAAGCCACCTAACAGGTTTATAATTCTTAGGAACTTCCCACTTTTTATTGCCTAATCTACCTACTGGCTCTACAAGCTAAACATCTTTAGTGACTGTTTTTATCATCCACATTTTAACTGCGATTGAGCCAATGTGGAAATTTGAACCTCAGGTATCATCCTGCCGCACATGTTGTTTGACCCAAGGTAATGTGTCAAAATAATCTAGTTCTCAGCGATAGTACAGTGTTTTGCATTAGTTTTGAGTGTATTTATCAAATAAAACTAGACTCATACAAAAAGCTTTGGGATTACATCTGGGCTTTTTTGACCATTCTGGCTCAGGTGTCAGTACATTTATTCTGGTATCTGTCTGGAATAAATGTTAATTGTAATTTATAAGCATAGATATTATTATGAATGTGACTAGATAGAACATGCATCTGGTGTCCATCATAAGAACATTGGTTCTTTTCCCTCATCTGTTTGACTGTGTGTGCTGGTTCCCAGTGGTTTGTCAAGGAAGTAAAGAGTTACTGTATCAGTGGCTATGTTCAAGATGGAATAAGGAATAAGATGAGTAATTTAAATACAAACCCAGAGGGAAGTGCCTGTGATCTTTTGTTCTTATGGGCTCGACTTCCCTGTATTATCATGACATCTTGTTCGGTGATATGTGCCCCCGCTAAAAGCATGGGAAGTGTTTCTGAACAAAGACAGTCAAGCCAGTGATGCTTTGCTTGGTTTGGAGGCTTTTTCCTTCATCAAATATGGGGTATTTTTGTATCAGGAAATATTTTTGTAAAAGTTGTTGTGCTCAAAATATAATAAATTATTATTTTTTTTTCCCCCCTGAAAAAATTGCGGTTGTTTTAGAAGTGGCCAGGTATTTTTTTTGCAGCAATGTTGTGGTGAAATAGGCAATTTATCAGATATGCAGTGCAACCCATGACAAGTTTAAACATGTGTGCAAGAAGAAGTTTTTGAAAGTGTTGTTGTAATGTTTTTTCCTCTACGCCCACTGTGTTGGTGTCCAGCAGGAACTCGGTATTCGGCTATTTTGCCAGTGAGAGGTGCATTGCTGTGTGGTCTGAATGAGTCTGTTGAGAGCAGCTCCAGCCTAGCACAGTGGAGCTCTGTGTGTGAGATCTGGTGTGAAGGCATTCATATGCTCAGTATTCAGAAAGTTTCTCTCCGACTCCATGGACTTAAGCTCTCTGCCAAGCAACACGGCGTAGGAAACACCCACAGATGGTCTACCTAATATCTACTGCACAACCAGTCCAACAGCTCGATTGATTTACATTGCTGGTGGAGCTTTAGCATTTGGCTAATCTTGACTTGCAGAAATACACAGGGCAATTTACGAGCATCCACATAGTTGGCCAGCATTACTTCTCGTATTTCCTAATGTGGGGTGGAACGGAGCATCCACTTCAATGTCGTAGCACGGATGGAAATTTACTGTTTTAATGCACATCAGAGGTCAGAGCAAAGATCATATCTATGCACCAGTGATGAGGTGATTTTTGTATCAGAGTCATATGGATGAGGGAGCAAGCAGCAGCAAAAATAAGCAGTCATTGTGGTGGGGGCTGTGCTGATAGCACATTAAGTGGTCTGACCAGAAAGCCAGGAGGAGGAGACATGGGAGGGGGGAAGCAGGGAGCCATCGATTTGTTCATAAATAAATCCTCTGCTCTTCGCCAACATCTACTCTTCTCATAATCCCTGGCTTCACTGCTGATTCAGGGTCCAGTCTCATGTCAATTAATGAATGGCAGCATAGCATCAAATCACCTTATTATTGTGGGCTGATTTGAGTAGTTGCTTATCTCCGTAAAACCAGATTCCCTAGAGGGTATGGCGGGTAAAGCCTCTTGCATGGCTTGGCCGATGTTAGCATTGTCTTTTTGCAGGAATGTGTGCTTCACAGTTCCACAGAATAATCAGAAAATGTTGTGAACTGCAGAAAGCAAATAACCAACTGTGCATGTTCCACCCCTTAAGTAAACATAAATGGATCTCAGTATGTCATTTAGTTTGTTACATTATTAGTTGCTTACACATGTCCTATTGTCAGCGACTTCAAGCAGCTAGTTAATGTTACAACAGCATGGACTATTTTTGGTATCTTTCAGTTTTCTGCTTGTGTGAAGGTCAGGAGAAAACAGACACACCAATATGACCTTCGTGTCTCCTCTGCTACAGAAGAGAGGAAGCCATCTGTCTCAGAGCAGAAACAGCTCTATAAACACACTCCCCTTGGTTGGGGCACCAAGCCCATTACTCACTCTCTGTTCCACCCAGGGCATGACCTTAAAAATAAATGCTTAGTTTGTATAAGTGAAGTTTGGCTACGGATACAGACTACAAATAGCCTGAGGGAATCATCCTCCTCTGCCGTCACTGCTGGAATAATTTTACCAAGAAATAAAGGAGACTAAATGCAACCATGTCAAGTACATTTTCAGTTGTGGCTTAAACCAAAGCATTTTTTAACTGAAACGTAAGTTATGATATAAATCTTAAATTGAAAGCCCTTTTAAAGTTAAAATAATGGAAAATGGGATCAGTGATGAGATAATAATTGGCAACAAAGGGAAATATATGGTCACATATGTCCAGTCATAGCATGTACCTGCTCTGTACCTTTTTCCTGTGGTGCATGGAGCTTGGCAGCCACGCTGCAATTTGTGAGCATGTATATGTAGACTTTTAGACTGTATATTTATATATTTCTATATATAATAAACATATATTGGTGATGTAATTTGTTTTTTGCTTTCATTTGTGGGTTATATCAGGAAAGCACATGTGGATATAATTTTTGCCTTGATAGGGCATGATCAAACCCACATATCTACTTCGCTGATGTAGTGACCAGCGAAATATTATTATTCATCACATGTCAACAGTTTGCAAAGGTCAGTTAACCTAACACCAGCTGAGATACTGACCTAAGTTTGGCTTTTGATTAACATAGCTTGATGTGTGTATCATATAATTACCACAAAATTTTCCAGCCCCGCTATTCGGACAGGGTGATTGACTATTATTCAGTGTGGAATTAGGATTATTTAGTGCAAATGAAAGGCAATAGGCATGCCTTGTTGCACAGTGCTGTCTAATTGTTTTGAAGACACAAAGATGAAAATAACCTAGGTCACTTTCTTGTTTTAAAATGCTACATTTCAGGTTAAAAGTAGGTGTTCAGTGCTGAACTCTTCCTTGGAATCTCTTCCTTTGATTTCTACCAGTTTGGTCTGCATCTAACAATTGTTTTTATTGTACATTAAAGTACCATTTATTTTTCTCAATTTACAGATAAATCATTTGTTCTGTAAAATGTCAGAAAATGAAAAATGTTTATTAGTTTCCTAAGTGCCTTCAAATTGCTTGTTTTGTCCTACCAATTCTCCAAATACCCAAAGATACTGGGTTTTATTTACCGTCATATAAGACAGAAAAAGATCTTGCAAATCTTCACATCTGATTCTCTTGAACTCCGGAACATTTGGCATTTTTGCTAGAAGCATAATGTAACTCCTTCATCAGTCAACAAAATAGATGGTGATTGTTTGTCTGTTAGTCGTCAAGTTGTACTGTCAGTCAGGCAAGACTGTTCTCTGATATGTTTCTAAAATAAGCCGTTGTGTGTGATGTGTGTCACCTAGGGTGGGAATCACTTTGACCAGTATGAAGAGGGCCAGCTGGAGCTGGAGCAGGCGTCCCTGGACAAGCCCATCGAATCGGTAAGGCTACCTCCGTCATCCCAAACCATTGGACCAGCTGTGAGAGTGGATATGATTGGTCCAGGGAGGAATAAGAACCACACCTTTTTACTCCATTCATTCTGTCCATGTAGATGCATCCAGTGTTTTCTTGAACACACTTGCCACTTAACCTGTAGAATCACTTGTCTCATGTCTATTAATACCCTTAAAGTCCCTCCCACTTCCCATGTCCTCTGCCTACTCCATTTCCTGTGTGACAGTTAAAATGATTATATATATGCTAGATCTTCCTGTTGTTTTTTTTTTTTTTTAATGTAGAGTAAAAGATAAAAGTTTGATTTTTGTATCAGTCTCCCATTAGTCATTGTTAGTCATCTTAACACTGAGATGAGATGACTGTGAAAGCATGAAGTGGATAAAGCACTGTCATTAATGATTGTGATCTAAATACTCAAGCTGTTGACGCATTTTAAACTAATTCAAAAGAAAAATCCATGTTAGGTAATGACCGAATATTATTCTTGATATAAGATAGACGTTCTTTGAGTGAGGTTTGGTGTACAGAGCCCTGCATTTTTGTTATGTTTCTGCAGTATCATCCATTAGTGATCTACCCATGCAACCAAATATTCAGTCGCTCTTCCATGCTGCTTAAACGAGAACAAACACAATGAACACATTCGGAATTGAAGATAAAAACTGCCCGATTATGTAGAGTTTACAATTGACAATCTGATTGTTTTGCAGTGGTTCAAATATAAAAACTTAGGCAGTGCTTATTCCACTCCATTCAGCGAACAAGAGAGCACACATTAGATGGTGTGAATGGCTACATTTGTGTTTGAGTGAGTGTGTGTCTATGTAGCATTAGAATTTATGTGTTAGTGTATAGTGTTTATGTCTATAGGACAGTTATCTTATTGTACACAACTTGGGGTGTTCGACATTTCTCTCCTGCAGCGAATTGGCCCCTATTAGCTAAGCAGCAATGACCCGGTTTGTATTTGCACGCTCTGCTTTCTTACTCCTATCTTTAGGGTCCTTGTAACGCTTCTCTCTCTCTCAAACTACTGTCACACTCTACAACTTTTCTTCTTTTCTCCCTATCAACCTCTATTTCTCTCTCGCTCCCTCCCTACTACACAGTGATTCGGTGTACAGTACCCTCTGTCATTCTGTGCTGGCATGGTGCTTGTGCAACTGGGACTGCATTTTTCGCTGAAGAGGCACATCAATAATAGCGCAGGCAGCTCTTTTCTTTCTGTCTTTCCCACTCTCTCCATCCCCTCGTCCTTCTCTGAAGCACCATGGTGAGCAGGCCCAAACTCCTCTTACCTCCAGTGTCGGGCCACCTCTCCTCAACATTATGGATGTGCATTGTTGGCCTATAAATTAACATCAGCAACTAGGTATTGACGATTTTATTGAACCTAAATGTAAAACTAATGCGAATGCAAATTTTTGACAGGTTTCTCAATTAGCCATGTTTAAGGAACAATAATTGATTAATCATTAAAAGCCCATAACAAACAAAAGGTGTTTTTCTTAAATAAAAAAAAAAAAATAATTGTATAACAATCGAGTTAACTGGCTAAGAAAAATATTACACATATCAAACATTTTCTAGAGGACATATATAAGACTAAACATGCAGGACAATTAAAAAAAAAACAAAAACATGGTTATTTCAATGAAAACAGCTTTAGGCTACAAACCCTTCATTGGCTTTTTGAGGAAATTCAGTCAACCTTGCTGTTTCTGTGTCTTACAGAAAGTTAAAAAAAAAATTTCATATGCTTTTTTTCTTCTTTTTTTTTTTTTTTTACTTACACTGTAAGATCATATCTGTAGCCTGAACATGTGTTTTCCATTGCTAGAATCCAGTGATCCAAGAACATTAAAATTTTATATTCTAGAATGACGCACTTTCTCACATGCACACAAACATCCCACTGTGTGTGGGTGGCGGAGAGGGAGAAGAGAAAGGGAGAGAGGTGGCCTGCTCACCTGGCTTGAGTGGCTCTTTTGCTCCTGCGCTATTATTTGTGGAGGGGCACTGAGGGCCGCGCTGCAGCATCACACAGTTCTTGATACATCTGTGGAAAGACGGCCACATCAGAGGTGCCGACAGCTGTCACTTAGTCACCAGTGGTAATGCTCGCACACCTGATGTTTTCACTTCGGAAAATGCATGACCAGAAAAGGCGGCAGACTTTTTATCCACAGGCAACTAAACATGACAATATGTCACCAGTTAAAACTGTGAATCCTGAAAATCATTTTAGTGGTATCACCAACACATTTTGTGAAATCAGGTACATCTTCATAGAAAAGCAAAATTCCAGAGTTCCTTTTTAAAAGGCAAAATGTAATAACGTACACATCAAATCTCGGACTGCATTTGCCCAGAATACCATTAGAAGAAAAGAAGTTAAACTATACCTCCTTAGCCTCAAAAATATGTACAGTGGACTTTCAGATATGATTTACAGTTTGCTTAAATGGACACTCAGGATGATACTTTAATTGATGAAACACATAAACTAATTACAATGTTATGTATGTAATAGTATCATGAGAAACACAGGACTGTCCCTGCTCCCTTAGTGCAACCTCTAAGGGGGCAGGATTTGTGGCAGTTGTCCACAAGTGTTCCATATTTGAGCTGTTGGTGAATGCTTTAGCCCAGTTTCTCCGAGCCCCTCCCCTGCCACTTACTGTGTGTGATCTATAGGCAGCTAGAGGTCTGTGGTACTTTTTTGGGATCTTTTTTCTCTTTCTGTCTTTCCCCTATGGTCTTTTCTCTTTCTCTCTAACATTGTTTTTGCATTGCATGTGTTAACTTGGTAGCATTCAGTACAATTTCCTCTCAACACTCTGTCCTAATCACAACTACAGTTTTCCCTCCCAGACTCATTTCCTCC
Organism: Istiophorus platypterus; assembly: GCA_016859345.1. NCBI lineage: Eukaryota > Metazoa > Chordata > Actinopteri > Istiophoriformes > Istiophoridae > Istiophorus > Istiophorus platypterus. Next base: position 6,797,655 of record CM029112.1, on the reverse strand, counting down.
CATATCTCCTGCCCCCTCCAGTCCCTCAAATCTGTCCTCCTCCTCCTCCTTCTCCTTACCTGACCCCTACCCAGAGCGATATGCAGCGGGCTGCCTCAGAGCCACAGAAAGTGCACACACACACTGGAAATCTAAGAAAACATGTTTACAGACCACAGGAAGATTAATTTGTTTGTAAAAAATTTATTTTATAATTTATCTTATCCAGGTAGCAGTAATTACTCTTTATCCTTCATACAGTTGCTGAGCCCAACAACACTTGGTTACATCAGATGGAATATCATTGTGTAGCCTTTTGCTTAATAGCCAGACCATATTTTACACAGCTGTTTGTCCCTGTTAACTGTTAGACATCTGTCACCTTTTAATCGGGAAGAAGAACACAGGGAAAGGTCAAACCCACCCTTTTAAAGTCTCGCCCCTTATTTTTTCACAACACCTCAACCTCTCGATTTAGCACCAGTCTTAAACCAGTGAGCAGGGGTGGGGATGGGTTCGCAATGACCTTGAACCCATCACCCCTGCTGCTCACAGGGGTCAGATGGGTTCAAATAAATTTGAAGGGCCGATTTTTAAAAACAAATTTGTCTGTAAACCAGTCTGACCACCTTCCTTCATTGGGAATGTAAATGTTACAATCTTTGTTTAAAGAAATTGGATACCCCTCAAACTTGGACCTTCGGTGTCTTTACTTTAAGTTTTCCCATGATGAATTTGGTCTTTTGAATTATGAGGTAAGTATGTATTTTTAAATGTTAATATCTAAAACTGATATGAATTGGACTTTAATGTTTTTTTGCATTTTTTCACCACTTAGTTAATGAAATCTTTAATCCCTTTACATCAGATCGACACAGTTTGCTGGGAAATTGGGGCCCTCTGTTTTAGTCATTTGCCTCTTGATACACAGAGACAGTTGTTTCCATTTAGTTACACCTACAGTAGCTGAGACAGACTAGGAATGTACAGCACCAAAAACAGGGGAGCTGCAAGAGTTTATGAGTAGCAGTAGACGGCAGAGCTGGTCTGCTAACAGCTCTTGCCAGAAGACATTCCTCAGGGACATGAGAAAGGAGGATGAACAACTGCAGCAGCCCACTTCTTGCAAGACCGTTCCCTAAAGAGTCTGTCTCGGTCTTCTTTTCAGGGTCTCAGATCTGTTCAAAAGCAGTCAGCTAAGAAAAATTACGGAAAATGCATTGTTTTGGCTAGTTTAAGTTTAGTACTATAGATGGATTAGTATGCTTGCACCATATTACATCCTCTTTAGTAATCTGACCCAGAGCAATTTCTTATAGCCACAAAGGGACATGAAAACACACCAATACTGTGCACATATAAATGGCTGCATAGGCTGAAGAAATAAGACCCCTAAATACTCTGAGGTCTCTAGGTGGGGTCCCCTGCATATCACTTCCCACACTCATATCTTTTGCCATGCACTGTGCCAATGACAGCACAATGCACCCTTTTAAAATCACCCCCTCTTGTAGATCTCTTTTGTTTGGATAACATTCTCTATTTTTTCTTTCTCCTGTATTAACAGTCAGTTGGTGGATTTATTGACATGCCTACCTTTTCTGTTTGTATACAGTATTATGTTTATTTAAAAAGCAGAGAGATTTGCATTTTTAAGATCTAGAGAAGCTAGCAGAATTGCAGTTGAAAGCGTTTGGCCGGTTTCTTACGTTGTGTCACGTGTGACTGTTTTTTTGACAGCCCAGTATTTTAAAGCCAGGTTCGTATGGAAATGCCTTCACTCCACTTGCACTGCTGTTGGACTCGCCGTCGTTGCTTTCATCCGTCTGTCTGTCTATTCTTTTGGTGCACTCATCTGTCGTTCAACACGCAGTCTGCACCTCATCTCCGCCCTCTGACCTTTCCGGAGTCCATTTTGAACTAATCTCTTTATTAGTGTTAGCTGTCGCGACTGGTGCCTCATCCAACCCGCCCTACCTGTTTTTATTTTGATTTTAAATCTCACCGAGATAAAATTAAAATTGTGAGAGATTTGGAAGAGGAAACATGTTTAATTTAAGGTACGGCTTATGTTCACTGAGCATGCAGGGGTTTACGTTTCACTATGAAACCCTTGGTCAGACTTCTCTGACTTTGGGTAAGAGAAATAAACAGATCAGCTAGCTGGGATTGTGTAGAGGCTGAGCAACAGTATTTCTCAGATGCGTTTTATTGCCATTCTTGCTCCAAGCCTCAGACTTAGCGCCCCCCCCCCCCCACACACACACACACACACACACACACACAATTAATCTAAATGTTCATGTGCAGAGTATATCTGCACCATGATACTGCAGCAAAGGATAGAAGCATGCTCAATGTCAGTGGGAGGGGAGGCATTCACTGCAGCAAATTCTGCAGTGTTTCCCTACACAGTGAAGTCAGGGGACATGTTGTCCACTAAGCAGGAGCAGAGGCACTTTACCAGCCATACAGCCTCTTAATTCTGTGCATCTTATACATGTCCAGAAGCTATGTCATGCACAGTGAAAGTATGATAATGTAGCCTTCGGTGTCCTAGTTCTGACTTGAAACAGGCAGGCTGTCTCCAGTTCTCTTCCCACCATGTCAGGCCGAACAGATTCCTCTCTTATCTCGTCCCACAGCGGAAGGGATCTGATAGTCACACAGCTCAAACATCAATGAAATAAAGGGGGAGGATACCAAACCCTTACAGAAACGGGAAGTGAGACAGTTTAAGCTGTCTCTTGGGTATTGGAGGCAAACATCAACCAGATGTTTTGGTTATATTTGTTCTAGTAATCATGGTGAAGTGCCATTTCATGGTTCTTGCAACTGACATATACTAATTTTCTTCCAGATATGTTAAAAAGGGCAGAGGAAGGCAACAGTTTGCTCCGAAATCCCGACAGCAGTTACAAAAAAGGATTAAGCCAAACGTATCCCAATTGAAACCTCGTGGGCGGAGATGCAGTGTGTGCTGTGTGTGTGACTACCACTCCCCTTCATGTGCACTAACCCATACAAGCTCAGCTCACCTCCACCACCCTAGAAAATCACCTTCACCATGGCTCAGCCTGCTCTGTTCTGCCCCCTGTTCTGACCTTCTCTTTTGTTAAAGAGAACTAATTGAGCCCTGTTGAGCCATCACCTCCCCTTTTCTGTGCCTGATTCACCTGAGACTAACACAGTTGGAGTTTAGTTAACTCATCTTCCACCCCAACCTGCCCCACCCCTCTGTATGTCTACTATTCAGTGCTCTACTAACACCGACGATCCTTTTTGTTAAATCTCTTTAACAAAAAGCTGCATGCTGTTTTTTTCTGTTTTGTTCCAACCCCTTCACTTTCTGTTTGTGAAAGTTGATGTCAATCTCTTTGTGATTATAAATATCCTTTTTGTTTGGTTTGTATGTTTTTTTGGTAGAATGCAGCACTCTGGTGAATGTTAGACAAGCTTGGAATAGTTATAATCACAACAGAAAAAAACACTGCTTATTAAGAAATCTCATTGTTTCCTGTTTATTTGTGCTTGAGGATGTACTGTAGTGTGTAGTGGTGGGACGGTCTTGCATTTCACTTAATGTTTTTATTTTCTTGCTGACCCACACTACTGATATAACAGTCGCAGACCTGCACATCGGGCCCAACAGTGTGCTAGGAATTCCTGTTGTGTATGTTCTTGCACTCCTCTAGCCACTTTGATTCATTATCAGTTACCTGGTCTTGTCCACATTTGATTGTTGCGCAATGTTCATTGTACCAATCATTACAATTGAAAGAAAAGAAGAAAATAAATAATTTAAAGCTGAGATTGCCTCATTGCAGTTACACAGTTTTGGGGTCCCCCCTGAAATATGTCTCTTATGAGCCTGTAAAGCTACCGTGAGTATGTTTATGCTTGGTATAAACTACCTTGCAGTTTTTAAAGGCCATCTAGTCTGTAAAGTAGGTTTTCTAGTTTATGAATACTAATGGTATCTTTCAGAGTAGTCAAATTAGGGGCATGCCAACAGCATAAATTCTTATTTTAAAATCAAAAGTGTGAACGTGGTCATGACCAAGCCATTGATAACAGAGCAGAGATGCTAGAGGTGTCCAAGAACATGTATAGCAGCTGTTTCTAGTATATCTGATGAGGCTACATGCACACAATGTCTCCCTCTCTTCACCTGCACACCCACATATCCCCTCACACATGCATATTCTGTCCACCCTGGGCCTTGTAATGGTAATCCAAGGCCCACTAGCTCCACTTCTGTCTCTTCCTCTTGCTATATTTTTTGTGACAGCTGCATATGTTTCATGGTGCTCCCCTTGTCATGGTTACGGAATCACAGCAAGCTTGGAGTTTCTGGTCTTCGTTTTGTTAATGCAAGATTTCCATACCTGTTCTGTGTCACTTTTCTTTGTGTACTAAGATCTTGCTCTGTAGTGGTTCATATATGTATGTGTGTGATACATATATTGCCCTCTCCTTCCTCCTCCTCTTAACTTCTCAGGTAGTGGATGTGACTTGATGTGTTATCTTTATCATCCCCCAAAAAATAGATGCTCATACCCAATTTCCTTGCCTTACAAGGTTTTTAAACTGCACTCCCACTGTAGGAAGGTATCCTGTAGTTTACAGGCAACACATAGCCTCATGTATTCATCATAGTGGAAAATCTACCCTTCCTCTCAGTCTCCCACCCTCTATCTCCCCACACCCAGCCCCAACTACCACTCCTTGTGCTGGAAGACACTGATGTTACACGCTGTAGGTGATGTGGATGACGATAATGATGATGGTGATGGTGGTGGTGGTTGTGCTGATGATGATAGCGTGATCTGAGTGATTTATTTTATTTTGTTTGTTTGTTTGTTTTTTGACCCGTGCCCACGGGGAAAAGCTCCTCTTATTATTGGAATATTTTTGGTTTTTTTCTCCTCTGTTCTCTCTGCTAGGATAACATCGGGCACCGGCTGCTTCAGAAACATGGCTGGAAGTTGGGGCAAGGCCTTGGCAAAACCATGCAGGGTAAGGACTCACTCTTCTGTACACCTGTGTTCAATGTATGCTGGTGGTACTGGGCCAGTACCTTATGCCATTTCCTTAACACTCATATTTCCAGGGTTTTATACTAGCAACTTTTCTTTTTTCTTCACATCCTTTCTCTTACCTCTTCCTTTGTGTGTGTGTTACTGGGTAAAACGGATTATTATTTTAACAGATGTCAGTCAATTTGTTCCCGTTGCTCTCAGGCTGCTATTCTCTTGAAATGGAAGAGCAAGGAAAATGTCCTGGAGGCACGGTAAAGGAATAAGCCAGAGAGAAGAGACCCTGGGGGTTGGGAGATGAAAGAATTTAGTTTGCAGCAATTAAGATTAAATTGAGCTTTTTCCTTTCCAATTACTATAATTGGCGACAGTGTTGTTCACATCCATTTTTTTTTTTTTTTTTAGCCAATCAGCCTTGAGGAACAGTGGTTCTGCACTTACAGTTTGCTGATGTGCTTGTTTGTTTCTTATCTTTAGAGTAATTTGGTCTCTTGCCTTCTCCAGCTCTTGCTATAAACTGTTGGGTAAAAACAAACGTCACCTCTGATCAGCTCAAACGGTTGGGTTGATATCTCAGGCACAGGAAATAAATGTTATTTCTTTTTTGAAACATGGGTGTTTATTTTCTTTTAGGGCAGTAATGCACATAATAAGGAGCACATGCTTGACTCTGAAAACCTGGCTGCATCTTTGCAGGAATGCATGCACTTGAATTAACAGGCAAAATGTGAACTTGTTCTTGGATCTGGGCCAGTTACATTTGCAATTGCAGACCCGGTGCTTGAGGCATGAAATCATACACAAGCCAGAACCAAGATAAGCTTGAAGGTCTGGTTTTAGTAGACTCAGATTGTGTCCTAAGGTGTTACTAGACATACAGCTCAAGTCTAAGCCTGCAGTAAGACCAACCTGAGCTTAGCTCAGTGGCAGGTATCAACGCAGGGGGCTCTGGCAAAGCAACACAGGGTCGTCAGGCTAAAGAATCTAAACCAGGCTGAACTTTTGTTCCAATGCAATGTAATGTCATCTGGCCAAGGAAATGCACTGACCTATCAAATACGATTAACTGCACATTCCCGGCAGAATAGACTTTGTAACATTCCATAGTTATACTGTTTACATCCTGATAATCCAAAGAAAGATAAAATATTTGTTGCTGGGATAGCTTTCCACAGATGAAAAAATCCTGTCTGTGATTATTCGAACCTGTTGTACAGCATTTTGGCATATTTTAAGTCTAGACATGCATTTATCTGTTAGTCCCTCTGGACTTTCTGGATCATATTTTGTTGTTTCACTGGTACTTTTAACAACATACCCCCCTGCAGCCCCCTGTGCTGTTATAACACAGGGCTGTTTTCAGTCTGGATCCCTGTTTAATCTCATCATAACTGTTTTCACTATGAGGTGATCTATAGTCGGTGTGACATCCACACTCTGGAAAATCTGTAACGTCATGTTTTTACCAGTAGGTTACTCTTTGAGTTTGAGATTTAGGATTGTTGTCTTGCCTTTGAGTGTAGTGAAAGATACAATTACAATTGAAAACGCTCCACATACTCTTGACATTAAATTTAATCTGTACAATTTAGAAAGCTCTCAGCTAGAAAGCTGCTTTAAAGCAGTTTACTTTCTGGAGAGAACTGTAATTGAATGGCCTAGTCAATAATGACTTGCTGTAAGAGGGGGCAGGCTGAACAGAGCTCAGTGTGTGGGTTGGTCTTGGCTAATGTCAGCATCTCATTAGCTCACCGTGCTCTGCTCATAGGCTCATTGGCTCAGAGCTAGCAATGCAAAGGCCTGGCATGCTTCCACTGATTCTCTTCCTGTCTCTTTACCCACTCTCCTCATCCATATCCTCATTCTCTCTATCTTTCTCAGTTCCTTAACTCCCTCTGTATAGCCTCACATTTGCCTGTACTCTCTCCAAAGATAATGATGTATAGCATTGTCGATGTGTGATGTAATCACTGGCAAGCTAATGAGTCCTTTCAGTCTAAGAGCTTGTTTTTCCACATAATTTCTGGCTTTTAGTTTTGTATACCTCCTCTACCATGTCCTTTTCTGTCCTCCTGCTCCATCCCATTTTAACTGCAGATCTACCTGTTTCATTTATAGAACTCTTAAGCACTAATTTCTGACCTCTTCCACTCTCTTTGTTGCTCAATTGCAGCTCTTGCTGAAGTGCATTGCTCTCCCTGTAAACCCAGCAGTAACATCTGTGCTCAATATCAGCATTTTAATGAGAAACACCACTCACTCTGCAAAATTGAGTTTCCAGCACACACCCAAACTTTGGACAAGTTACAACCTTACACTTTAACATGTAAGAGCCTTTGCAGAACTTGCAGAGTAAATGAGTCATTAAATTTACAGCATTAATTAAAAGATGGAGAGAGATCTGTGTTCAGACTTGTGCTGCTTAACTGGATTTGTTGGCTGTGTAGTTAGATTATGGATATTACCTCCGTCAAGTCAGCGCCTTTGGTGTGTTCATTGTTCTTTGACTGACTTTCACAGGTAGCTGACAACAGAAACTGAAAACTAGTTCTATAGAGGGGGTTCCTGAATTGTGTGCTTGACTGTATTGAAGCATAGAGTCATGTACATGGACTTTCAGAGCAGATGGTGACAAAACGGATGTTTAACCTGCTGAGACTTGGCAGAGTAGCCAGGCTGTATTCGTCCTTACTTAACCACATAATTGCTGCAAGGCTAAATGTTGTTTGCAGACAAAAAGAGGATGACACACAAGACATTTACCTCTCTTTTTTGTGCACTGTTTTGATGTATAAGTGTGGTCTAAGAAGTCATGAAGTCAAGTGTGATCTTACAGTCAGGTATTGCGTTAAACCACTGGTATCCTTACTCATATCTGCTCTACAGATTTATTCATTAATTTGTAGATAGTGTATAATGGTGAGCTTCCAGAGACCAACAGATCTGATGACTGGATGGCATACTGTGCCGCTGCTGCCCTAGCACCTCTTTTTCATGTACATATATGGCCTTGCTTCCCTGTGTCATCTCATAGGTATTCTCAGCCTGACAATGGCCAGAGACCAGAGCGCACCAGGAAGCTGCTTCATTCAGGGCAGTCTGACAAGTGTGCAGAGGCTAAGAACACAGCAGAAATTTCTGAGCTTAGCATTCGGTGTCCATCGTTGTTTGTTTCCATCTGGCCTTGAACAGCTGAATAGCAATCTATTTGATGTGATAAGGATGTGTGCTTTGTGTGGTGAGAGAACAAGTTGCAGGAGCTGACTGTGCTCTTGTTTTTGCCGCTGGCACCACTGACGTGTGGTTATATAAGCATCCTGCTTTGTGGGCAGATGAGACTGCGGCAAAGTGTGTCCAGTTGTTGTGTAGGAATTAATGGCCCAGTGCTGGAGCCCACACTACTCTGTTCAGATTTGCTAATGCACTTAGGAGTAGGCCCAGTACACGAATGCACCCTTGCATCTCATCAAGGTCGGCTGGATAATCATTATAATCTTACTCTCCTTTCCTGTCCTCCTTGCCAGAAGAGAAGGTTGTTGAATTTTGAAGTGAAGCATTGTGTCCCCTTTTTAAGTTTTTAACTGTATTGACTTTGTTCTTATTCTTCTTTTGTCCTTTTTGCCCCTTTTTAGGTAAGGTTTGTTGGATCCCCCTCTGTATGTCCGTATGTGTGTGTATGGGTGTGTGTTTTCTTTCTCCCACTATGCAGTTGACCTCAATGTAACACCCCTTTTACAGTGTACCGTAGGCTAATGGCCTCTGTCAGCTTCCTCCTCTTTGCTTCATAATCACTAAACCTGTATTTCAATCTGCTCAAGAGTAAAGTGCTTTGATTTGAACGAAGAACAAAAATCCATTTGAAATCGAGGTAGATTTAGGAAGCCATGATTTCATCAAATCCCTTAGAATCATCATTTCCATGTATTTTAGATTTATTTATTGTTTTTTATTTTCCGCTTTGAGTTTCCGTGGCTGCTGACGGGTAACTGATTGGCTGTAACCACGGCTCAGACTTTGAATGGCTTGCAGAGTAGTCAAATTTTCCCCCCTCTGCTTGTTTGCCTGTTTCTACCCCCAAACCTGTGAAACTTGTATGTATGCTTGTGGTCATTATGTGGGACAGAGATATTTGTGTGTGTGCGTGTGCGTGCGTGCGTGTGCGTGAATGCCTCTCTCTATTACTGACCGGGCCATAATCAACTTACAGGGAAAACCTCACCACCCTTCTACACCCCGTATGTCTCTGTCCCCATGGTTACACGCTCCCATCCTCCCCCCCCACCCCATTTCTTTGCCCTTCCTGCATAGCATGTTTGTCTCAGAGGTGCACTCCTGCCTGCCTCAAACTGTCACACTCACCTGGGGCTTTAAACAGTGTTGGAGGTAACACACTGAACCACTACTTTCACATGATCGAGTGAAATGTAACACTCCAGGTGGGTGCACAGTTCACATTTTTAAGTGTACTTTTGATAAACTTAAAAAAAAAAAAAAAAAAAAGCTGTTGCATAGCAATGCAGAACTCGCTCTAAGCACTGCTTAAAGCCATGCTGGCTCTTTCCTCAGGTTCATTTTATGTGTGTCATGTGTTCACTTGTTCCGGGGTTAAGCATATCCCAAAACAAGCTTGCTGGCTGTAGGCTAGCGAGGAAATGAAAGAATCTCAGGGAGATTTGCTAACTGGGCTGACAAGCGTCTGCGAGGCAAAAAGCTCAAAGGGGGAAAATGGTGGTCGTCCCTAAAGGCATCGATCATCTCAGACTACATATTTGACCACAACTTTAAAAAAGACACAAATGTTTCCCTGCACCACACACCGCAGAAGTACAGATGTTACTCTACTTTTAATGATTTTTGGTTAGATGATCCGCTTCCTCTCTTTCTTAACTGTCAGAATTGATAAACCACCAGACTCAATCAGTACAGCTCCTTTCAAAAGTACCTTTGGCGTACTCCGCAAAGGGTGGCAGTTGGGTACACATGGGTCATACTAATGTTGAGAGAAAGTAAGAGGATGCCAGGTTAGGGGCCTGGGGACTGGGACCAGTGGTTGGGAGAGAGTGGTGAGAGGAAATCCCTGTAAGGACCTAGCCCTGAGAGAAGGGATAATGGGGGTGGGGGGTTGGCACACTGAAGCCCCTCTGGTAATGAACCCCTGAACCCCACAACCACACTCCCAACCCCACACTCCCCTTCTCTATGTGCCTCAATCTTCCTGCTTAACCAATTGGTGTTTCTTTTTTACAGCGATTTGATCCTGCCCATGTTGTGCTGATGGTAAACTTAGTGGTAAATGTTATTTTATCCCCCGATTGAATTGTTTTTTGTTTTGTTTTTTTTGTTTGTTTTTAATTTCTCCCATTTTATTTTTTTTTGTTTTCCTCTCATCAGAGCACCAATGCTAAATAGGCTTTCAATTCTTTCTGTATTAGTCCTCATTCTGCTGCTTGTATATTATCATGCATATGTATTACTCTTAGAACATTGTCATTTTGTTTGTTTTCAGTTTTTTTTTAAACCTTGTGATTCACACCCTGTGATTTAGATGCACATTGTTTTTGTCTGGTCCCTTTCTTTTCCACTGGAATGGGTAATGTGGAAGTATTGTCACTGTGTTTAAAGATTGGTGATAGTTTGGGATGACTGTAATTGTTCATTAATCTTTTATTCCGGGCCTGGCTTGTGACTCCATTCAGAAAGACCACTGCAGTGGCTGACAAACAGACCAAACCCTGTTTTTGGTTTAACTTCTATACCGCTGTGGGGCAAACAGCATGACGCACATGAAACAGGAAATGCACAGGTCTGTCAGTAGATAGTCTCATGATCTAGATATCACACAGTCAGTCCTCTCCTCCTTTGTGGAATATGGTTTCAACAATTTGGCAACCAGAGTCAGGTTTCCAGTTATAGGCCTCCAGACTGACAGACACTGCAGTGGGACTGAGGGTCCAGGCAGGCCTCTATATGTTACAATACCCACGCGTCTATGATTTCAGAATTACTATGTCATTGGGCTGTGATGACTAAATTATTCAAGGAAAATGTAGGATTGCCACAGATATTTACCTCAAGTAATTTTCTTACCCTTCTCTGTCCGGGAAGGTAAGAATCTATCAGGATGTATTCCCATTTAAAGTCATAAGATAATTGGTTTAAGGAAAGCTAAAAGCCTTTAAATGCAATACATTATTTAATCCATTATGAATGTTGTCTGTGGGCTGTTTTTGGCTCAGTATTGAAAGGACAATGGCAAATGTATAGTAGTAGCCTTCTTGCTTTTCTTTCTGTTTGAGAAAAACCTTAATTTTGGACTCAAATTTGTAAGAAATTTAAACGGCTGCCTTACTTGGAGCAGGTAGCACAACACTTAAACTTTGTACATTTTCAAGCCCAGCGCTTATAGCTCTTCCATATGCCCAATGGTATACATAGAAAATTGATTTATGGAAAAAAAAAACCAACTTAAATATGTGGGAGGAAAAAAACTGAAACCAAACTGAATTGATAATCACTATCAGTAAGATGAATTATTGTATCTGGCTGGCAACAGGAGCAGCAGACTAGTCCAAATTCTTTTTATGCGATTTGTTTTGAGATTCCCCTGTCTGTCTGTCTGTCTGTCCTCCCCTTCCTTCTCCTCCTACCCATACCCATGTTTTACCAGGTAAGTATCCCCATCCCTTGCACTGTCACCATGGCGATACCTGGCCTGTGACGTCACTCTGCTGTAGTTCAGTGCTTGTGTCCTTTTTTAATTTTACTCTGTCTTTCTCTCTGCTTTGTTTGGCTGATTATGAGTGGATTAAGCAATTCTGTGTCAATCTCCAAAGTAGTTTTGATTTTTATACATTTTATATCCTTAATGTTTCATTCTGTTTTTTTTGGTTGTCTTTGGTTCGTTTATTTTTCTACAGTTAATTTCCTTCTGATCTAGCTCTTTTCACAGCTTACATAACATAGCTTAAGTAGACAAAGGAAAACAGTCTTTCAGCTCCAATCTTGATGAGGAAGGGGGCCTGGGATAAGGGAACAGATTTGGACCTCAGGACAGTGAAAAGGGCTTGCAAGGGTCAGCCAGCCTGCAGACAGTTCTGCAGACGATTCAGAAAGAGATGATACAATAGGCCTTAGATAACGTTGGGAGGCTTTGTTCCCCTCATGGAGGATGTCGCAGTGGCGCTCAATGAGCAGTGGCAGCAGCTGCGCAGGCCTGTTGCAACTCCCTACACACACACACCACCACACGCAGTCCCTCAAGCTATAGAGGCCTTGATAAACTTGGCATTCAGGTTTAACAGGACTGCAGCAATGAATGGGTGGAGGAGGGGTAGGGGGCGGCACAACTACACTGCAAGGATATGGAAGCTGATTGGCTTAAAACTGACACTCATTTCTAGAGAACCTTTATCTTTTTCTAGATCGACATATAGCTGAACAACCCTTATGCCCTTGAAGTCATTTAATCCACCAGGAAAACAATAGGTGCAGTTAATTTGACTCATTCAAAATGCAAATCAGCAGCCGGGTCAACTGTAACAGGAAGCATAAATTGGTCTGTACTTGATGGCTGCAGTAAGCTGTGAGAATGGCTGGTGTTTGGTTCACTGTAGCTTTCTGGTCTCTTTGCACTTCAAGGCAAAATTCTCTAACCCCAGCACCCTATGCTCTAAAAGCAGGCTGTCTCCGAGCTGGCCCTCTGTCCCAGTCTCAAAAACTCACCTCGTCTTTTCTCTGTCTCTTTTCCCTCAGGACGCACCGACCCTGTGCCCATTATCCTCAAATACGATGTCATGGGGATGGGACGGATGGAGATGGAGGTAAGATTCTTGATATTTATTTTATCACCTAACACTTGACTAGATATCTATTCTGTATTTGTTTAGATATTGAACCAAACCATTTCTTTGTTGAGCTCTCACCACTTAAATCTTGAACCTTATTTTACTCCAACAACCACTGCTGCTTTGCTGACAGGTTTATAAAACATAGAACCGGGTCATGACATGTAACAGTTATTGGTTGTAGTTAATTGGGTTTTTACTGGGAACAAGAAGAAGTTTCTTTATCAAAGTTCTGCTGGTTAAGTGTGACTGTTGTGCCGCTAAGCAGAAAAAACTAGGAGCAACAGCAGTTAAGCTGCAGGGTCATGGAGAACTACCAACACAAGGACACAGGATAAATATTAGCAAATGGTTCAGCTCGTAGCCAACTAAAAAAGCATGTTCTTCAGCTGCATCACTCACTACTGCCTTCTAGACAGCCTGTGGAAGAATCATTCAGAAACCACATATGAGCCTGAGAGTAGCGGTCACAGTGCCTAGTGCCAAGTTGGAGCTGGAGTTGTTTTAAGCTCGGCAGCAGTGGACTGCAGAGCATTGAAAACATTGAAGTTATCAATCAACCATCACCAACTGGCAGTCTGACAAACCACTCTTGAGTGTGCTGGATGCCATTTAAACACTACCTGAATGAATGAGTAGTGTCAAATGCAAATCACTCACTGGAGAGAAAAAAATTATACGGGTTGGGTTCCTTAGCTTAGGGATTGTCACTGTGTTGCTGGTGACTATTCTGTGCTAAAGCTTTTGAAGCTTTGACTTCATAACTCTATCTGAAAGTATGATGAAAAATAAAATAAAGATGCTTATGCTTTAAGTCTGGTAACTGCAGAATGCCTCTGAAGTTTCTGGATTTCCAGCTCTTACATTCGGGCACATTCGAATGTCACATTTTTAGTTAAATATAATTACTCATAAGGAGGGTTTTTGCCTCTATGTCCACGTGTTCCTGCAGTCCCTCATGTCACAAATCATCAATGATCTGTCTAGGCACATATGGGAAAACAAGAGCAAGGGAAACTGGTATCCCCATAGCTCCTGTGCCAGCACTGACACCACAGATTAATGGTTCCTTCATACAGTAGTGAAACATGTACAGTATAAGATGAAATGGGACTGCTGCCGTTGGATCAGGTGTATTTTGTTTGCTATGTTGTAAGTGCTGTGTTTGTCCTTTTTAGTTGGACTATGCAGAGGATGCCACAGAGAAGAGAAGAGTGCTCGAAGTGGAGAAAGAGGATACAGAGGAACTGCGGCAAAAATACAAGGTGAGGCCTTTCAGCCTTTTGTCATGCTAATAATAAACGCTGGTTAATGCTGGTTCTCAACTGTGTAAACCTAAAAATGGAATGACAAGTACTTTAGTTACTGTAATTGTTTTTTTTGTTGGGTTTTTTATGTTTGTTTTGTTTTGGGTTCCCTTTTTGTTTACTTCTTGAACACAATTCAAGATTCATTCACTCATTCCCTCCTTTATTTCACCTCAATTACAGGACCAGATGGAAAAGGAGAAAGCCATCGCAAAGGCTCTGGAAGACCTGAGAGCCAATTTCTACTGTGAGCTATGTGACAAACAGTACACCAAACACCAGGAGTTTGACAACCATATTAATTCCTATGACCACGCTCACAAGCAGGTATTGGTTACTCTCAGTTTTTGTACTCTTAATTCAGATCTGTTTTGCTCTAAAAACACAAGAAAAATGACAGGATCCTTTGTTTTTCCCTGTCTTGTCCCTTCATGTTTTTCTATTATGCAGAGACTTAAAGAGCTGAAGCAGAGAGAGTTTGCTCGTAACGTGTCTTCACGTTCCCGGAAAGATGGAAAGAAGCAAGAAAAGATGCTGCGGCGTTTGCATGAGCTGGCTGAGCAGAGGAAACACCAGGACCGGTAAGAATTTACTCCTGGAGTGCCCTCTGCTGGCTAGATTCAACATTTATCTACTAATGACACAAAGTCAATTGAGCTTTGAATGATCATTGTGCAACTTATTAGGCCAAACAAGACAACCTATTAAAACAAACCAAAAAAAATAGATTTAATTGTCATTATAACAATTAACTCTAACAGCAAGTCAAACAAAATTTCAATACTGAATACAATAGGGATTCCTGTCTTGGACCCTTGTGGTGATAAATGAACACAACAAGCATTTAATTATCCGTTTACGCTGTGACTGAAATTAAGTCGGATATGTCTCAAGTTCTAAATGTTATTCCCACAACACATTGGTATCGTGCTTCTGTGTTTCAGCACTCCAGGAAGTGGGCCCATGTTCAAAACTACCACAGTGGCTGTGGATGGAGAGAAGGCAGAAGATGGTGACAACCTGACGCCCGAGAACCCTGCTTTGACAGACTGTACCCTGGAAGGATCTCTGACAGATAAAACTGGGCAGGCCTCCCCAAAGCCTGGTCCAGCCATCAGTTTCTCTCTGGGAAAGAACAGCTCCTCCTCCCCAACCCCAAGTGGTGGATCCAAAGTCAGTGTGTCCTTTTCTTTTGCCAAGAAAGCGCCAGTAAAGCTGGAGACAGCAGCTGCAGTGTTTGCCGATCATGGTGAGGAGGCGATGGAGGAAGAGGAGGGCCAGGAGGGGGAAAAGGCTGGTGGACAGGAGGAGACATCTGGCTGTGGTACAGACAGCCCAAAGGGAGTATCAGGAGGAGGTGAAGGAGGAGAGGGCGGTAGTCTGGCAGGGATAGAAGAGGTGCAGCAGCCCGATGATGGAGGCTCTCTAGCCTCCACACTCAACAAACTGAAGATGATGATGAAAAAAGAGGAAGGATATGCTGGGCAGGAGCCTCAGTACTATCACTATGTACCTCCAGCTCACTGCCGGGTAAAGCCTCACTTTCAGTTTCTGCTGTTTATGAAGGCCACTGATCAGTGTCAGAGCAAAGAGGAGGATGATGAGGAAGAAGGGCAGGAAGAGAAAAAGATGGAAGATAGTCCTGAACAGACAGAGCACAGTGTTAGAGAGTGCAAGACTGAAAAAGAGCAAGGTAATGCCACTTCAACCCCTGACTCACAGCCAACTCCTCTGTCACCTAAAGTGAAAACTGAGGATGTCTCTTCATGTACAGCAGACACAGCTACAGTAGTACCCACCTCACCACAAAAAGCAGAGAACACACAGGATACTCTGGATTCCAATTCAGGCCCTAAAATCCCCACTGGTCCCTTCTTCCCGGTTCTTAGCAAAGATGAGAGCACTACCCTGCAGTGGCCCTCTGAGCTCCTCGAATTTACAAAAGCTCAGCCTTCTCTGTCTTATAGCTGTAATCCCCTCTACTTTGACTTCAAGCTGTCCCGCAACAAAGGAGTTCGTGGTGGGAAAGCAGCAAAGTCCCCTAAGCCTTGTGAAGAATCTGATGACAAGGGACAAGAGGTAGCAGCCTCAACAGCTGAGGTAGATTCAACCACCAAACCTGGGACCAGCGCTGACAAAGATAAGCCAGTGATGAAGGGGGAGCCTGGGCAGTCAGAAGGTGATGAGCAAAAGCCTGCAAGTGGCAGCAGTAGTGCCAAGAAAAAAAAGAAAAAGAAGAAGCATAAGAAGTCTGCAAAGCACTCTAAACGCAAAGGAAAAGAAAAAGGAGCAGCAGATGATGCGGAAGGAGAGACTGAGGCAACACAAGAAAAGCCCAAAAAGAAGAAAAAACACAAACGGAAGAAGAGCAAAAACAAAGCTCCAGATCAGGATGAGGCAACAGGTGATGAAAAGGAGAAGGGAAAACCAAAGTCAGAAGATAAAGCAGTTTCCTCCTCTGTTCAGCTGACAACTGGAGGGGGAGGAGCTACAGGAAATACAGGAGTAGAACTGGGGAAGAGAAAACGTGCTACTAAGGAAGTGCCTAGCAAGTCTGGAGCAGAGGAAGGAGGAGCCAGGAAAGGCGCTGACAAGGCCAACTCCTCAGAGGAGCACAGTGGCACCAAGCGGCAAAAGACGGACTCAAGTGCTCCTCAAAGTGCCTCCTGCTCCACCTCAGCACAAAAGAGTCCTGGTCCTGGTAGACCTCCCAGCAGTGAGAGTGAAGAGGAAGGGGGCTCTACAACTCAACGCTCACGTCATCATAGGTCAAGTCCTCGGGAACAACGCCGCCACCATAGCGAGGAATCAAGGCGGTCCTGCAGTCGCTCATCGAGACGAGGGGAAAGACGGGGCAGCAGCCGTCGGCGCCATCGTGGCCAAACCTCCCGTAGTCACTCTTATTCCAGCAGCTCTGAGCGCTCCTCAGCAGGCAGCAGTGCCTATAGCCACCGTAGCCGCAGCTACTCTGACAGCTACAGTGACTACAGCACGGAGGGTCGCAGGCGGCGGCGCTCCAAACGCTCATCAGACTCAGATTATGAGCGGAGGGGTAGCCGAGGACGTAGACGATCCAGGAGACATAAGTACTCCTCTTCCTCCTCAGATGACTCCCGCTCACGTTCACGCAGCTACAGCCGCAGAAAAAGGCACAGGCGGCACCATCGAAGCAGCTCGAGAAGCTCCAGTAGCTGGAGCCGCAGCACCAGCGCGAGATCCTGGAGGCGCAGCTACAGCCGAAGTCACAGTTCTGCCAGCCGCTCGTCCAGTTCAGCCAAAGGCTCCCCTCACCGACGAGGCACCAGGGGTCGAGGGGACAGCGACACACATCGAAGGGACTTCAACCGCTCTCGCATCTACCGCTCCCAGTCTCCACGGTCATCTTCGTCACGAGGCCTTAACCGCAACACCCATTCAACCAGCTCGCAGGCTCTGAGGCCAGGGTCCCGAGATGCAGGGGAACAGAAAAACACCCTGACTGCAAGACAGCTTCTGGAGAAGGTCCAGTCTAAAAAAAGCTCAGACGATTCTGCCACAGGAACAAAATCTGGCGTTAAGATCAAGGACCCACCACAGGGCTACTTTGGTCCCAAACTACCCCCGACCCTGGGAAATAAAGCCATGCTTCCACTTTTTGGTAAGCTGCAGGCCGGGAAGAAACCAGTGATTCCCCTAACCAGACCCGATGAGGGAGAGAAATCAGGAACGGGGAAGGGCTCTGAGGCTGAGGGAGAGGTTATCCTGGTAGAGCCTATAAGGGAGTTCCCTCCTCCTCCACCACCTCCAGCTCCACCTGTCCAGAAGGTTGAGGAGGCCCCACAGAGCACAGTGATACAAGAGGAGACACAGCACCCCACTACAGAAGCCCAGGTGCACCAAGAACCCCGGCCATTGTTTGAGCAGGAGCCTTCCATGATGATGCCACCTCAGTATCAAGGAGATTCAGGACAGGACCCCTCCCAGAACCCCATAATGGACCCGCTTATGCCAGAAATGCAGCAGCAGCAGCAGCAGCAGCAGCAACAACAGCAGCAGCAGCCTCCAATGCATGCCTACCCAGCTTATCCACCACCCAACCTGGAGGAGGATGGCATGGAGGCTGAGGAGGATGGACTGGCTCCTTTGGAGAGTCAGCCCATTACGTTCACACCAGAGGAGATGGAGAAATACAGCAAACTGCAGCAGGCTGCACAGCAGCACATCCAGCAGCAGCTTCTGGCCAAGCAGGTCAAGACATTTCCCTCCGCTGCCGCGGCAGCAGCTGCTGCTGCTGCGGCCGCCAACCTGGCCCCAGCTCCCCCTCCACCAGCTCTGCAGCAGATCCACATTCAGCAGCCAACTGTGTCTGTGGCCTCCGGCACGTCGATCACCACGGTGCAACACGCCATCCTGCAGCACCATGCTGCCACCGCTGCAGCCATGGGCATCCACCCAGCGCATCCCCACCACCCACACCCTGCGCATGCCCAGTTGGCCCAGGTACACCACATTCCCCAGCACCACCTCACCCCCATCTCCCTGTCACCTCTGGGCCCCTCCCTTGGTCATTCACTGGGACACTCACTGGGACATGCTGGGCTAATCCCTGCCCACCCGACAGCCTTCCTCTCTGGTCAGCCTATACATATTATACCAGCGTCTGCACTTCACCATACCCCTTTAGCTCTCCACCATGTCCCGCACACAGCCCTCTACCCCACACTTTTCACACCTCGACCCTCACAGGCTGCAGCAGCAGCAGCTCTCCAGCTCCACCCACTCCTACACCCAATCTTTTCAGGGCAGGACCTCCAGCACCCACCCAACCATGGCTCTTGAGTAATGATGAAAGTGAAGGAGTTCATTCACAACTCTGGGGGAAAGACTTTACCTGAACTGTCTTGGTTTTGGGGTTGTAGATGAAGTCTTTACGACAACATGCAGTCAGTGAGACAGGAAGCTTGTCAATAAATCACCATTTTACTGGCCTACACAGTTGCAGCAAGTTGTGGCCACAAAGTGGTGCTGCCTGTGTTGGCTTTAAAATTGACAGTACATTTTTCTTATGGCTCATGTGAGATTTTTTTCATGGTTTGCCCTGAATTTTTAAGACAGGGTGTCGATTTAAAGAGACTTCCTCAAGACATTGGTTTATATTCGATTTAGGGGAAATATTAACAAAACCCATTTGTTTTGATGGCAATTCAGAGAAACCACTGGAGTTTTTTTGTTGTTGTTGTTGTTTTCACATAAAAATGTTGTCGGTTTTTGCTCATTTTGGCAGCCAAAGAGAGATGCAGTGGCTGAAGCTATTAGCAGAATCATGTCAGGAGATGAGGAAGTGTTGTTGTTCTGACTCTTGACTCTGTAATGTAAACTACAGAGACGTACTATTTCATAATTACTGATGTGCTCTCTGTTCTCATATGACTACTTGCTTTCTATTGGATCCTTGGTCTCAAAATAATTTGTAATGCAGTAACGTGTACATATATCAGTGTGTAATGTGAAGAATCCCACCAATGATGACCATTTGAAATTACAGCTATGGTGTCCCAGTCGGTATGACGCTGTCACTTAAGAACTCCCTCTCTAAGCGAGGGGAAATGTGATGTAGGGGTTTTAATGTCCCTGATGCTCTGAGGCAAAGCTCATGTTCCCTGTGGTGAGGGCACACCTGAATGAATTGCACTGAAATCTGTACATCAAGATGGTGCTTTTGCATCATGTAACAATAAGATTGTAGTATACTGCAATAACTGTATTTTTCTGTTTTTAAATTATTTTCCAAAATGCTCTTCAAAAGAAGGGCCGTGTTTTGCTTTTGTGTAATTTTGTAAATAAAAACTGCTGTAGATTAACCGATTAACATTCTAGAGGTTTGAGACTGCTGTTTAAAAAAAAAAAAAAAAAAAAGCAAAAAAAAAAAAAAAGCAAATGACAAGTTAAACGGAGGATGGACACTGTATTTTATCAAGGTTGTTTCTAAATTACCCCAGCTAAGACAAGCTGGGAGGGCAAGGGATGGTGATCTGTCGAACAGTAGCAACTCTGTATTTTTTAAAGACTTTCTCTGTTTTCAGCAAATAAAATCTTGAGTTCATGTGTCTTTTCCATAATGTGTAGGCCAGTTAGTGACATTCATCGATATAACCCTCAGTCACACGAACAATTAAGATCTTTTGTCACATTTACAGTAAACCTCATCTGGGTCAGACAGGCTCGCAGTCCCTGCAGAGGTCAGTGTGGAATAAGAATCACTAGATGGTGCCCTAGGTGCCTTGAATACACTCTTGAAGGCAGTAAATCCACCAAATGCACATCAACAGTAGCGTTGAAACTAGCTGACAATGTGCTTAAAATTGAGGGGGAACGCTTTTATTAATAAACATCTGGTGAATATCTGTTTTAACCGCAGCTTATTACTGTGACCAGCAGATTCATTAGATAAAGATGTCAATGATATGAAACGTTTTATTCTATTTAGGGAATTAAATCACTCACATAGTGAGACTAGACACAGGCATAAATCCAAGAGAAAGTATATCACAAGTACAAAATGGCCGTTGCTTCCACTGCTTTTCTCAATAGATCTGTGTTGCCATCTTGTTTATAACCTTAGCGACATATCTGCTCAGTTGTCAGTTTATTAGGACCACCTAGTGAAACCTGATACAATCCGATAAAACAGTCCTGTTATAAATCCTGCATTCATGATGGTGATAAGGTTTAGCTATTGTTGAAGCTGTTTGGAGAGTTGTCGATTCAACTGTGCGATCATTTTGGATGCTGCAGTTTGTGCTGCTGTATTTGACAGAGAGCTTTCTTTATTATTTTATCAATGAGTGTAGGCTAAATGACAGACTGCAGTGTTTAAAATTTGAATCAACACCTCTCAAAAACGATTAAAAAAAAAGAAAACCCTGAATATTGTAACCTCATTTAAGGGAGGATTTATTGCAGGACTGTTATATTACTCTGAATTAATGAGTGAGAAACTAAGTACACTGTACATCATAAAACATAAATGATTCTCCAGGGGGTATCCTTGAGTTGCCATGTAAAGAAATATGGATCATTAAGAGTATTTCCACACGAATGCTTCAATTTCTCTACTGAATCATGCTTAACGAGAAAGAATGACACTGACAATATTAGTGACAGATTAAGGTACAGAAAATAACAAATCAAACGGCTTTTCACAAGAGGTAAAAGCAAGTTTGAGTATAAACATCTGGTTGACTTATTTTTAAAGAGCCATTTGGGTACAGTCAGAGTGATTTACAGTTTCAGAGTGGTTTTAATCTGAAAAAAAAAAAGATAATGGATGTGTGGCAGCAATCTGAGTAAAGCAGCAGAAAGTTCAATGCCCTCTGGGAGCTTGAGGTGGAATAAAATACTGTCTGTGATTAAAGGTCTTCTGAAAACTCACCATTTTGCAGGTTCCCGTAATATTAAAATGGTGTAAAACAAGCTATAATGGAACAATTTATAAAAAATTGCTTTAATCTGATCAAATCTTAAAAAGTCAGCTCTGCCACTTTTCATATCAAGAGGGACGATGTGCTGCAGAAATGTCCGCGACTGATCAGGCGGCATGTCGGTCAGCCCAGGTATCTGATGACCAGGAACATGAGGACGCAGGTCAACAGCATGCCTCCGATCATGATGAACTTATCCTGGGTGGCTCGCCTTTCTATCAGTCTCATCACCGTGTTGGACAGCCCCAGCATGTTGGCCACATCCAGCATCTTCTTATGGGTGCCCTGTGCGGAGCCCAAGCAGTAACGACCATGTGTTAGATTAGGAAAGGGCCGTTAAAAAAAAAAAAACAACAAAAAAACAAAAAGAAACAACAACAATGTTTTGGATACACGGAGGCAATACATGACGACATTGTAATTATCTTCACTAATTCGTCTGATTTTTGGGAGAGGCTGAGGGGCCAACACCCTCCGTGACGTGCCGCTCCATCAGAACTTTCTCATGGCTAGACACCCGGGCCATGAGCACTGATCAGCAGACACGCCCTGATAAGAGGAGGCCTGAGGCAAAACCAGGAAGACCATCTCCTCCCTGGAAACAAGGACTCACCCTCAAGCCGCACATACGCACACCAACAATGGGACTATTGTGATCAATGTGGACACCAGAAAATGGGTCAGGGAATAGAAAGTTTAACCCCATATCTGTCAGGGAAACACGTCTATACCGCTTCCTTCCTTCAGAAAAAAAAGTAGAAGTCGCCCGCTCTGCTACAGATAGAGAATCTTTCTTTATGGATTCTGTGTAAATCATACACACACACACCTTCAATGTGGATCTCTGATCTCTGAGACCGTTGAGGATGCTGCTGCCACTGCCCAGGAGGTCGTCCATGCCTCTGTGTGCGTTGTGCAAACTGGAGTTAAACTGTAGGGTCTCATCTATGGGGATGGAGGTGTCTGCGTCCTATTTAATGACAACAAACGCTTATAATTTCACAGCAGTTTGACAAAGGGATATTTGTACTGTGAGTTACGCTGCGGCATCGGCATCTACATTCTGCATTTACGCGGCACAAGTGACTCACGTTGGTCGTGAAGGTGCGGCTCATGAGCTCCTCCCTCTCTCTTTCCTGGGCCTCTTTGGCGTAGCGTCGGTGCTGGAAATTTTGTAGAGCGGTCCGGAGGTGCTGGACATCATATTTAAGCTGGTCCACTCGTCTGATGGAAAGCGAAAACTACAGTTACACTGTGTCAATTGACCTTGGTTATGAAGTGGACAATAGCTTTCTCTAAAACTACGTAAAATGTTCCCTATATCACTACAAACCAGCAAATCTGTACATCTTGAAGTCTTACAAATTCATTAATTAATTTACCGTAAAAAAAAGTCCTGAAGAGGAATTAAAAATCTTTAAATTTCATTTCCAAAATTCTTAGGCAGCAGCATCAGTAATGTTTTTTGGTGTCTGATTGCAGGCTGTTAGAAAATGTTAAACAACTACAAACTTAATGTTAGACTGTTTCAACAGTCGGCTCTGCTGCACGTGGCTCTTTAATCCTTAGCTACAGTGGATACGAAGCTCATCGTCTGATAATGGGCAAGGGTCAATTTCAGCAAACACTTAAATTAACTTTCATTTAATAATTTGATATTCCATCTATCAATTTTCTGTCACTTATCTTGATCTGGGTCATATTAATTTGTTAATTACTGCTAGGAATATATATATATATATATATATATATATATATATATATATATATATATATAAAAATAAAATTTGTGCACTTAAAATAATTGTGGGCCTTATTGTCCCCACTGGTTTTTCTATCATTCTTTGATCGTTATGACAATGAAAAGGCAATTAAATCACGTTCTGTCTTAAAAAGTCTGGTGAAACCTGCAGGAACCATGACACTCACTCACTCACCCACCCACCCACCTACCAGCCTACCTGCTTGACATTGCTCATTGCACTACATCTTAATTCTTACTGTTCATAATCGCCCTGGTTGATGAGAACATTTCTTTTCCCTCAAATCTCATGCAGCTGGAATAAGAGTCTCTCACAGCCCCCCCCCACCTCCTCTTTTCCTGGGCTTCACTCAGGCCCCACTAGAGCTCTGCTAAGATCAGAGGGAGCGCTGTGAGATGGGGTGTACCGTGTCCCCTAAGGCCTGTTTACCCAGCATAGAAATGAATCTTTGCCCAATGCAGCAGGAATGCCGGTGATGACGGGGTTTCTGAGGAAATGTTTTCACAGAGCCACGTAGCCACAGGGCAGGACGAGGGCTGCCTGTCTCATCTTCTGCACCCCTCCCCGTGCCTTTATGAGATATCGCTCGCCCTGCCAGCTCTGGGGCTTTTGGGTCACCATCAATTGAGTAGCTCCAAACTCACAATTTGGCGTTCTGACGGCGGTTTGTTGGCTCCTTGCTGGCCAGGATCTCCAGGCGTTCTAAGTGGTTGAAGATCTGGTCGATTCTGGCCTGTAGCTCGTTCTCTAGCACTTGTATGTGGAGAGAAAGAAATTGGAGGATAAAGAAAATAGCAAGTAATTTGATAGAATTATAGGAAAGAGCACACTAAATCCCATTTGACCAACAATATTCAGTTTAGTGATATATATATAAATCTATATATTTCACCAAAATATCAAATCCTGACATTTGAGAGGTTGAAACCGGCAAATATTGGGCATGTTGCTTTGAAAATAATTAAAAATGGTTAATCTGTTATCAAATGAGTAAAAAATCTTTTTTGGGCGGGGGGTGACTCAATTAACTGACAAATAGCTACAGCTCTATGTCAGATTTCCTTACACTTCCTTTTTGGATCCAAACGCTTTGGCAAAAACGGGCTCTTGTTGGAGGTAAATCATACATTTGCTTGAAATCTAGATTTACTGCTTTTCAACCTATGTTCAATTTCGATAACACTGAGACTGAGGGTGCCTGCACACCACGCCATATTAAGATGTCTTACAGTGGCATTTAGTGCTGGAATCATGCTCTTTCATTAGTAACTGTATGAGGTTGGCATGCTAAATCCCCCCCAGCATTAAAAAAACAAGTTGATGTCATAATTTGGGAAGGATGGTGGTAATGGCGGTGGTGGTGGTGGTGGGGGGGTGGGGTGGGGGGGGCTGTCTACTGCCTGGCTCCCACCATTATCTAGAAGAAGCCCTCCCAGCTTCTGTCACTGCATCCACCCCACTGCTTCCTGTCCTGGCACCAGACTGGCCCAGGACCGATCGAGCAGGCACCAACGAGTGAGAAAGCAATCAACCAGGGAAACACCAGCCCCCCCCCCTCGCTGCAGTCATTATGTCAGAGAGGGCAGCAGGCAGCCATAACAAAGACCCCGTACTGAGAAGAAATCAAGGGGCCATTCAAAGGAAAATGGACCAGGAAGTGGTGCCATCAACACTGATCTAACAAGACTCAAATCATGTGCAGCCCATTGCTCTATTTTTGCCCATTTTTTTTTCCTTCCATTGAAAAAGAAAATAACAGCACCAACAAACAGACCTACATCACAATGACATCACAGCAGACAAGGGCATAGGAATGTTAAATAAAGTACATACACTAAGCATTTTAAAAGCTCTCGTTTTAAGAGCGCTGCATCGTTTGGATGCACTGCTTGCAATCAATTTCTTCACAAGTGATTTTTTTGCTAATGATAAAATCTAATTAATATCCAATTAATTTAAACCCTCATTAGCTTTAACGAAAGAATTATTGGTAAAACCAAACAGTGCATGTTCAGAAGGAAGGGTAAAACTGGTAAGTATGTTGAATATTATCCAAGAATCTGTAAATAATCATCTTTTTCTTTATAAAACATTAAGAAAAACACCTGTTATAATTTCCTACAGACCAAGGGGACATCTTCAAAGTTAGATCCACATCAAACTTAGAATTTACATGTGCTAAGAATCTAAATTAACTAAGAATAGATTTGAGATTATTATGCATGTAAAAGAGTCTTTCTAGAATAAACTTTAGAATTAACCTCCTTAGGGGCCCTCTGAAGTAACCAACGGAAACTCTAGAGCTGAAATGATAAGGTGGTTAGTTGAGAGAAATGAGAACTGAATTAGAATTCACTGGCGCAAGTTTCTCAAATGTGAATATTTTCTGGTTTCTTAGTTTTTGATGATATCATAAGCTCAACATCGATCTGTTTTCATATTGGTCAAACAAATCAAGCAGTTTGAACATATTCCAGGAATAAAGATGGGAATCATTTCACTGTATTTCATTTTCCCACACTAGACAAACTTTCAGTTATTAAAGAAAATAACTTTCAGACACACTGATGACGATGTGATAACAGTTTGTTGCAGCCTTAGAATCCTCCTGTGACCGATGAATACCACTTCAACCGAGGTTGTCTGTGCGTTAAATACTTGTTAACTGAAACAGTGAAACTTAGACAAGATCTCGACATATTCTGAGTCCCTCTACGGGCCTGGAGCTAAAACATGGAGGACAGGTCATAGTAGACATAGTACTTCAGCGGTCCAGGTCTCTGACAGATGTGTGACTGATCAGACTCTATTGACCCAGGTGACGTGGTGTGAACCTTGGACCTTTGCTCTTTGCAGTCGCCCCGTTTTTGCCCGGTTGGTGATGCGGTGTGGATTTCGGTTTTTTGGTTTTTATTTCAGGTGAAGCAGATTTTGAGCAGCGGGGGTAAACGGTGGGGCTGACTACTCACAGTGAACCGACTGACGGTCTGTCTTCTCCAGGTTTCCCATCAGAGACTGAACCTCCTGGATTTGCCTGAATCAGAACAAACGTAGCGTTAAATCACCCAGAAGCCAAAGATGTATGTAACTCGACTATAAACGGTTTTGATCACGAATCGACAGCGGTGGAGGCACTTAAATGACCGACAGTAATAGTTCACTACAGTTAAATCAATTACATTTACTAGTTAAACCCGTTAGCTTTGCTGCGACAAGTCCCCAACTCATTTCTCCCACTAGAAAGACGCACTCACTTGTTCGTCTGGTGGTAAAGCGTCTCCATTTTCCCTGATTTATTAAAACGCTTCGCTCCCTTTTATTTTTACTTTATATCGTTTAATTGTAGCACCTTTATTCTGACAGGTGGCTAAGCTAGCAGGCTAGCTAACGGTAGTGGAGCGTACACGTCATCAGCCGAGCGTTTGTGTACGGAAACGGGAGAGCGGAAGTTCCGCCGCGTCACCCGAGGGAGCGAAGAGCGCTCACTCCGCCCCGATTTCCGGAGACTGAAAAATGTAATTGTATCTGTGCAGTCAGTCTGCACGTCAGCTTTTTTCGTCGCTAAGGCATTTTTCTCTGATAACTTTTAGTTTCTAGGGTTGTTAACTAGCGTCGATACCAGAGTTAGAGCCCACTTTTGATTAAATATTATATGTTTTTTATACATTTTGTCAATAAATCATCTCGGTTTACATAAATGCTGAGGAAACACCACCTAGTGTCAGCACAGATCAGTAGCAGACAAACAGATTAGGAAGCCTCATCGAAATTTCTTTGTTTAATTGATTTATTAATTTTATGAATGATCGTTCTTGGACTTTAAATCTTACACGAAGTTATAGGGCACCAAATGTTTGCTCTAAATATGATGCAAACACTTAATCCTGTATGGTGGCTGGACAACACCCCATAATCAAAGGCTGGACTTCTAAACCCAGTTTCATTCTATATCATTTAGGTCTACATTAGGTTATTAATCACACTGTTGCCAGACATTTTTAACCACATGATAATTTTGCATAGTATCATCAGTGATAGGTCGTTCACTGTCCATCTAGGGGCCTTGGTCTAGTTTTAAGACCTTCATTGTTTCAGTTTACATTGAGCTCATTTGTAAAGTTTGTTTTAGTAAACTGCATTGATTGATGGACAGAGAAACTTGTGCAAGATCATATCATTCCATCATAGGAGACTTGTAAGGCTGCAACGGACACTTATTTTCATTATCATTATTATTTTTTTTTAACAATCGATTGATTGTTTAGTCAAGAAATTGTCAGAAAACAGTGAAAATACCCATCACTATTCCCTAAAATGCAAGTTAACATATTCAAATTTCTTTTTTTTGTCCGAGTTTTGGCTGATACTGTAAAAATATTCACATTTGAGAAGCAAGAACCAGTGAATTTTTGGCATTTTTGCTTAAAAACTACTTAAAGAATTAACCACTGATCAAAAATGCTGCCCGTTAATTTTCTGTCACTCAAGTGAATAATTCATCAACTAACAATCATCCCAGCTGGTTGGTTTCTGGATGCCTGGGGACATGATGAAACTGCTAAGTACAGTGGAGATCAATAGAGGCCCAGAAACAAATTCTAGCCCTAGTTTCCCCTAGAAAGTTAATCTGACCGTGCCCATAATGGATAAGTCAACATTTCCTTCAGTTTATTGAACTGATACTAAACTTCACAAATTTATTTTAAGGCTTCAGGCTACATTTTCCATTATATTTGATACCCTCCAAAACAAAATAGCTGACAGGTGCAATAGCAGATATCCTTTCCACTACTAAGACAGGCTCTGAGAGCATATAGCATAAGCTGTTGACATGTAGACATGTGACAGGAAAGACTCTGAGAAACATGTCCTGGGGGGAAGCTTTTGTCAGCTCACCCTGACTCAGTCTAATTAGGCGATCGCCTTTTTCCAAAGGTAGGTGTCAGAATATTCCTGTCTGTCCATCCAGAGGCTTCCTTCTTGCCAAAGGTTAGAGGCACCAAAACTAATGATATCAAACTTTTCATAGCGAGGTGAGATTACAAGCCGCAGATCTCACTGTGGAGAGGATGTTGGAGGAAGGAGACAGGTTGTGTGTGAAGTCGCTCTGTCATGGAGAACTGTGTGAAAGTGGAATGGTTGGATTTCCCAGAACAAGCTGTGAAGATTTCAAAATAGTTCCTTGGTGATTTAGTGGGAGGGAATATCATCCTGGGGCGCTTCCTGGAAACTCAACAAAACCGCATCTCAATCACCTCTCACCAACCCTGCATCACTGACTTGGGACGGAAGGATCGATGAGACCGGGAGCGGGCAACGCAGATTCAAGCATCCTTTGACCTAGTTGGTGCAGTGAGCTGTTGCAAGCTCCCGTTTGCAGGTGATAGCTGTATTTGTTTACCTCATCCAGCACAGCAGTCAGAAATAAGCCCACACAGTTTTCCATGGCTGCCTGATGGTACTTGAGTTGATGGTTGTTTCTTCAGGCTAGACACTTCTCAACAGAAGTCCTTTTCACTCCCCCCACACACACATACACACACACATGTCAGAAACCTTGAGGTCTGTTCATGCCACTTCTTGCTCTGGCTGTTTTACCGTTTTCGGTTGTCATAACACATCCCCAGGGTAGCGGTTGGATGTGCACGGCTTTAAACTGTTGCTCGGAACAGAGGAGGGGTAGACAACTGGAGAAATAAGTGCCCCCGTCAAGCCATTTCTGAGCAGCACATGAGACACGTTTACCTCTCCCGAGGTCGTGGGGTTCTCTCTGTCTGTCTGTCCTTTATCTTTCAGCCCTCGGGAAAGGATGAGATGAGCTTACTGGTCTTCCTCCACACCTGAGCACCACGGGCACAAACTGGAACCCAGACTCCAGGTGTGTAGCACAATCACGCCAGTCTGACTGACCGAGAGATCACATGTGGTTACACCTAGTTTGATGTCACTGTTGTACCTCAAAGCGTGTTTAAACGTGATTAATCTGCTGAGGAAGATGTTTTAGGACCTTTTTTTTTTTAATCTTTCTAATTTTATTAGTGTATCTTAAAAAATTTCTGAAAAAATGTTTTATAAAGATGGAAATTATTTTTTTGGTACGCATCCCAAATTATACGAATTTAAAAAAAAAATTAAAATGTAAAAAAGTATTGAGATCTTTTACTTATAGCAATACCACCAGGAAAAAAATAATCTATTGCAGATAAAAGTTCTGCAATCAAGATCTTCCTTAAATAAAAATACACAAGTATCAGCAAAATGTACTTTAAGAATTAAAAGATGAAATTAGTCGTTAAGAAAAACATCGTGATTCAGAGTGTTTTAATTATAATATATGACTCAGGTATTTACTAAGGTAAAGTCCCTCAAAATTTTACTTTAGTACAGTACTTGAGTAAATGCCCTCAGTTACTTTAAACTCACTTTGCTAATTTCTCTAATTTGAATTAAAAAAGACACATATAGTGGCATCCCTCTATCCCATTAATGTCTGGCCTATGTGTATTTTAATGCAGATGCTGAAAATTCGAGGTATATCTCTAACACTAGTGTGTGTGGTTGTGCGTGTGGCCGCCTCACTAGGATCGTCAGAGAAGGTTATTTCCTGCCTGATGCCAGGCTTTGCTGCTTTGGGGGCCCCCTCTGGAACCAAACAAAATGTAGTGCTGGATCAGCCTCCATGTGCCGGTTAGGCAACATGGCAACAGAGTTATTGTTCGGAAGATGAAGAAGCCCTCAGTGTACTCTGTGATTACGCCCCTCAATAACACTGTTTCGTTCATCAAGGGAAAATGATATGTTATTGAATCACTTCTACACAACATACTTAATGATGTTTTCCAGGCAATATAATACATCATAACTCTGCAATGATTGCCCAAGAAAGACAGAGTGAAGAAGCCAATTATGAGGAGAAAAAAAAAACTGCCTTGGGTCAACAATTTTTGGATACCAGTCATTTTTTTGAAGGCACACTGATGTTCTCACTCCCCCTGAGGGAGATGATCAACTCGTCTTTGAAGCCATGATGAGACGCTGAATGAAAGCAAATGAGGGCCTGTCAGAGATGACAGGAGAAACTCATAAGCTCCCAGTGTCTCAGTGGGCTCCGGTGGGAAAAGCAGAACCAGAGGGGTGGCCCCCTGGAATCTTCCAGAGTCGGACGGTGACAGGTAGTTGGCTCGTTGATATCAGGACCTCTGTGCGAGATGGCTGCTGACATTATTTTGTTGTAAAGGAGATCAAGACTCAAAATGATCACAGAGCAGTGCTAAACAATCACAAAGTGACGCAAGGTGACCACAAAATGGTAGATGTCCAGTGGCCTGATAGTTTAGGTGGATACAACAAAAGTGCAATGCCCACGGTCGATGCCCGGCTGTTACATGTGGTTCACCACCCTTATTCCCTGTCTCTCTGCAGACTGTCTAATAAAGGCAAACATACTGAAAAAAAAAGCTAAAAATTGTAAACACAAATGTAAAACATACACAAAAAGACCCGAAAACATCACAAAGAAACACAAAATAGCCACAGAGAGCTGCAAAACGACCAGAGAGAGAGAGGGACACAATACAACCACAAAGAGACACAAAATGACCACAAAGAAAAACATAATGCCCACAAAGAGTGACACAAAGCAACGACAAAGACACAAAACAACCACAAAGAAACACAAAATGACCGCAGAAAGATGCAAACCGACCCCAGAGAGACACACACACAAAACAACGACAAAGAGACACAAAACAAAGACAAAGACGCAAAATAACCACTGAGTGACACTAAATGACTACAAAGAAAAACATAATGCCCACAAAGAGACACAAAACAATCAGAGAAAGTGATCAACCTTGTCGCTACACTCTCCTCCTCTTCCTCCCGGCTTTACTTCTTCTGACCCCACACACACACACACACACACACACAAACAGCCCTGTGGCCATACCATCTATGACACCCAGACCTCTGAAGATGACAGATGCTGGCCACCGCTGCGGTCGGATGACGGCTTGACGGGTGGAAACACAAACAGAGACATGGCACGGACGACTACACCGGGCTTCCCCTGCCTTACAGCTTCCTACCCACAGTCATGCACCCACTCTCAACCACACTCTCATGATTAAGGCGTACTGTATGTTTCAGTTAGCCAGAGCATGTGGTTCACAGAGCTCAAGAGATAATAGATTTTGATGGCACATTATTGTGTTATTTGAATCCTTTAATGACAGTGATGATTTAATAAGTGCGAGCGCTGGGAATGAAGCCCACAGACAGCTTAATTGTGCAGCTGTAGAAATTGCAAATAATCATAGACGACATTCCAGACTTATTTTTCAGAAATGTTGCTGGTTGCAAGAACACTCAGCTCTGCCCTTTATCTGTGTTTTTCTCTCTCGGACGCTGTTGACCTGGGAAAGTTTTGTTTAGGTCGTAACGGAGGTCAGAGTGTGTGGACGGCTGTGTGTGTGTGTGTGTTTTTTGTGAGAGAAAAGCAGAGGAGTGCCATACGTTGAGCAGGGGGAGTCGGACGTGAAGGTGCGTGAGTTCTTATCGCGTCCTATCATGGCAGCTGCAATGTAATCCCCTCTGTTAGCGCTGCAGGTGTTTTTGTGGAGCGGCATGGGAACAACCTCCCCATGGAGTTTCCCATTTGAAGGGCGTGGGTTGGGATTGGTGGGGTGGACTGCTTGTTGGACCGTTCAAGGGGGGGATACCAGTAAAAATTTGCAGGGCGTCTTTGCAGCATGAAATCAATTCTCAACCCATTTTTCTGTTTTTTGTCTTTGCCTCACTTGGAAACTTTGTTACACGAATACGTCTTTGTAATACATTTAATTTATATACTATTGTTTAAAGCTAGCACAGGCTACCAGTGTGGCTGGAAATAAAGAAGGGTCAGTAGCAGTTGATGTCTCTTTGTGAATGCAGTAGGCTTCCGACTAATGAGTAGTCTCATGACTGAAACAAGAGTCTACGGCCTCGGTAGCTGCTCTTTGAGGCTGTACCCAGCCACAGCAGTGCTTTGAGCCAAATGCTGACATAAACTGGTGTAATATCTGCTATGCTTCCCATCTTATTTTTACTAGTTAGATTTTGAAATTTTACTGATTAGCAGTAAACAAAAAGTACAGCCGAGACTGAAGGGAATGTAGATGACGATGGCGCTGGATGCAAAGTCATAGGCTCACCCGAGTCATTGGGATTCATCATCTGGGAGCCATGAATGCCCATCTGAGACTACATGGCTGTCCATCCGATGATTATTGAGATATTTCGATCCGCACCAACAGACAGACCGACAGGCACACTGAAGTTGCCATCCCTAGAGCCAAGCCACCGGCATGGCTATAAATGACTGTCACAATTACAGTGCCAGAGGCCCCAGCTGACATATTCAAACTGCTTGTTTTGTCCGAGCTGACAGTCCAAATCCCAAAGATACTTTGTTGAATATCATAGAGGACAAAGAAAAAAAAGGCAAGTATTCATATTCTCTGTGAAGGTCGAAACAGAGGCTTTTTATTTTGCTTTAAAAAAAAAAAAAAGCTTGCACCGTAAATCATCATCAAAATAGTTGCCAACTGATCAACTAAGTATTTCAGCTTCAGAACTGACTGTGTATCATGGAGGAAACCCAGCATCCCCTGTCTCTGGAAGCAGAGAACACACATACAGTAAAAGGTCATTTATCATGCTGGCAAGTGGTTTAGAGAGATAATTTTAATCTGTCTTTTTTTTTTGTCTCCTTTAATTTTGTGCAATTCATCATTATTACTTTGAGTTATCCAAACTGCAATTCGGTTCTTTTCTCCAACCTCAGGGCAAAATCCATCATTTCAACACCGCCGGCTGCTCAATTGACCGTCACACGTGTCTACGCCGTCTCTACACCCAGTGTATCTCGTCACCCACTGTGAGGAGCTCAGCCACCGTCCAAGTCCACCCCAGCCTCTAAAACGAGGCCCCCCCATAGAGGTATGCACTCAGCCTTGTCATAGCTCTAGGCAGTGCATGTTCTTGTTGTGGGTTGAGCAACTGCATTAGTCATTTCGCATTCCAAATTCCTACCCCATGCCGTATTTACAACTCTCTGTCTCTCTGTCTGTCTCTCTCTCTCTCTCTCTTCTCCCTCTTTTTCTGCACTAAATCCATCTCCCCACATTCTCGTCACCATTTAATTTTCCCTCTCTGCGTTGTCAGGGTGTGGGGATTAGGCCCAGCCACTGATGGTATCTAAGTGCCTTCTCTTCAGAGGCGGAAGTGGTTGCAGGGTTTTTAGATGTTTGACTCGGGGCTCAGAGGTTCTGATTACAGGACGGGGCTGCGCTTTGTGTCCTTGAGCAAAGTATCTACCGCACCTTCTACGCTTCAGTTAACATCTACTGTTCTTACACAAATGAGTGATGTATAAACCTGGCGGCTCTGTCAGTTGCTATGGATAATATCTTTTTGCTAAGCAACGCAAATATAATACATATCTAAAAAAAAAAATCAAAAAAAAAAAATTCACCCTCGGTCTGTCAATTCATCTTCATCTGTCAGGACAGAGTTTGGTGCTGCAGCCCAGCTCGGCATAGTAACCTTTACCTGAACCAGACCAGCGCAGACACAAGAGATAGTGTTACCGCCAGCATCGCCCTATATCATTGGAGTCATTCAGTGTCCCAGGGTGACACAGAGAAGCTCCGGCGTACAGCGGGGCCAACTGTGCCCCCCCCTCACCCCACCCCACCCCACACCCGCACAGGAAAAACCTCACTACAAACACACACACTCGCATATCACTGCCACTGAAGTGACCACAGGTGTGCACACGGCAAGTATGCACACACACGCATATGCAAAAAAAAAAAAAAAAAAACATTCTGCCCTCACCTGTCTCCTGTCAGGACTGTTTCAAACACATACACAGACACAGGAGCTTGCGTACTGCGCCCCTGCTCCGTCCAACCCCCCACCCTGCTCAAAAAGCAGCCACCCTCGGGGCTTGTGCGTGCGAATCCGGCTGTGGACTCAGCAGCCCCCATCACTGCACCCCCTCCACTCAGGGTAGCGAGGGAAATGAAGGCTTTAGGAGTTCATTATAAAACAACAACAGCAGCAGCAGGGGATAGGCCTCCTGGGGCCACAAACTATCCCTCCTCATCCCTCCATCCTCATCTTTTTCCTTTATGTCCTTCAATACCTCGACCCCAGTCCACCCTGCTGCCTGCGACACACTCCTCTGTCTCGTTTCTTTATCCCACAACTCCGCTGAGAAAAAGGTGGCTTTTTTAATACGTAGCATTCATGCTGAATAAAGTTAAATATTGATCCGCAATATTATAATATGGAGAGTTAATATGGTCAGTCAGTAGTCTCACCATACGAACTTGTTTGACCTCAGTCATCAGAATGACGGCTGACGCAGGAACGGATCACTGAACTGAGGTTTTCAACTTTATTGTCCAAGAAGGGAAATTAATACTGTAACAAATGATGCATGCAATGGTTTATAGTGGTTGTATAATGCTGTTATTAGATGGACTAAAAAAAAATAGTCGCATTCCAGTGGAAACCATGTATCTCCAAAATGTCAACTTTTTGCAAGTCAAAAAGATCAGCTCTGCTTTCAGCTTTGTGAAAATACATTTTCCAGCCAGTCCAATGGGCTTTAAATGTTGAATTTAAAGGAACACTTTCAATGAGACTATGTAAATTTTGTTAAACAATATCCACCGTAGCAAAAGTGGAGAGGGTTCAAAAAGTCAAACTGGCTTAGTAATCTTGTATATAGAACAAGACCTTGCTGAATTTTGTTAACATAAACTATCATTTTGCAACCATTAGCTACTGGTCATAACAGATCAAGTAAGGATGCAGCAGCAAAATGCCTGATTGTGTTGCACTTAGAAGAGACGTGAAAAGAAGAAAGGTTTCAAGAAGAATGTGTTTTCTGCAATAACAATGATTTGTTTTTAACATGAGGAAAACCTTTTACCCTTCCTTATTTCCCATTTTTTTAAATATGAAATTAATGACAGTTGGCTCGTCCCAGGAATGTCCGACAGGTTTTTCTTCTTCCTATAAATTACATTTTTAAAAAAATGGGTGAGGAATGCACCCGAGACATGCAGAATAATCATCATAGAGATAATTTGCACCAATAATATCATGTACTATACATCCACCCACAAGCATTTTAAAAGTAATTAATCTTGTGAGAGAAAGTTGGTAATTTTAAAATTATTTCATAGTTCTCTGAAATGCTTTTGGTCTCAAGTTGATGTTCTAATAAGGAATAATAATGTGTAATCATAGTAATTAGAGAGCAACATCAAAAGCAACAGAGAGCACACTAAACATACAATAGCCCTCTGTTCTCCGTAGCTTCATTGATTCCCTGCAAACGGGTGGAAACTTGTGATTCACGGATAATAGCACATAAACTGCTCTCATCGTTGATGCACTCGGGGGGGGGGGGGGGGTAACTTTTCTAATGACAAATTGGGGGGGGTGGAACGCTTTGTAAGGACAGCATTCCTCTGAGTCATCATCGTCATTATGATTGTCATCACGGTTGTTGTGCTGGCCAGAGGCACAACACCTGTAAGCGTGCCCTTCACCCACACCACCAAGGCCACCATCCCAGCCCACCCCACCCCTCTTCGCCTGTTACAAGCCGGTCAAGGGTGATGCAGCGAGGCCACAGGCCTTTCACATGAAAAGGAGGGCAGGGCAGTATCAGCAGGAAGTGGTTTCCGCTCGATAGATGCAGGGTGCAGCGTTTCAGGCAGGTGTATTGCCCTCGCCCTCTGTTGCGTGTGAAAAGTGTGTGTGAATGTGTGTGCGAGAGCACGGTAGAGGGTGACCATCTGCAGCAACTGAACAAAATGCACACATATCTCTTACAAATGTATGTCCATTTATTAATCTTATTTGTTTTAAATAAGAATGTGATGCAACAAGATTAAAGAAAAACATTTAATTTTTAAATATGGATTGTATATATATATATATATATGTATGTATGTTTATACATATATATATGTATATATATATATATATATATATATATATATATATATATATATATATATATATATATATAACCAAATTCAAAAGAACTGTACAAAAATCTAAAATATGATATTTAAAACAAATGCAAAGGAAAAGATGTGTATCTACAAAGAGAATGACTCTGCATAGCTCGTAAATCTCACTGTTATTCGCCAAAAGATGAAGTGAGGTAGAAAAATATCGATTCCACAATGTCATACGCCTGGAGACCTGTCATGAGTTATATTCATATCAAATATACAGTTCAGAATCGCTCACACAACAAACTGGCCAATAAAAATAAACCTTCTGGCTCTAGCGTGCACTTTTGACCTGCACACATGGACACACTGATTTGGACATGAGCGTGAGGGAGTAAACATGGCGATTTTCTTTGATTAGCAATTTGCGAAAATAAGGAGCGTGATTGGCCCAGTTCAAAGGCACTGAGAACAAAGATGTGGCTAAATTAGACTTTGAGGGCCGAATCGTTCAGTCGGGCAATTTTAAAGTTGAAAGTCTCTCAAAGTGTGTGGTTCTATAAATAGAAGGAAAAAAAAGAATAGGAGAGCTGGTATGTTCGGAAATTAAGTGTTTTTCATTCTTGTTTGCAGCATTTTTCAAAGATAGTGTTTGGTGTTTCCCTCACTAGTTATTCTGGGTATTTCCCTTTGTTCTGCTGAGCATACATTAGGCTACATGTAGAGATTTCCATAGACATTTCCATAAGAGCAACCGAAACCCGGCTCGTTTCTTTACACAATGACCCAGTTAATGCATGTAGTTACAATATATAGCAGGGCCATTAAACGGCCCTCAAAGCTTCCAGTGGTTCATATATTTAGCCCTAAACATTTTTTTTTCTAACTTCTGCGATTAACTTTAAACTTTGTATCACATGTAGCGACAGCAACTTAAGTGCTTTTTACTCAGAAAAGAACCCAAAGGAGTTCTCCACAGCAGAAAACAGAACACAGCAGACAGAGAGACAGACAGGTAGATTCCTTTTAAGGCCGTTTTAGCCTCAGTGGCAAATTCTCAATTACAAGAAGGATAAAGTATAAAGCAGCAGTACAACAGACACAATGACTGATACAATAAATAGTCAAATAAAAGGGGGATAATTACAATACAACAAAGTCAGTGTCAGAGCTCCCCCGCAGACAGGGTTTGACGTCGTACTGCTGGTGGCATCCAGTCCAGTCCAGTACCTGCTTTTAAGAGCTTGTTTCCCTCTGTCCCCGGAGGGGTGGGATTTCAGTGCATCCAGTGAGAGGAGAGCAGAGAAGTTTGAAAACACGCTCACCTGCCGTTGGGGCCCGTGTATCAAATGGGTGATGATTAGCAAGTAACCGCCAATTTTATAATGTTATAAGTGTGTTTTTCCTCCCAAATTAACATGCAACTCAGAGCCGAGATCTGCAGAGACATGCTCCACTGTGAGATCAGAGCAGTGTGTTGTCTATAGGAGATTACAGTTCAGACATGTTGATATGTCAGATCAATGATGGACCCTTTGTCTCTCACATTTCTCCACTGACTCTTTTTTTTGTTGGCAAGTCTTTGCAGACTCCCTACATTTCTTCTACCTCGTCATTTCTTTATGCGGTTTTGCAGGTATACACTTCCTCCTCTCTCACACACGTCTGACACTCCACGTGGCAGCACCAGCGTACCTGACAGTGGCAGGACAGACTGGTGAGGCGCATGGCTGTGTTGTAACCCCGTCCACAGCACAGACTCTGACAGCTGGTGTCCTTGGCGCACGACCTGCCGCCCGTGCCGGGGGAGTAGCGGGAGGGCCTGCAGAAGCTGGGGGAGTCCTCCAGGTAGACC
The DNA here is from genome assembly GCA_016859345.1 of Istiophorus platypterus. NCBI lineage: Eukaryota > Metazoa > Chordata > Actinopteri > Istiophoriformes > Istiophoridae > Istiophorus > Istiophorus platypterus. Next base: position 6,759,383 of record CM029112.1, on the reverse strand, counting down.
AGGTCGGTGGTGCGAAGGCTCTGGCCGTGACGACGGGGCCCTGCGAGCTCCGTCTCCCCCGTGGCCGCGTTGGTGACGCTCAGCACCCGCACCGCGGTGTCATATCGGTACTTCAGCAGCCGCCCCGTGTCGTGGAAGGGCGACAGCTGCTTCCAGCAAGTCCGTACGGCGCATGAGCCGGAGACGCCGTGACACTTGCAGGTTGTTTTCAGCCCACTCTTCACTGCCTGAGATGGGAGGAAAAAAAATGCATGGGAGGAAAAAAAAGGGGAGAGATGTCAGTTCCTTCAGTTTGATTCATTACCTGAGCCTCTTATCTGGGAGGTCTATCTGGACAGAGTAAGACAGTTTGCTGCAGGGTGCGTAGAGGCTTAGGGTTGGTGGTCTGCAACTAGTGCGCCTTCAGCTTAGTCAAAAAATTTGACATAATGGATTGGGGGGGGGGACTGTGCAGGATGCTGTATTTCATTTACCTCCCATTTCTCACTTGGACAGCTCTTGCAATTTTTTTTCTCAATGTGTTGAAACTAGCTCTGTCTGCCTCTCTCCTGTCTCTCTTTCCTAAAGCCCGAGGCAGAGGTGACAAACAGTGCAGACAGTGAAATCTCTCCACCCTGTTTTTAGTACATGCCTGCTCATGGAAAACATTGATAAGAATTTCTGTGCAAGAAGTGCCAAAAAAATGCAGCAGCGGCTTGCGATGGTGCCCCTGATGTGGGTTAATAGTTCGCTAAGCTTGATGGTCAGTGATGAGAGCGCGATCACTCAGCTCGCTGTCTTGGCTGGGGCCAGAGACAGGTCACACAGAGAGAGCCAGAGGGTGCTTCTGGGTTGAAAAGTTCTGCTCAGTTCCTCCCTTTGCAGGTATGAAAGCCTCAGGGGCTTCAGAGAACCATTACTGAGAGAGACTGGGTTGGGGGGGGGGGTGCCACTTCATGTTATTGTTAACACGGCTCCTCTAAGCCAAATTGGTGAAAAGTGAGGAAAACATTTAACTCAGTCAAGATGAGATAAGATAGATGCCTTCAGTGCTTCCTGTTGTGTTTTTCCTTTTTTTTTTTTCCTTTTTGTCTCCACCAGCTCCAACGTAGGTGTGAGCTTCGGGAGTAAAACCCTGGGGCCTGATACTTCAGAGCTCCACACTGGTGGTTATGAACATTAGGGTGGATTTATGAAGAGCACAGTGATCCTGTAAGTGGAAAAAAATGCTCGCTCGTATATTAAAAAAAGAGGCCATGGTTATAATCGTTCTCTCCGACATGAGACTCTTTAATTTTCTGTAGGGCCGCACAGCAAGCTTTATCATGCCTGAGAACACCTGGCTCCAACGATCCCACAGCCGTCTTGTCTCCCTGCTACACCGTCTCACCCTCTGCCTCGGTGTTATCCACCAAGGCCAGCGACAGCAGTAAATAAGGGGGGGGGGCTGTCTGGCTGGCACTGAGAAAAATTATGCAGGTGGGGATTACTATTCTGTGTCCTCTGATGGTGCAGCAGTGTGTCAGAGGTATAATTGTCGTGTAAAAAATTGCAGCCCGGCTAATTGAGCTAAGTGTGGCTCAGGTATACATGATGTTTTTGATGCCTTGGGCTTGGGTGGCATCGTCATCGTAGAATGAGGAGGGGGGGCAACCTTGCTGCGATATTTCTACTCTGCCCTTTTAGTTTGTTTGTTCACACTCACCCGAATTCCAACGTTGATGTTGTGGCCGTCGACCTGAGCCCTCAGGTCCTTGCTGACCCTCTTCTGGCCGAGGAACTTCTTCAGAAACTTGGTGCTGTATTTCAGGTTGTCTCCGCAGACCCCCCACTGCCACGCTTCTCGGTGCTGGATGCCGGGGGAGTCGTCACATGTGCACCTCTCCATTCGGCCCGAGCTGCATGCTTTGGCGAGTGCGTGGGTCAGCGCCGCAGAGGACACCGCCAGCAGGAAGGCGGTCTCCTTGAAGGCTGGGGATAAATGTGAATAAATAAATAAATAAACAAACAAACAGATAGATAAATAGATAGATAAATGAGAACTGATATATCAAAAGGACATCAACTCAGTTTTATCCAGACACATCTGAAGAGCTGACTTTACTGAGATTACAATGCAAGAACTATTCTTGGCATTGAAAACATTTGTTCTGAGTGTAAACTGAGTATAGCTTTAGGGATTAATTCACAGTTTATAATCATCACAATGTCTTTTGTGCCACAGAATATACCTTTAAGTCTAAATGTTTACAAAGAGCTCACTACGTTGTCATGGTTTAAAACAACGTCAGCATTGTACTGTAAGCTTTTCATGTGTCATAATTCCTCCCCTGACCTTTCCTTTTGGTTTTTGCACTGTTATTTGCTTCACCCAGAGCCGTCACCACGGTATATTTTGATCCAATTAATTATTATTTTGACTAGGAAGGATTTTCCCAGATGAAAGTGGGTAATCACGCCACCCTTTTCCTCTGGGAATGGGCGCTTTCCCGAGATAAAAATAACCACAGGGCTTGAGCACTCTCCACCGCACCACATTTCTTGGCTTTCTACTCCCTCATTACCTCTGTGCTGACCTGTTCATGTTCTCCCACACGCTGATATCCATATGCATAAAGCCTGGGAGAACCTATGGCATTTTCCTGTGCACAGCAGACCTGCAGGGGATTTGAGCTATATAAAAAATGGTAATTTAGTTAGGGCACATTTCTTTGATTTTTTCTTTCTTTTTTTTAGTGCAGCTAATCAATGGTTGTATCAGACCATGCCAGAAAAAATTCAAGTCGACAATTTTTGGAAAGCTTTTTTTCAATGGTTGTTTCAAGTCAAGGGACTTTGCTTGAAATCTTCAGCGAAACAAAATGAAAGAGAAAGCCCTCAGAAGTGTCAGCTGTTGTTTTTGTCTTTGTCACATATGCTTTGGTATTACATTCCCTGGGAGTAGGAAAGAATGACTGTGACTTTAAATGAGATGCACCACGGTGGCTTTATCCCAGCTCTTGAGACAGTTAACTGTGATTTGAGCGTTTGAAACGAATTTCTATGTCATAAAATCAGTGATGCAGTAAGGAAACTGTCGATAAATTTGGGTCTTAGTTTAAAGTTTGTGTTCATGAGGCAACAAAACAAAAAGCAGTGAGGAAAATCCTTTTTTGCATTTAATTTTCTAGCACACACACACACACACACACACACACACACACACACACACACATATACATATATACATATATACATATATATATATATATATATATATATATATATATATATATATATATATATATATATATATATATATATATGAATAGAATTTTCGAAGATGCTTGAGGTAAGTTTAATTGTTCACACACCATTAAATCCCTGGCTGAGACCACATTAACATGTGGTTTGTGAGCCACAACCATTAATAAAAATGACTGATATAATGACAAGAGCCATGTCTGATCACTGTCCCTTGTCTTGGCCCCAAACTTTTATAACAACTCGACCCGTTTGCGCTTCCTTTCCCCTCTCACTTTTAATTGCTTCACTTGGTTTTAAGATAATCTGATGTTGCCATCGGTTTCAGGCAGATATGGCACAGAACTTAGTTTTGGTGTCCATCTCAGAGACACTTCACGCTGCTTCTTCTTCTTCTTCTTCTTCTTCTTCTTCTTCTTCTTCTTCCTTCTTCTTCTTCTTCTTCTTCTTCTTCTTCTTCTCCTCCTTTTTTTCAACATACACTATGTCATCCAGGTGAGTGATGCAGACAGAAAAAAAATCGGGCGGTTGCGCACCTGTCTCACTTCAGGTAACCACAGATAAGGACAAATGAAGTGAGATTAGATGCCAAAACTAACGCGGGTTGAAACGGCAGACCGAATGAACGGCTTACCCCTCTTCAAGAGGCTTCCCCGGCCATCCAGGCTGCAGTTCCAGCGCTCGTTCCTGAACTGATACCGACACTCCAGGAGGCTGAGGCGCACCGACTCCCGCAGCGTCTCGGCCAGGCCGGGCTCCCTGCGACACAGCCTCTTCTGCCGCCTGGTCAGAGTCATCTGCTCGCACTGCTTCAGGTGGGCCTTTCCCGTCGGAGGTTCATTGGAGAACGGACTGGGTAGAAACACCAAGGGTTCCCGACCTGTCAGCCTTGGAGAGGAAAGGAAATAAAAAAACGCATTAGAAAGTGTAAGCCTCGGATAAAATGCAAACCATTGTCCTGCTTTTGATATCAACCGCAGGCCTGTAATGCAATAGTGAAATATTCTCCAATTAATTGGCTATTCTACAACTGGCGTTATTTCCTGATGGAAAGACGTGACTATGACAAATGTATGCGTTGTAACCCAGCTGACTCGTTTTAAGCTCTTTAGGATTTAGTTTTGCCACATGAAAACATTAATTCTCTGGTGATAAATTAAACAAAAAGGGGGAATCATTCTAGTTTCCCCGCCATATCTCTATAAGCCACCGTAGACAGGAATAAAATAGAGGATGATCCAACAAATCCAATAAAATCGCCCCAGAATAGCCAAACAATTGATCTTAATTTGTTGGAAATACGTAACAGATTCCCACTAGTGGTGATCATGGTTTATTGAAACAAAGAACGAGTTGCAAAACTCTGGAGGTTTCCAACAAAACAATAACAATGAAGCTCAATAGTCTGTGCGCAAATGTAACTCGTGCGTAAATTGGCTGAATCGCGTAAAGGTTGCTGTTATGACCTCCTCTAAGGATTCAAACAACAGAGGCGATAAGCACAGGTGATGGGCAGAAGTAAAAAAAGACAGCGGCTGACCCAAAGTAAGCTGCAGTGTGCGAGAGGAGGATGCAGAGCGCAACGAGTCGCAATAGGCAGGCGGTCCGTGGGAGCCTGGAGCGCATGGTGCCGGGTTGGCGCTGCTCTTCATCTCGGTGATTCTTCAACGGAGAAAGTCTGTGCCGTCTGCTCGGCGCACCTCTTTAAGGGGCACCCCACATGCACACAGACTTTCAATCCGGTGCTCCTGGCCCAGTGGTCCGCAGGGAGGCAGGGCTCTTTGAGGGCTGGTGGTGGTGGTGGGGGTGGGGGTGGGGGGGGACATCATATTACTGCACCCTTATTGGACTCTCTCGGTGTTACTGTATGTTCCCTCCCACTGTAACGCCACCCAGGTGGACGAAGCTGCAGGATGACTGAGTTTACCTCCTGGGAAATAGAAATCTCGGATACACTCAGTGACCCATCACTGGGATGTTCGGGTTCTCCAGCCATTCTGGTTACGAACAGGAACCAAACCGGGTCAAACCCATTTTATGGGCAGAGAGACTTTAGACATAATGCATTTGCCTATATATGTCGAAGGGGCTTATTTGTGACTACTTTCTTTCAACTCGAAACACTTTAAATATCTGTTAAAATTTGCCTCTCATGTTTTATTTTATTTTATAATTTGCATAAATAGCTATGTGGTTGATCGGTAGTCTTACAAATGAAAATAAAATGAGCCTGAACTCACATTCAAGGTCTAACCCTTGAAGGGCAGCAAACACCCGCTCTGAAGTGCCCTAAACATGGAGAATAAAAAAAAGGAAATAGCGAGTTTTCCCCTATCTTTGTCATATAAGTTAAAGTCATTGCCATTAGGCAGCATACATCCACCAATCCTGCAAACAAATCACAGCACAGCAGTTGGGAGTCAAGACAGCCCAACATATGAGAAGTAAATGATCCATGAGGTCTGAAATTAAAAGAAGCAAAAATGTAGTGTATCATTAAAGGGATTGTAGCCTGTTCTTCCAATCAAACTACACAGTCCATGTTCTTCAAAAATGTTTTGGTACCCCAGGGGTAAAAGAAAAAAAACGTGGATGAAGCCCCATCTAGTGGTTTCAATACAAAAATTCCATCTGTCAACAATATTGGATTTCATACTGTAAATAAATTGAAGCAAAGCAAATACAAATAATCTGAGGAGATTTAAAGATTACACTGTAGTTGTCACAAGGGCTGGAGCAAATTGTCATTTTCATCATCGATTGATTTTATTTTCTAAATGGATCTTTTGAAAATAGTTGAAAACACCATCAAAGTTTACACTCCAACACCCAAAGATGTACAGTTTTCTATCATGGGAAACGGAAAGATGCAGGAAATCACGAACCAAAGAATATCTTTGTTTTCAAAAGGGACTTTAATGATTCATCGATTACAAGAACAATTCTCAATTATTCTTTTAACAAATGATTGATTAGTCATGAAATCGTTACAGCTTTAGCTGTTAGTATAAGTTAGATTAAGCCCCAAAAAGCATCTGTCTACCTTATTATCAAAGTTCTATTTACAAACCAACTTCCATCGCAGCCACAGAGAATCAGTATTTTAACAATTGATAAGTATTGAGGGACAATGTCATATTTCTTGCAAATGCTTTTGTAGCCTCATGTTCTCACAAGAAGTCGAGGAGAGTTCTGGTTCAATAAATAGCTCAACCATCAGTTTGTTTTTGTTTTTTTTAGTTAACGAAATATTTATAAAACCTGCTGTTAGTCAAAACCTGCTGTTTGGTTTACCTGACTGGTCTAATGCTTCAGTGGTACACCAACAGAATGCAGTAGTACAGCATCTTACTGGTCACACTGGTTAGACTGGCATCAGGCCTTTGATGGGGCACTCCCAAGGTCTACATGTCCTCACATCACTGTAGGATCTCCAACAATCCTGAGCAGAGAGCCGGGACAGATGGGCCTCAGTTCTTCCTCCACAAGAGGTTAACTTCCACCTACAAGGTTCTCAAATTCCTAATTTTGCTCCACCAAATTTCACAATTTCAGTTTTAATTCTTTATCAACATCTCTCTATGCAGTGTTTTCTAACTGTCTGTGAGTTGGCAGATTATTCTTGAAGTGGTTCGTTGTCCAGTAAGCAGAAGTTTGTTTGAGTTTGTGAGTGAAAGTATGTAATATATTTGTAACTGTTTGTGATCTGATGATGTGACAGGAAATAAAAGTTCTCTCCAGTTCTCTAACATCAGTTTTTATTGTTAGATGGATCTTAACATTGGGTCAGTTTTTCCATGCGGTGACGAATCAGTTATGTAGAAAAAGGCCCAAATTTCTTTTTTTTTTTCTTTTTTCATTTCTCATTGCGGTTTTTGGTATTAAAGGCAGCCAATAAAATCCCTCACGACAGATGTATCATCTCCACAACACTTATTTGACCATGGATTAAGCACCAATAATTAAAAGATGGGGCTAATGTTATTAAAACAATCTTTTTATGTACAAATGCCATTAAAAGCCCAAAACCGACCATGTTTTCCTGCAGTTCTCGATACTCTCCTACCCCGTCTGGCCCCAAGCCCCCTGGTTCCCTGTGAGGACATAAATCTTGAAAACTGGGTCACTGATATAAAGTTAAATTTCTTTAAAAAAAAAAAAAAAGGCCCAGTAATCATTCCAAAACAGCTGTTACTGAGGTCTTTAAAACTTTTACTCAAATGGGAGTAAATGGTGCATTTAGTGGGGATTACTTTCAGCTGTGGATTAATACACAGTTGTTGCGCTGGTGAGTAGCTTGATGGTGTGTGGGACCGAGTTAGACCAAACACCAGTATCCATGTTTATGGTAATGGAGGAACATGTCATTCAGTGCAAAGGGGAGACTTTTATTTTGTTTTTTTTTAAGTGTCTGGAAGGCAGTGGAGGCCAGTGGCACAGAGGAATAAGCCTCGGCTCTCACATCGCCCTACGTTCATTGTTGGTTTTATTCTTTTTTTTGTGGGATTTGTTGACAAGTAGAAAATTATTTTTTAAAAGTGTCAAGAGCCTCGTAGTAAGCGCAGTACCGCCATCGTAGGGCCTCCATGCACCCTCCTCCTCCTCCTCCTCCTCTTCCTCTTCCTCCTCCCTTCACCTCCACAAACTCATAACTCCGGTCCTCCGAGCCGTTCGGTGGTGGCGGCGCGCCATTGCGACAGCGATGCCTGCCTTCAAAAAGGGGCACGAAGAAGAAGAAGAGGCGGAAGATGACGACGAAGAAGAAGAAGAAGGCGACGACTACGACGACGACGACGACGACGACGACGCCGGAATACGCCATTTTGTCGTCGAGCGGCCGGAGAGGCGGTGAAGGATCGAGAAACGTTAGCGAAGGTACGAGTTTTATTTAAAATCGTTCGCCGTCCGAGTGTCGCATGTAAAAATCCACGTAGAAATACGCGTTAGAGACCGGGACCCTGTCTACGTTCCCATGGTTACAGGCGGCGGTAAGTCGCGGGAGATTGAGGTGAAGTTCGTTAGCCGTTTCCTTAGCAGTTTAACTTTAGCACGGCGAAAGAAGTTTTAAACGTGTGATCGCTCAACGTTGATCCATCTTAAACAACAACCGGTTGATTTTTTTTTTCTGTATTTTCGATCTTTCTACGTATTGAGTCAGTTCCGAGCTTTAATAAGTCGATGTCGGCGACGAGGCTTAAAAAAAAAGAAGAAGCTAAGCTAGCTTTTTAGCTGCAAGCTAGCCGAAGATTACCTGTCAGTGTCACTTAAAACAGCATTAGAATCACTGAAATGTCGTTAGGATCAGAGTTTAAGCTATATTAAACACTAAATACTTGTTTTTTGGCGTTAGACTCAACTACCCGGTCTCAGTGTAACCATAACTGAAGGCTGTGCAAAATACAAGATGTCGTTTCAGTGTATTTTACTTTTAAACGAAGTATTTGTACACGGACGTATACACGTGTATACAGACGTCCGGGGAAAGGTGGACTGATGCTGCGTTCGTCTGTATTTGACCTGAAAACCTATTACTTATCTTTTACATGGAGCACAAGCAGAATTTCACAAAATGAATCATCCATCAGAATAAAATCTCAAACCTGTCGTTCCTGTTTACATAAGGGAGCATCCACTTAACAGCACTTCCTCTTTTGTCTGAGAAGCTGGATGCTGACCCTAGATTGTAGAATGAAATATGTTTTAATTAGGATTTAATCAATACAGAAAGTAATTAAAACAGATACTGAAAATGATGAGAAACTGAGCAATTTAAAACTTTTTTTTTTTTTACTTACATGTTATTCTTCTACGGCTACAAGTAATGGTTAATTTGATTATCAGATAATCTATTTATTTTTTCTTTTCTTTATCCTGGTTAAGCAGCTTAATCACTGAATCCAATAAATGTCAAAATACTGAAAAATACCCATCACATATTTCCAGCGTCATCGGATATTTCCACATAATCTGTTTTTATTTTATGTTTTCTTCCATAAGTGACCTTTTGTCTACCTTTCAAATATCTACAGAGCAATACCAGCCTCTGTCACTGCTTTCTTTTTTAATGGTGCACCTTGCTTGATCATAGCATTTTGTCTTTTGCTAATCGATGAGCCTCTGTTCTCTGGCCACTGTGTTTGCCAGTTTGTGTCAGCTGTTACTTCATCAGACTGAGGTTTCATTAAGAAAACTCTGATCTATAATTTCCGATTTAATTAATTACTTCCTTAAGATATATATTAACATTTTATTGCAAATATTTGGGATAGCTAAAACATAAGGGTTTGTGTTGAAACCACTTGGAAGCAAAGGTCAGGTTTAATGCTACATTTGTTCGAACAAACAACCAGTATTGTATCCAAACTGCTCTGGCCTTCAGCATAATCTCAGAATATTAGAGTTGGTGGGAGCTTTTATTTTTTAATAAAACTAAATACCTTTAGAGCATTATTGAAAATTATATTTTTCTGAACATGATCTAGTGTTTTCCATCTGCTGGAGTTGTGTTCTGTTAAAAGCAATGCAGAGATGCAATCACAGAAATTGTGAAATGATTTCCACACAACATATTCCTATTAAACCAATCCTTTGTGTTTGACCACAACTGAGTGTGGTATATTAGTGTAACAGGGAGACTTCTCAAATGTGATTAATGGGCTTAGTATAGAAGCTAAACTCTTTGGCTGGAGTCACGTTGGCTGATTGTATAAGGTTGGTCATGTTACTACAGGATTTTAACAACCATCTTCACTCAGGTTTGCAAACATTGTACTGGATAAGAAGTAGGAAATACAATAGTGTTTTTTTTTTTTTTTTTTTTTTTTGCTAAATGGCTGACTCTGCTCACAAGCACATACTGTAGCTGCTAGGTTATTTTGAAACACTCCTTAATGGAGTTCACACTAACAATCAGTATTCACACAACCAGCTCTTCAGCAGCTGTAAAACCAGTTGAAAGCTGTTTTCCTTGTTTTTTAACTGAAGATCTACCAACATGGTTGCCTTCACCTACAGTGGGCTAGAAACATTCAGGCAGTTAATCGATTAGTTGGTTGACAGAAAATTAATCTGTAACAAATTTTGATAAATAGTTGTTTCCCAGTTTGTGGATTGGGACCCTTACAATGGGTTGCAGGATAAAGCTGAGGGATTACAGGATGATTATCAGGATAGAAACACAGAAAAAAAAATACATTTCTGCTTCACATAGTTATGTATATTCTTCCAAGGTTCATTATTCGAACAAAATGTGGATAACTCTCAACATTTTGGTTGAACTAATCACATCTGGTACCTAAATGCTACTGATGACAAGTGGTTCTAAAAGGAATTTGCTTAATTTGGAACCACTAGTTTACGCAATTTTATTTTATTTATTTATTTTTAATTAAAGGCAAAAATGCCAAAAAGTTCACTGGTCACATTTTTTTCAAGTGTAAATATTAACTTCTTAAGTGCATCATTTGGTTTGGTCTGTTGGGTTGATCAAAACAAACAATTTTAAGATGTTAAATTGTGACACTGATTTTCTACATATTTCCGACATTTTATAAGCCCATAGAATTATTTGATTTAATAGAGAAAATAATTAAAGATTAACTGAAAATGAAACTAATTGTTGGTTGAAGCCCTAAAGGGGAAAATGTTATGTGATGTCAATATTTCTTACGTAAAATAAGAATTTCTAACTACCTACACCATAAATAATGAGCAGCAGGACTTGTTGTCAGTCCCTAAGAATTGAAACAAAAGGGATTCTTTTCTAGGCTGGACATTTTGCAATAGACATACTGCAAGGAAATCAGTTTTAGAAGAAGTAGTGATATTAATTTCTCTACTGACAATAGATGCAGTTGTCGAGATTCTAGCACTGCCAGAGGACATGTTGTTTTCTTTGTTACCAACTCTTGTTGATTTTTGCATTGTTTGTTTGTTTTTTTTAAACATAGTGGTGCTTATCTCTTGGGTGCTTTCTACCTGTATATAGAATACATTACGCAGCTGAGCAGAACAAGCTCAAGCACGTTGTCTCTAGTTGTTACCAGACATTTATATAAAAACCTTAAAAACACTGGAATGCAAAAAAAAGTGGGTATGCCAAGGAAAATGCAACAGAAATGATATGAAGCACTTGATCATTGTATTACTCTAGACTTCAGTGGTTGTTTATTTCAGCAGTAATTTTCCTGTCATGAAGTATTATATTATCTAGTAAGGATACAGGATTAGCAGTATTGGGGTGAACAGACAGAAATGTGACTGTTTTGATTGTTAAAGTAGAGCTGTAACAATTACTTAGTAACCAATTTCAATGTGAGAATTTGCTGTTTTTCGTTGTCTTTGATTATAGTAAATGTTTTCTTTGGATTTTTGACTGTTAGCTAACAAAACAATACACTTAATTACATCACATTAGACATTAAACAATCTTGATTGCCAATTTTACAGGTCACACATATATTTTTTTTTAATTGAGAAAATAAATAATAATTAAATAAGTAAAAGATAGATAGATAAGATAAGATAAGATAAGATAAAAAAGTAAATGGACCGATAATCACGATAAATTGCTAATTGCATCCCTAAAGTCATTTATCAAGTATAAACAAAAATTCCCCCAATGCAAAGAATTACTCTAAGATATCAGTTTCACATCTTTATAAATTAAATAAGTTTTATTTTCTGTCGTTTTATGCAAATTTAATTCTGTAACAGTTGTTAGTCATTTTTGTTTTTTGTTTTTTTTTTTTACATACTGAATGGCTAATAAACCTTTTAATTAAACCAAACGTCAGCTGGGGAACCTAAAAGAGAGATGTCTCACTTCAAACATACAGAGCAAAGTGGGCAGCGACTGCCTGGGCTCACATTTGTTTTGTAACTATGCAGCTAAACCTGACTGTTCAGAACGGGTAAAATGAGACAGACAAAGTGATGCAAGTTAAACTCAAGATCGTGGCTGATCTGGACGGGTTTTATGTGTCATCTGGCCTGAGTTCATATCCTCCTGTCTGTGATGATGATATCTCTTTTGAATGACTGCTCTTCTGTGTCACTGAAAATATCTAAAAAAAAAACCAAAAACAAACACAAAAAACGAGAGAATGTGCACATAACGGAGAAACTGAAATGAAATTTAAACTGTATTAGGTTTTTAATTATGTAATATAATTACATGTACTTTTATGCTGTTATGAAGTATTTCGAGGTGTGTTTATGAAATTATCACTCAAAGCTGGAGACTTATGTCATGTGAAGGCAGTCTTCACATGAACAGGGTCAAACGCAGGTTGCAGATGTGTTCACCATAGTGCCTCATATGTTGATCTGTGGATAGAGTTGTATAATTAGCCGGATGGGTTATAATAAACTTCAGTCAAAAAAGGAAGCTAAATTAAGTCACGTTGAACTGCCAAAGTGGCTAACTTGTCTCCACTTTGATGTAAAGACAGTCATCTCTGCCAGCAGATTAATAAGGATTATGGTTTATCTTGTTTACCTCAGCACTTACCATCACTAGCCTGTTACCATCTGTTTGCACCCTTTTATTGACTTTGTTTTGCTTTTGGAGGCGTGTTCACAGCAGCTGTGTGCTTAAAGGGCAATATTCTGTGGGGCAATTTTTTTGTTTCATAAGTAGGGCTAAGATGAACTTGAGAAATCACAGAAGAGCATTTTACAGTCATTAAAATGCACATACACATTAGTATTCAGGTTTTAAGGGGCTTTATAGGCCATGCAAGGTGGCATTTAGTGCTGTCTGCAGCAACATCGCCAGCTGTCCCTAGCAGACAGACATCGACATCCGCTTCTAAAACACTTTGACAAGCTCTCTGTCATTGTTTGCAGTGTGGTGCCACACTTTTAGAGACGTGACCGCTCGATATCCATTGTCCTTCCGCAGGTGAGCAAGGATGGGGAATTTTGGCAGCCTATTCAGAGGATTGTTTGGCAAGAAAGAGATGAGGATCCTGATGGTAGGACTGGACGCTGCTGGAAAGACCACCATCCTGTACAAGCTCAAACTGGGAGAAATTGTTACCACAATCCCCACCATTGGTGAGTCCTCTCCGGCGTCTTCGTGAGCATAACTTACGGTGACTCATACCTTGGCATTGATGATCATGCAGTATGAAAACTCAACATTTTTAACTTTGTCTTTCCCCCTCTTTCATAGGTTTTAATGTTGAGACGGTAGAATTCAAGAACATCAGTTTTACGGTGTGGGACGTTGGTGGTCAGGACAAGATCAGGCCACTCTGGAGGCATTACTTCCAAAATACACAAGGTATGATGCTTTTAATGTTCCCAAATCTTTCCAAGTCTGTTGCACAGGCATCAGCCCATTTTTCCTCCCGTTGCACGTGAAGATGTGTAACCACTTCCTTCATACGAACCTTGCCTCTTTTCCATTTTCAGGCCTCATCTTTGTTGTGGACAGTAATGACAGGGAACGAGTTGGTGAGGCAAAGGAGGAGCTGATGCGAATGCTGGCTGAAGATGAGCTGAGGGATGCTGTGCTGCTTGTTTTTGCCAACAAACAGGTGAAATTGTGTCACTGCTTTTTAAAAACAGAAACATTAGTGGGAGAACTTGGCACCCATGGACTGATCTTTGTCAACCAGTTAAGTTATTGGACATGGGATTGGCCCACTACCATTTGATAGGTATGATCAAAGAAAACCCCCAAATACGAACCCATTTGTAGAAACAAATAACTCCTTTTCCTCATCAGTATGCAAAATTTTAAAGTAAGAAGTTATTTTGTCATTGCAATTTAATTTTCACAATTAAAAGTTAAATATCTGTATATAAGATACACAACAGAATAAGAAAGAACCAACCCTAAAAATGAATTAAAACATTTCTGACTTTTAAAGCCAGGACCAGAAAACATGCTTTTCTTTTGTCATCATAATTATTTTCGAATTGTTATTATTATTATTTTTTTTTTCATTTGAGCACTGAAATTTATGAACTATACTTGAATCTTTAGCATGGATTTTATCTATGAGTTGAAAACTCAATTAATTTGTAAGAATTTTAAAAACTAAAAGTAAATTAAATATGCTTAATTGTGCGTAAAACATCACTCACAGTCTAATTGTATTTACTCTAAATAATTAATTGCATTACAACTGTGAAAAAGTGGAAACGGCAAACATGGTGGAGCACAGTGTAGAATAAAATAACACCAGCAGCGACACTTAATTCATGAGTGTAGTGTCCCAATGTCATTACCAATATACTCCCCTCATGTAGCTGCAGTCACACAAGTTCAGCACTCAGCTGGTCATATGCTACTGATACCGAAACTTAGGTATAATTGTTCAGTGCTGTGTATTGAACCAATACCAGCACTCCTTCCTCAATGTGAAGTCTGTAGATCTCACTGTGCAACAGCGAGTAACATAGACCTGAAACTAATGATTATTTTTATTATCTATCTATCTATCTACCTATTTATTTACTTATTTATTTGGTTTTAAAACATGTAAAAAAAAAGTTTTGTTTTGTCTGTCATCATCTGTCTGAAAACCCAGAGATATTCAGCTTACTATCAGAGGACTTTGAGGGGAAAATATAAAAAATGTTCACGTTCAAGAAGCTTAATTTCATCTTGATGGAGTAAATGACTAATTGTCGCAACTCTTGCTGGAACTATATATCCTGTCTTAACTGTGTGTTGAGATTTTCATTCACAAACTTGACTTCAGTTATATCACTGATATAAGTTAGCACTGGTGTAAGTTTTTCATAAAGCTGCCTTATTTTGATTTTTAAATGGTGATTATGAAAAATAGATACCAATCCAGTGTATTGAATCAGTCATCTGCGTAAGATATTTATTAAGCCATTGGTGATTGCAAGTGGCCTTAAAAACCTACCTGTGCAAACCTTAACAGGGCAAGATAGTTGCCTTTTCTCCCCTTGTTTGTTTACTGTTGTGTTTCCTGCTTTCAGGACCTGCCCAATGCCATGAATGCGGCTGAGATCACTGACAAGCTGACTCTGCACTCCCTGCGCCACCGTAACTGGTACATCCAGGCCACATGCGCCACTAGTGGAGATGGTCTCTATGAGGGTCTGGACTGGCTTTCAAGCCAGCTGAAAAACGCAAAATGATCCATCACTCCCCCTCCCGTCTGTCATCTCTGTCTGCAGTGTAATGGGAGACCGCACTGGCCCTGGTCTCACTCACCCCTTTTCCTCTTTTTCCCCTGAAGAGTCGGACCTTCGGCCAGTGCTCCCCTGCATCTGTGTACTGTATGGGTGTGTGAGTATTTTTGGATGAATGAATGTGTGTTGGTATGCATGAGCCGAATGGGAGCAGCCCCGCTGTGCCTTGAACACAGTTGACTCTCAAACACCTCCTCCCTCCAGTGTCAGCACATCCACAGGTACTGGTTTTCACAAGGCAAAGGACGACACAGGATGCGTCCTGTGTGTTTGTCATCTTTCAAGAATCTTTGTTCAAAAAGGAAAAAAAAAAAAAACTGGTAGTGGCATTAAGGCCTTTGTGATAGCTGTTTATTTTTGCCCTGCAAAGATTCACACTATACCACAGTGTAACCTGTCATGTTTGATCAAATAAAATACCTGATATCCAAGATCAGTCCAAATTATTTTGAAAATTACAAGCTGTTGCAGATTTAAGTTTTAACCCTGGATGCTCGTCCATTCGTGCTTCCAGTTTAATTTTTCAGAATTTTTGATTCAGTTTTTAAGGCCATCTCCTGTAGGTCATCGTAACAGTAAGGTCAAAGTCCTATTCAGCATCTGTCCCACATTTGTCGAATCATTCCTTTTTAGGTTTTAAATCCACTCTAGTCTCGCCTCCCCAACCCTGATATTTCTTTTCATTAGGCCTCGTGTTTTACGCACAGAGGTTTAAAAAGATCCGTTAGAAAAGGCAAATGTTTTCAGTGTGTGTTTACAAGTGGAGGTGTGTTGAGTGTGACTACAGCGTCATCTTGGTGCTGTGTGGGTTCCAGCTACATCCAGTCCATTCAAACGACTAGGCTTTTTTCTTTTCTTTTTTGAGTTGCTCCCACTCTGGCTTTTTATTTACTGATAGTCTTATTGTCTCTTGTACTTAGTCCTTTTGGTTAGGGTTTGTTCTTCTTTTTTTTTTTTTTTTTAAATGTCACTTGATGCACGCATGACCTGGTTTACTTTTGCATGAGCGGACATGCCAGGTGTGCAGTCTTTTGAGTTAATTGCTCTCGGGACCAATTGGTTGGATTCAGGAACGGCTCATTGTACTCGGTTCAGTTTTGGATTTGTCTGCAGAGCGTGGAAGTCACCTCCTCCCGTGTCTTCCAGAGGGCGCACACGCTCTGGACCCAATTTTCAGTGCTGTGACAAGACGGTACAGTTTTTTGTTCCAGCCCTCGTTTGGATCAGCACTGTAAATGCCTCAATGCTTCAGACTTAATAATGTTTTCCCTGCATGTATCCAGGGCACTTCCCCCTCGGTGGTATTTACATCATGTCTCCTCGATTTCTCTTGCACAACAGAGGCCTTAGTGAAGACAGCCGTTTTATCCATCAGCCTCTCCCGTGAACCCATAGACGATAGCCCTTCCTGTTGCTCTGTGCTAGCAGGCAGTTGAAATTTGCAAGTTAGAATGTTACACCGTTTCAGCCAGTAATGGAATAGTTTCCCACACATTCATTGATCCCAAATGCTCCTGCAACTAATAAGAAAACAGTCTTGAAAAATGCACACCCCTTACTGAGTGAAGATGACTTTAAGGTCACAATATCAAACAGACCTCTAAAGGGAAACTAATTTTCCCTTTTTTTTTCTTTTGTTTTCTTTGTTTTCAACAACTGGACATTTAGATGGCTTCTTTGAAATTTTGAGTAAATTTTGACTAATCTTTTGGGCTTTCTTTGTCCTTATGTTATGGCATATCCTAAACATCCTTAGAGTTCATAGATGTGTTACGTAATCTGGTATGCAGCAAGAAATACAAATGTGTATATAATAATCTGTAAGAAAATGTATTTTAACTTGACATCATCCACCTTCGCTTATTCAGATGTTGAAGCTTTAATTTTCAAGACCGTTTCTGTACAAATGACAAGGTATGTGCATATGTATTTCTTAAGTACCTTTTATGCTTTTTTTTTTTTTTAACTCATCTTGTAACATCTGATAAATGCACTATAATAAAGAGATCTCTATTGTACATGTGTTTCACTGGCCTCAATGGAATGATTTCAATATGAACTTCAATATGTTCGCATGCTTAATGAGTCGTCACATTGATGAATATAATCAATTTAGTTCCTCTAGTTCAGTCAGCAAAAGTCACATAGAAACTGAATTTTCAAAATAACATGACAGCTATGGTTCATGTAAATGAGTCCGTGTGCATTTTTAAACCTCTTAGCATGTTTTCCTGTTTGAGTGTACATCACATCGGCCTTTTTACTGACAGAAATCCACATATTGTTCATGCTCTCAGTCTTATCAAAGGTTTGACAGGCACCAAGAATGCATGTTGCCTTTCAGATCTTGTTTTCCTGCTCAGAGAAATGTACAAGCGTGACACTCTCACCATCCTCAGTGTGGTACCTGTCAATCAAGCCGTCTCGGAAGCGTGCCGGTCTCTCCTCTGAGGTTATTTTTTTTTACTGGGCATATAATGTTTGTTCAGCAAAAATTGTTTCCATTGGAGTTCTGTTTTTGTTTTGTTGTGATTTCTTTCCCCTGACAGTCAAGACATCCGTCTGGAAAAATCCACAATCCTATAAAGAGTTGTGTAAAGCAATATTTTTATTTTTATTTATTTCTTTTTTTAATAATTGGACTGACACTGTGAAGTAAACCTGGCAGAAACTGTAGCTATGGCAATTTAAAGCCAGCTCCTCCTCTTACTTTCAAGTTGCTTCAAGTGTGCCCTCAGGAAAAAAGATGATTGATGGACTAATTGTGATGATTTAATTAGTTTCTTTAATGTTAATTGCAGCATTAAAGTTTCAGAATGATTATTCTGCCTTTACAGTAACTATAACATGGGTGTGTAGCTTAAAAAAAAAGGACGGATTGGTGTGTTTCCAACCAGCTTCTTTCCAGTAACTGAAAACTAGACTTGTAGTGCAAAGATAACATACTGCCACAAGCCTGAGGTCAGCTGATTACCACTTTTTAAAGGGTCTGATGAATAAATCAGGCTCTGTCGGGAGATATCATTTTTGCACCATCCTGTTTGCTGACATACCCTTTACTTGTTCACACACACTAAAAAAGACACTTCAGAGACTTTATTTACACACTGATTTTACCAAAAGCTTTGCTGTTGTATATGACTGAATATCAGGTACCTCAAAGTATTTTCCTAACTAAGACTTTGAATCTGATTGGTGTGAATCTAGAGAAGCAGACATGTCAAAACTAAAAACATTAAGATTAGAGAGCTGAAATACGAGCTGAAAATTAATTGCCATCTATTTTGATAATAGGCTAACCACTTAACCCATATGGTTACACTAATTGTAAGGGTTATCTGGCTGTTATTCCTACCTTGACACTGGTATGAACATCTTTGGGAGGCGGAGAATTCTCCCCCTCCCACACTCAAGGAAAAGTTGTTAAAACTGGTATTGACCCCTGCGGTAATCAGAGATTAAATGAATGAATTTAAATAAATGATCTTAATATATGGTTGCAGGTTCTGATTGTGACCACTGAAGGGCAGCAGAGTCCAATGATTCTGAATTGTCTCAGCTCAATTGTAAATTACCATCCAGCAAGTGGCCCCAATACTCCCTCCACTGTTAAGTGTTTCAGAGGAGTGAAGGGTGTTTGTGGGGGGTTTTCCTTGTCCTAATGGAGGGTCTAAGGACAAACTGTAAAAAGTACTTGATATTTGTGAAACTTGGCTGTATAAGTAAAACTGACTTGACTTAACTACTAACATTATGAATTTCCTTGTTGATGCATCTAAATAATGATAACAATCAGTATAAATATCTATATCATTGCCACTGAAGAAGGTGTAGAAGATTTTAACCGTGTAAAAAAAATGCAACGTTTAACTCTGAAGTGTAGTGGAGTAACAGTAAGAATGGTTAGTAAAATAATTCAAATACAACAGTGATTGCGTAAATGTACCTTGTTACTTTCCACCACTGTAATCTATAATGATCACATTAATGAGCTGGATATAACAGGCAGTCCGGAAACATGTCTGGAGGTCAAATCTGATAATAAGTGAGTCTCGACAGCTTCGCGGTACAATTCAAGCTCTGGCAACTTTACTCAAGAGATGTAGAGAGGAATACTCCAGGCAAGATTTCTCTACAAATCATCCACCCAGCTGCATATCAGACAGCAAACACATATCTTGACAATAATGGGAGTCATTTTTAGACACCCTTCTCAATCACACGCCTGAGGCAAAACCTCAGGATTACATATTGGGTTAATGAGGACTATTAGTCCCAGGGGGCAGCAGTGCAGGACAGAGAGGGGTATTTTCCTGACAGTCGGAGAGGCCGCAGACTGCCGTTCCCCCTCCTTTTCCCACTCCATCTAGCTTTCAGGTGGCCAATTCTCCATAGAGTTGTTACCTTGGAAACAGCAACTTATGTATTTATAGAGAGCCACTGAGGAGACATGGAGAAGGGAGAGCAGGAAACAAGACACCGACTTTGATAGAGGTTTTCGTTTAGCTCGGGGAGCACAAGCTGGGGGTGCTGGAATTACAAGGTGCTTGATGAGGTAATCTGGTGATATATTTTACTTTTAAAGATCCCACTCTGTAATTGAGCTCGAGCTGAGGTGATTATTATCTTCTTACAGCGAAGGGGGATCTGAATCATTTTCACTGGTTCAACACATTTGCTATCTGCCCTCGAGTACATCCCCCCTTTTCCTGCCATAATCTACCTCGGTCTCGGACTCACCCTGACTATCAAATGAGGCTGAGATGACCTGACATAATTCTAACAAGATATGTAGACGCACACTCTCCCTCTATACTTTGCTGCTCTTGACCTTTGGCTGGTGCTGTCTGTGGAGCCACTAAATCTCACCTCGATGTGCGACATCACTCCCTTGAGTTTTTTTTCCCGCGCACATTAACCCTTCGTTCATCCAAACATGACGTCGACTTTTCAGCTTTCCTCTTTTGTACAAACATTCTTACTTCTCCATGACCTCCTGTGCTGGAAAGTAACCAAGTATATTTACTCAAGTACTGTACTCCAGTATCATTTTGAAATTACCTAGAGTAATTCCATTTTAATACTATTAATACTAACTATTAATGCTAACATTTGAAATGACGTTACATTAAAATTACATTGGGTAAGTATGTAAAATTAATAGCTTCAGAGTTTTAAAGATTCTTAACCTTTTTGACTTGTGGCCAAACCTCAAAAAGCAATGTCCACCCCGGGCGCCGTGTCAAGTTTCAGATGTCTATGATTTGTTAGCAATTCCATCCAAACGTGAAAGGCAAACCCACTAAAATGACAGTCTGGGGCTGTGGAGTTAGAAAGAAGAGTTAGGAAAGAAGTGAACTTACCACATCTAGTCTGCCCCTCATCTCCGCTTGAGGCTGTTGGCTCGAATCAACATCCGCTGCTAATGAATCTCCTGCCGAACTGTTGCCAGTTGGGTTTTTTTTCTCTTTCCTTTTTTTTCCTACCCCATTAATCATCCCATAACCCCTCGGATTTATCTCATGACCCTTTGGAGGGGCCTGACTGCCAAGTTTGGAACCACTGGATTAAACTACCTAACTTTATATAACATAGTTAAAACTAGCTTCAACCCGACCTGCCACAATAAAAATATTGCAGCCACATTGCTGCATCAGCATGAACACCATAATAATATTATACATAAAATACTATATCATCTACAGGGACCATTTTATGAAGATCTAGTACTTTTTTTTAATCATTCAAGTACATTTTACTGGTTATACTTCCGTACTTTATTCAAGTAAGATTTTTTAATAAAGAACTTTTACATGTAACGGAGTAATCTTGCAATGCTCTTTTGTCTTATACAAAAGATCTGAATACTTCTTCCACCAATGATGACCTCAATCACAGGGGAGTTGAGGCACTGCACCATTATTTGTTATTGACCAGCTGTGTCACTAGGCAACCACTGACGATAAATCAAATGACACTGGTTATGAATTGGTGAATGTTAGGAGGAGCAGATGGAGCCATGGTCACATATACAGCCAATATCTGGTGCTAGTTTGAACTTTTCCTGGTAAGGAATGTTGAACACTGATAAAAAAAAAAGAAAAAGAAAAAGAAAAAAAGGTGTAAAAGGTTTCGGCCCATCTTTTCTGACATGTGTGAAACAGTCCCTTGCACTGCAGAGATTAAGTCTTTTGACAATGCTGTTAAATATTCCATCACAACATTTTCTGTCGACATGCATAAACCGTGTATATGTAAAATTAACGGCCACTTGCATTTCTTGGCGTGCAGAAGTCACAGAAGGTGCTCAGCAGTGTGCCTGTAGCTGGGTTGGTATTTTAAATTCTGACCATCCACCCACACACACGCCAAAAGGAAACAGAGTTTGCCGTTGACTAGACCTTTTTATAAAGACAGGTCTTCTCTAGCTTTTCATATCACCAAGGAAACACAGAATTTGTCCAGTTGAATGGCAGCAGACTAGTGCTGAGGCCAAAAAAAATAGCTGGAGTCTGTTGTGCTTTAAAAAAGAAAGGTAACACTAGATCTTTTGATATGAATAAAGCCCTGTCAATACATTTAGTCCTTATTGCATTATATACAGTCTATGGTTTGGACTCATGTTTATAATATGTAAATCCCATACTTTATTATTTATGAGAGAAGCTCATTAATTGTAGGGTTGGTGGTTCAATCACTGGCCGCTTCTGTTCGTAAGTCCATGTGTCCTTGAGCAAGACCCCGAACCCCAAACTGATTTGTACTGTACTGAAATACAATTTTTAGGTAACTGTACTTCACGTCAGTGATTCCATTTTATGTTACTTTACTCCACTACGGTTTCAAGGAAAATATTGTACATTTCACTCCACCACATTTAACATTTACATAGATTCAAACTATTAATAAACACTTTAATTAACTAATAAGTTATGATGTAATATAGATCAAGCTTACCCAGCAGTAGCCTATGTACAGTAGTTAGCCTACAGTTAACTCTGCCTTTACCAGCTGCACCATAAAAATTACACTCACATGCTTACACATTAATGTGTCCATAGTTATAATCCAATAATGTAATATGAGGGACCAAATTTGCATAATACGTACTTTTACTTTGGGCACTTTTACTGTGGTAAAAAATTTGGAATCTATGACTTGTACTTTTAACAGTATTTCTACAATTTGTTATCAATGCTTTTATATGTCCTGCTCAAATAGGAAACGGCTCCACAAATGCTGTCCATTTATTAATTTAGGCAAGTTAGAAAAAACACACATAAAAGCACCAAGGTAGCAATGACATTGATGTTCAACCTTGGCATTCGGTACGCGCCGCGACGCATATCAAGCGCCCCCCGTGGAATGAGGCGGTCTATTTAAGCAGCACCCGGCCGGCGGCTGGCGCTCGTCTCCCGCCACCTCCACGGAGGGAGGCAGCGTTGTTTACGAGATGCCCCGCTCCCATGGGGGCGGTTCCGAGGGCCGATCCTCGCGTCGCTCCGCTCCGAGCCACAGGACGCAGGTAAATCTGTTTCTCTCCGTCTGTCCGTGCGTCCTGGCTCTGTAATGGTCGGTTTGTTAGCTACACTTGTGATACTCCAGCATCGAGGTCACAGGTGGTGATGCTGTTGTTTGGAAAGTGGAGGGAAAGCTGGGAACAGCTGTCAGTCTGGTGCGGTCCAGTGAAACGCCACTTTTAGCTTTAACTTCATTAATAAACATAGAACTGGATTCACACACGTGTGACAGTGTCTGCAGAACCTGCATGATGCAGTCTTCATAACGTTGTTATTGATGGCAGTGCTGTCATATTGAAGTGCGTTGGATTGCACAGGTGAACCTAATAAAATGGACGCTGATGGTGCACCGATATCAACTGTTAGTTAATTTCTGGTACCTGCATAGGTCCATTTTCTGTGGCCGCCTAGCACATGTATTGTGATACTGTTGAGCAGTTGATTTACAAAGCCGCTACATTTGAATACTCATGTTTGAATATTGTGTATTAACGAAACCGATTGATCCAAAATTTCTCTACGATTCTTGATGATTCAATGTCATCAGGTAAATACCAATGCGGCGTAAACAGCTTCTTAGTATTTATCCTGCAAAAACTTAAATTTCTTCCACATTCAGCAAGTGAGAAATGCTGTTGGTTCCTTGAAAATAAAATTGTGTCAAGTGCATATTATGGGATAAATTGTTACATTACACAGTTGTAATGTAGAGTAAGGATTTATTTTCCTTGGCAAATGTAAAACCCCTAACGCAAAACGACCAAATCAAATCTGTACATAACTGCGACACTTGAGTAAATCTACTTCCCTGTAGCTTGTTGCATTTGTTTTGTTTTTGTTGCCCGAAGGCTCACTGCCAACTTTAGTCTCCAGTAGAAGGTATTATATATATTAGCTTTAGAGATGTAAACAAGTTTGTTGTCTTATGCACAGCTGAGTCTATGGTGGTTTTATGTTTCCTTTTTTCTTTTCTGTTTACGTACATGCTGCTACCTTCAGCTGCACTCCTGACTATGAATTGTTTTGCATTTTATATATTAAATGCTAATAATGTGCCACATAGCTGGTTTTACAGCCAGCTGCTGTACCTATCAATGGGCAGCTGATACCCACTACTAATATACAATATAAGATGCTCACAGTGTGCCCCCCTCTTGGTAAGAGGTGTCTTGAGCGGCCACGCAGCAGTTGGCCACACGGCAGTCACCTCCTGGCCCACACATAGCAGATTCTGCATAATAGCTTGGGTCCGATTCTGCATCTTTTAGCAGTAATAGTTGTATTATTGTTCCTGGGTAGGCGAACTGAATGTGGCTCAATGTTTTTTCATTATTCTTTCCAGTAGAAATAGGGTCAAAGTGACACTTTTGGATTTCTGCAAAGTTTGAAACGCTGCGATGATAAATGTTTTGTCAGATATCCGGAACAGTCTTGGTTCACTGTGTCATGCAGGCTGAGCGGACATAAAGATGAGTGCTATCAATCATTGCAGACTCTTAGGCCCATGCTTTTCTTCTTACCTCTTCTCCTAGTTCTCAGAGGATCCTATATACTCCACCACCCCTCTTACTGAGCAGTGTCAGTGGGTAGTGCTCTGAAGGTTACAATGGGACATATGCAACTATGTGCATTAGTGCATGTATTTGCAGAGCATCTATGCACGCTAGAGATGATTGATGTGTCTTGACAGTTACCTCACATACAGTATGAACACCTCTGCCCCAGCCAGGCCAGGTTGTTCTGTCTTCCTTCATCCCGCTCACACTGTCATTGGCATTCCTCCCCAGCCCCCCTCTAATAACCTCAGATGGCCAGTTTCCACTGAAGCGAGGGCAGATCTATTGTGCCACATAGTGTGCTGAAGGGTTTCTGGGTCGATGAGCTCTCACAGCTGAGATGGAGAGAAAGAAGGAGGACAACTGGGAAAAGCTGAGTTCCTTTAACTCCTCGGGAACAACCAGAAATTTCTTTCAAGACCATGACTCCAAATCTTGTAAAATGATTCCTAAAAAAGCCAAAATCAATTTTTAGATTGACACCCTGATAATTCACCCTGCAATACGGTCAGTTTCAGAGCCAACTGTAAAGCAGCAGAGGCCTTTTTTTTTTTTTTTTTCAGAAAAAGTTGCATCAACTCCATAAAGCTATTTGCTCATAAAGTTGCACTTCTGCAATGAGCAGCTTCTTTCTCCGA
Source organism: Istiophorus platypterus (assembly GCA_016859345.1). NCBI lineage: Eukaryota > Metazoa > Chordata > Actinopteri > Istiophoriformes > Istiophoridae > Istiophorus > Istiophorus platypterus. The sequence continues at coordinate 6,734,267 of CM029112.1, read as the reverse complement.
AGGAAAAAAAAATACAAATGCTGAGGCAAAACATACTGTTAGCCTTTCCTAAACCCCTCTATTGTTCTCTAAAACAATGTATTTGTACTATGGTAAGCTGTTTCACAAATCATAGCAATTATTTCAGTGCGACAACTGCAGAATACTTAGACTGAAAATCAATTCGACATACTGCAGCGGTTTTATAATGGTTTGTTTACATGCTCTATGCAGGTATACAACATGAAATATAGCCATGCAGCAGTGGTTTGTAAGGCCTAATCAAATTTTAAATTTGGCATATGTGTATATGTTGCTTGTTAAGTGTGCGTGCTTGGTGTGGGGTGTACATGACATGAAATGGTTCACTGAAAAAGCCACGGCAGGATGTGAATCATGGAAGCTGGCAATATAATAGATCTAATTAGTTCCTGGAAACAGCCTTCTTGTGTTGATGATAATGGCACATTACTGGTAAATGAAATTTGTATTGTTTTTTTTTTTTATTTTGAGATGATCAGGATCAGCTAAATGCACCAGTGCTTTTCCGTCTCTGAGGTAGACATGACTCATTTGGGTAGGATCTTTCAAAGGACATATATTTTTTTTGAAGCTTAACAAGGTAGCCCCAAGCCAAAAGTCCTTCAGCTGTGACTGATGCTGAATCTCACGTTCCTGGAAGTGTGCTCCAGTGCAAGTGGAAGTAGTGATACTCATTTTAGATGTTGGATAAATTAAAAATCAAATTCCTATGGATAACTGCAAAAGTGTAACTTTTAAGCAGTAGCCTGTTGTGTTTTAACGATCAGAGTTAGGCCTTCGTTACATTTAAAAGACAATTTTACTGATCATCCAACTATCAGTCCCCTGCAGCCCCCCTGCTTTGAGCTTTAGGGAAAGTAAAATTTACTTGTGGCCACTTTAAAACTAATTTGATTTAAAAAAAAAAAAAAAAAAAAAAAAAAAAAAAGTTCCAGTCTCAATATGGGATCGTTTGCTATAAACAGTAACCAACCCCTGCTGGGCAGCCTAATTTTCACAACCAGAGCCAGCAGTAGTCATAACAGCATGGCTTTAATTTAGGTCTTTTGCAATATAATTAAACAGATTGTACATTAGTGTGCAATTGTTCCTCTGCATATATGTGCATTAACGATACTCATTCCCTTTTTGTACATGTTATGAAATTGCTGTATTACATTTAAATCAAATATTATGCCTCTGAACACCCATTAACTTTTGTATGATGACATTTATGTACCCACTACTGACAGTAAATCAGAATTACTTTTTTTTTTTTTCCCTATGACATTTGAGTTTGACATTCTGATCACCAACAATGCATCCAGGATATTTTTAAAGGGTTTCTCTTTGTAGGGACACTGACCTCATAAAACGAGTCTTGTAAACTTCCCTCACCTTAACTTTAAATTAAGGGAAATAATTAATAAAATTGCTGCTGTTGCAGGGATTTTTCAGCCTGCTTTTAGCTCAAGGGGACAGGCGCCGTCTGACAGGCTGATGTATCCCCTCCCTGAAACCGTGAACCTGCTGGACATGACGGACAGGCCAGTGTGCTGCTGAAGTCATGAGCAGCCTGACCATACATTATTCATCGCTCTCATCATGAAGAGGGCCTCCATCCTCTTTTATCTCTCCATCTCGTGGCATTTTACTTTGTCTCCCTCTCTCTTCCCCTCTCACTCTCCTCATCAGCACCCATTAGCTACTATAGAGAAGAACATCCTCACTCTGTTTGACAGCAACACTAAGAATCTCTCTCTTTCACCCACAGCACCTGACAGCTTCCAGTTGCGTTTCTATTTGTCCTTGATTTCACTCCATCTGTTTGCTTTTTCTCAGCCACTTGTGGCTCATTTTTTTTTTTTTTAATCTTTATCAGATACAGTATTATACATGATTAATTTCAGTATGGATTGTCCCTCACTGTGTTTTCTGGGCCACTGTTGTCTAGCTGACATAATGCAGGACTCTGCCCGACTTGTGGACTTGTGATTGGTGGATACTAGAGTTGATAGTTGCCTGGATTCATAAGAGTAATAATTTATGCTTGCAATCAAACATCCAACAGCGAGGAGCCACGGGGCACAGTGATGCTGAGGTTGCCCTCCTGTGGCGTCCCTCTCGTCATTCACGCCTTCCACCGTGCTCCGGTTGCCATGCCAATCCACTACAACCTCGCCTCGGGCCCAACACAGCTTCATCATTAGCTGCTGTTGTCACTAGGGGATGTTTCAAGTGTTCACTCTTGTTTCTCCCTTCCACTCTCTTGCTCGCATCACCAGCACCACCCTCTCCCGTCCTCCCCCATTCCTGGTACAGTAGATGCTCCAAGCGTTTCTCCACCCCCCCTGCTGGCTCAGCTGCTGAGCCCCACACAGGACCATGTCCCTGGACTCCCCTTTATTACCATATCATGAGATGTGCCCAAGGCATGTAGCAATGCAGCGTGCCGCCTGTGTCTTTAAGAGAGAGAGTATAATGTGTAATGGGGAGGAAATAAGGCATGGAGTGAGCAAGTGAGAGAGCGTGGTTGAGGGGGTGTGAATTTATCATGGGCAAAATTTGTGTTTCATTCTTAGTGGTGTGCTGAGCATCCCTGCACCGGCATGCACAGTCTCCCAAGGCTCATTCTGTCGATGAGTACGCCCCTCTCTCTCTCACACACACACAAATACATACAAACACACACATACACTCAGGCTCTCCCACCCAACCTCTCCCTTACACACAGTCTCACACACACACAGACACACACACACACACACGTGCTCGCAGGCACACACACACACACACACACACACACACACACACACACACACGCGCAGTGCTGTCAGGAGCGCCGCTGCTGGACCACAGCCATCTCGCGAAGGAGGTTCCAGCGGAGGGGAGAGAAAGCCAGAGCGAGACAAAGGGAAGGAGGACGGTAGAAGGAGAGGAGCGAATAGGAGCGCGGGGACCGGCACAAGGAAGGAGAGACCCAGCGCTTTTGTGAAGAAGAGAAAGCGAGGGACAGGAGGAGGGAGGAGGAGAAAAGGAAAAAAAGAGGAGGGGGAAACAGGAAACGCGATCACTGTCAGCTGCAGCGGTCCGTGTCGCAGCATGGGCAATGCACCATCCCAAGGCATGTCAACCCTATCTCCATGCATACTTGTGTAGCAGGTATTTTCTTTGATTCTGCGTGTTGTGCCGTCCAACCAGCTGGGCTGCCCCCCTGTCACACTCTGCGAAAGCAGAGGATGGGGGTTGGGCTGAGGGCTCGTGGAGAGCGGCATCACTTGAGGAGAGTGATGCTGTAAGGTAGCATCAGTTAATGGGGTAGTAGGAGAGGAGCGAGGCGCCAGGGGAGAGGCTTGCAGGGATGTTGAATACGAGGATGAGGTGCTGGAGGTGTTTGAAACACTGGGTGGAGGCACCATGTGTGGGAGCAGCAAGAAATGGGAGGGGGCTGGTGTATAACAGAAGTACCATCAGTGAAGCAGGTGGTGCTGGTGGGTGTGAGCCTGCATATGTGTGTGTTTGTATGTATGTGTGTGTGTTTGTGTGTAAGAGAGAGGGAGGTGACTAGTGAGAGATTTTTATCATATCTGTAGTTGAGCGCAAATTGTGAAAATGCGAGTGTGTGTGTGTTGCAATTACCTCTGTCAGCCACATGGACGACCTCTGGGAAGTGAAGCGCTCCGGGGTGTGTGTGTGTGTGTGTGTGTGCGCGCGTGTGTGTTTGTGTGTGTGTGTGTGTGTGTGAGAAAGAGAGACACACTCACACACAACAAGTTCGAGAGGAAACGAAGATGAATAACACAAATAAAAGAATCTGGTGTATGATATAGTAGGTTAATGAGGGGATCCAACAGATTTCCTTTGAGCGAATGGGGGATGGTGTTGTAAATGCATGATCGGGTGGGTCAACTCCTTCCTGTGATGCCCTTTCTCCCCTTGGGCCTCTGTCTCTCCCTCTTTTATTTTTTTTTTTCAAGCCCTTTATCTTTCTTCAAAAAAAATTCTTAGTTGTGAGCTTTGCAACCTGAAAATGATTGAAAATGAACAGACGGTCTCTGACTACTGATGAGAGGCAGACCTGTGCATCTATATAAACTGTGTATAAACTGTAATTCTGCATGCAGTATGCTGTATATTTGCTTTTGTGCCCATGTGTTACACCTGTGTTTCAAGGAGAGAGAGTGTGCGAAATGATGAAAGACAAATAATAAGGAGAGAGTGGAAAAGGCACAGGGGTTAAAGTAAGAAAGAACCGGGGGTAAATTATACCTGAGGCACGCTGAAACACTCGTGGGACTGAAAGGCTTCAGTCAACAGAAGAAAATTATCCAGTATCAGTATACAAAGGAATAAAGAAAGGAGAACAGGGGCAAAGGATAAACACTCACTTTCAACAGAGAAAGGCAGCGGCGTGCAGCTCGAGGAAGACATCCACCTTCTTCTTTTCCCCCTTCTCTGATTCCTCATTCTCCCTCACCTTTTTCCCCCACTCCTTTCCTTCCTCCCATCCTCTTCAACCCTCGCCAGCTCGTCACCCGGGGACAGTCTGGTAGCTCGTGGGGAGAAGGGGGGGGGCTAGACGGGAGCCAGAGGATATGAAAGACGGGGAAAGAATGAAAGGAAGTTTGAAAGAACAAAAGGCAAAAAAAGGGTTGGCACGTAGATGGACAGGTAAGTTGCGATGCCGATGTCTCGCGGAGGCTTACGGTAGCATAATTCTTTTTAACACAGATGAGGTACTAAATAAGGCCATTCATCAAATGATTGCAAGGACTCAATAGTGGAAACAGCTCAATAAACTTGTTTGCTTTTAATCTTGTACGTTTGTTGTAGAATCACAATGCCTTCAACTTGTCAGGCCAATTTTTGGCTGGTGTGTTGTGCTTCTTTTTTAAAGATTTTTTTTTTTTTTTTTTTTTTTTTTAGGGGTGACCTTTTTGGAAGTTTTCATTTCTCCAAGTTGATATTTGAATTCTCTTGTGAGACGCTCTTATCTACCTCTTTAAACACAGAGGAAATCAGTTTGAGGCTCAGGTGAAGCAGACTAAAGCTGCAGTGGCATGAGACCTTTTACACTGGCCAGAGGTCTGTGTGTATATATTGGATTTTTTGTGATAAAGCTTGTCCTTAGAGTTCTGTCTGTAGTCAGTGTCTATTTTAGAGCGATTTAAGGGGATTAGGCTGAATACAGAGCCACGGGTGTCTTTTGTTTAAAAACAGAGAATAGAGTTGGCTGGATGTTTGAGCAGTGTGTTGCTTTGCAAGTGTATTACATTTACATTTGGTAGTCCCAGTTTAACCACAGCCTATCACAGCAAATAGATGTATCTTTGTAAGCCCATTATGGAGTTGTACCAGTTCACACTTCTAGGCTAAACCATAAAGAATAGATTAAGTAGAGTCGAGCATTAAGAACCGTATTAGCCTGCTGGAGAGTTAATGCTTATCGCAATGTTGCCATTGTGCAGAGACGGCAGATCGTGGTAGCTTTCTGCCTCCATGTTATACCTCGTATGCTCAGCTGAGGTTTATGTCAACACACATGTCTATCTATCTGCTGATCCCCTCTAGTGAGGCAAAACCAGAATAGTGTCTGGGAGGGGCCCACAGTGACTGGGATGCTGCTGTACTGCATGTTGAAGTCATGTTATACTATCTGGAAGGAACATACTGGCAAAGACATGAACAAGGCAAGGCTGTAATCTACTGTGTGATGAGGTGAAGAATAGCATGATATAAACCCAATCCAGTACCACTGAGACTAGGATTGAAAGTGTATGACAACGTGATGACCTCTTGGTTACAGAAGCTCATTTCTTCCTTGTGTTAGAGTTTGACCACAGAAAATGTAGAGGAGGTTGCGACAGACACGCAGCCAACACACTCAGTGCAACTGGGTGCACAGACTGTGGGAGTCTGGATGTGGGAGGATGAACCTTTGTAAACTTTGAGTTCAGTGATATTTTGGTCTGACATTGATAGATTCATACTTCCTTCAACTACTGTGGGGTACGCAAAGATGGAATTAATGGAAAGAGGAATGTAAATGTTCTTCTGGTAGTATAATAGATTTTCTTTCGTCAAACCAGCTGAGCTCTTCTGGTCTGTTTACTATCTTTTCATTTCAGAGGAAAATACTGCAAGCATTAGACAGGTGGACTGTGCAGGCTCACGTCATCATGTGCCTGTCAGATATTTATCTAGCTTGCAAGGGCAGAGCTTACAATGATCCACCTCGTATCTTTGCCTTTGTTACGTTTTATTTAAGTACAGATCATATCACAAGTGATGAGAGTTTTTGGTGGAATTGTTCATTATCAATGTTTACTAAATCCACAGTTGCACTGAGCCGTTAAGCGTCGGTTATTGAAGCGCAGTCACCTGCGGTTGTCTGTATGTTTGTGGAGTCATTGTTTTGTTTTGTTTTTTTAACTTATGCACCTGCTTATTCCCAAGGTCTGTGTGACACAAAGCCCCATGAATGCCGCCCTGTGATTGGCCGATGGTGATGCAATGTTTTATGGCAGAGGAGCTGCATGTTTCGAGGGCATTTCCGAAGTAATTGACCCTGCTGGGAATAGCATTGTCAGAGTCGTACTGATGTTAAAGTGAATCGGCTAAAGAAAAGATTACCACGATATACAGGCTCCACACACACTTGGGCACAACCCCTTGTGCGTAAAAAGGACCTTAGCACATAATGACTGCGTGATGAGAAAATGCCAGACTGCTCTGTCTAACCTAGCAAGCTGTCCTTTTTTTTAGCTTTGCTTTTCATGCAGTGTCCTTGACACGGCAAGTTGTAAAAGCACCAGAGCTTGAGCTCACGTATGTCCAACCTCATGCATATTATGTGTGAATATATGCTTTGTATTAGCATACAGAGGATCAAGTTATATACATGAAGCATATGGGCATTGCAGAGGAAAACCGATCAAAGCATGCTTTAATAAACTATAACAGTTCTGTGAGGAAAAAAAAAAAAATTGTTACCACAGAGCTGAGACGGTCTTCACATCTCATCCAAGAGTTCTCCTCGGGTTTCCTGTACTTGGAAAAGATTCCTTATTGCGAGGTAGCAAATCAAAAATCAAACTCTTTGTGAATGGTTTCGCATTTTTACTCCAGGGGTTTGTGATCTATGGAGTGAGTCTCACAGCTGCAGTGGTAAGCAGACCAGTAAGCTCTCAAGGTCATTAATGATTCAAGAGTTTAAATATTCCACGCATTTATCAAAGGTCCTTGTTTCCATGCCACAATTATGTGCATGGCAGATTCTGTTATCTGTGCATAATGATGGACTGAATATGAGCCATCAGTGTCATTTTTTTTTTTTTTTTAGATAAGAGAGAGATATACAAATTATGGCAAAATCAGAACAAGAGTATTTTAAACTTTTAATAAAATGGAAATATTCTCCTCTAGTTTCATTAATTTTTGACCTTTTCAGAGAAAATTGAAAATAAAAGAGATATTGAGCAGCTAGGAAGTCTATGACCTTCTGTTATCTAAAAGCCCAGTGGTCACTCTGTTAAATGTTAAAGTTATTTGTTCCAATTATCTACTTAAAAGAGCAAAAAACATGTCAAACCGGCAAAACATGCCATGCTTGGATAAACCGCCCTTGAAAAGCTGAAGATTGAATTAAGAAAAAAAAAAAAAAGAAACATGACATGTGAAGGATTTTACCTCGACCCATGATGTTGATGGATTTAGTTAAAAATGTAATGCCAAAAAAAATTGCCATAATCTAAAATATAAAAATTATTTGGTATTATATACAGTGTTGTTTTTAAAGTCATAATAAAAATGAGTACTCCTGTTATCAGTTCCATTCATTCAGTAAGAGCAGGCCATAGACTCGTGTTATCTTACATTAAAATGATTCCTTTGAGTTCCATGTTGTGAGGGATATGGATTTTTAAATTTGTGAGGGGGCACTGGTTTGAGATCAGTACTCACTATCAGCAGATACAATGAGTTGAGGAACTGGAATCTATATCTAAGAGGAAAAAGTTGGATCGTTCAATCCCTGTAAAGAGTTTGCACATGAAAACAAACCTGCATGTTGTTGCATTTGCTTTGAAATCAAACCAGTTTGCATTTGTTTTGTTTTATAATAGCAAAAGAAGTCTTTTCAGTTTTGTCCAATAGTCTGAAAACCAAAAAATCATCTGCATTAAAGATAGAAAATACTACTAATCTGGTTATTTACGTGTTTTCAGATCTGACATACCTATCAGCGGGACGATATCGTCTGTCCGTGCCCTCCAAAATCAGCTCAAATCACTGCTGAAAAACAAATCAGTTTTCTACTGTTGCAACTCTGTGGTTAAGATTTGATTAGTTTTAGGCAGAAAAACAACTTTACTGAGTTTAGAAAAAAGATCACGATTTGGTTTGAAATAAATTCTTCATTAAGGTTGGGGAACAACTGTAGTCACCCCTAAAAAGAGAGAGAGAGAGAGAGGGAAGAACAAGTTGACTGTTGGTTGGACTGAGATGGCTGCAGCTGTTAGTTGCAATTCCAGAAAAAGTACAAAACAAAATTACTCCATAGAGGCCTGTACGACATGATCCTGAAGTGATTGCACTGTGAGTACAAGAGGCCAGTATTTACTACATTAGCCTCTGGACTTTCCCTGTTCAAAAAAGCTCCAGTTGGTCCACAGTGATATGTTTTAAAAGTCTTGCTGCCCTGATGTGCTGCTTGAAAGCTCCAGCCTGTGAGTCGTAAAAACAGCTTGTCGTCTATTAAGGCCTTCTGTAGTGAGACATAAGAAAATGGACTCTAAATCAAAAGTAGCTTTCTGCTGACTATTTGAGAGACCAAGTGGTATGGAGCTACTTTGTTTTGCAGCACGAGAAAAGACCGGAAAACATTCTATATTCAAAAGTGGTGTTGAAATGTAATGATTAATTGTTGGTGAAATACTGAAAATAAAAACCCATCTTGAATAAAGGAATGCAAAATTCAGGTTTTCCATTTGCCGGGTATGTCTGAAACTTTGTCAAGAAGTGTCACCTGATAGAGTTTAAAGGCTGCATCTCACATACATTACGGTCCAGATCAGTTTGTGGAAACCTGTGACATAGTTAGGTAAACATTTGAATTTGATTGCTTGGCTTCAGAACTCACTTTTTGCAGTGATTTTTGTTCACTTTTTGCCCGTTTTGGATCTTTGAAAAAATCCTCAGTTGCTCTGCAGTGGAACTGCACCAGTTAAAATTGCCAGTAGTTAAGTTATATTTTATTTTATTTTTTATTTTAAATACAAACTTCACCTGTTTGTGAGAGTGAGTAGATAATGACTTTTTTTTTTTTTTTTTTTTATAACTCCTCACTCTTCCTCACCCAGCCTGTGGCAATTGGCGTAAACGACTGACAGCATGCACAGTAATCCTGCTCTCAGTATTTCAAGGATGGTGACATCTTAATTATATGTGTTATATGTGTACTTTTGCTGAATTTTAGGCATCAACGTGTCTGTGGTAAACTTAAAACTTTGAGATCATTAGAGTATGTGTGTGCATGAAAATTTTTTCTTTTAGTCTCATAATTAACTAAAATAAACATTATTTCATACTATCAACCTTCTGATCAGGTCCTGCTGTACAAGATTGTGGTTTTTAGCACTAGATAACCTGCCCCTGCACCTGTACAGTAAATATGAATCTACAGCCAGCATCCAGTTAGTTTGCCTTTTAAAGAACAAGGGAAGCAGCCTGGTTCTGTACAACAGTAACAAAAATCCCCTAAGAGCAGCGCTCAAGCTCACTAATTAACATCGTATATATTGTTTATTTAGTCTGTTTAATAACGAAAATTTGCTGTTAACTTGGGGTCCTTTCTGTGTGCTAAGCTAACCTAACTGGCTGCTCGCCCTAGGTACATATTTCAACAGTACTCTCATCTAACTCTTGTAAGAAAGCGAATAAATGCATTTCCCAAAGCTGTTGAACTATTGCTTTAACAGTTTTTCTTAAAGGCGATTTTTGACTCAGCCTTGCTACAACAACCATCTATATGTTATTGCAAGAAAACCTTCAAGTCAGTCCTAGAGCGGAGACAACCTCTCAAGCCAGGCGGGCACTCAGCTGACCTCTCTAGGGCTCTCTCTACACTCACATAAACATATCTAAAAATCCCAGTAAGGACGGGAAAATTGAATACAATCTCAGGGCAATATTAAGACTTCTTTAGGTATAAAAATTATTTCAAAGCTTTATTGAGATATTTGATCATGAGTTAATCCACCTCATCTCATGTTGTAATGTTGTATTAATTATAGCCACTTTAAATTTTTCTGCTTTTAAATGAAATGAAAAACCTGGTACAAAGGGAAGCAGACGTACAGTATGAGTCCACTGAAAAGGTTTGTGTACCAAGAGGCTTCTTCGTCTATACATATATCCCTATTAGTACAGTGTCAGCACCTCCCGAAACCAAACGAATTCTCTTCTTGGTTAAAAAAAAAAAAAAAGAAAAGCAGTTGTAACAGCCACAGGAGCCTCACCAGTTGTTTTTGTTGCACCTGAAATAGCAGCATGCGTTCACTCTGCTTTGATATTCAGTAGGAACCCAGCACACAGTGTCAGATTCAAATACATCTGCTTCCTCCCTGCACAGGACAGTGGTAGTCTAAACATAGGAATTGCAGATCATGTTGCACCGTTCTCCTTCCTGCAAGGTTGTGTTTTGTTATGTGGACGTGTTTTTGTGCTTATTATTAAACATTTAAAGCCAGGTGAATGCTTAAAAGGGTTTAGAGCAAGTTTAGGCGAATCACTTACTGAGTGTAGGATGGAGTTCATTTTATATTAGGGAGAGCCTGATTTAGCATGCGTTTCAGATACCTCTGGGCTAAAGACTCACCTCCTGCATCTGTGTTACTTCACAAAGGGTTTTGAACTGTGGAGCAACTGAGAAACCTGAAAGAGGGAAATAGTCGTTCCCTAAAACTTCCCAAGAAAAAAGAAAGAAACCTAGACTTAGAAATGAAGATTACGTGTTAGTGCAGTGCTAGAAGAAGAAGAAGCAGCAGCGTTAGTCTTTCTTCTCATTCAGCCGGTTTCCTCCTACCTTCTCTTCTCATCAGTTCTGATTTTCACTCTCAAGATGCTCAGGCAGGAATACAAAGCAGACAGCGCCAGGCTCTGATGATTTTGGGCAGATTAGTCTCCTTCTGCTCCTGACTGGATCCAAATGTCCCTCATCTCATTCTGGTCCTCATGTCAATAGACTCCCTTTACCATCTCCATCTTTGCCCTTCTTCTCTCCTTGACTCTCTACTTTGAGACGAAAGGTTGATTTACGCAATGAGAGATCTAGAATCACTTTGCAAAGCGTCGAATATGTCGGCACTGCCTTTGGGCTTGGCTACAATTTAGATTTCCATCTTCACTCTGCCTCAGTCAGCATTTAAAACTCCATCACATTTACTGTCAGATATCTTCTAGTCTCAATCTCTTAAATCGCTCGCTCATGTGATTGCAAGTTTCTCCAGTAAGAAAGGCTATGCTCTGCTGCAACCTTGTGGATCACTTTTCATTTCCTTCCTCATTTTCTCCACTAGGAGCTACCCTTCTCACAAGGAAACCAATTCCCATGTTATCACTCACTAATATACATGTAATGACTTGTAACCGGCTGAGAAGCAGATACGGACTTGCATTATCCAGTAATCCAGCCAAGCTTAAAAGATGGATTTTCGGTAATGGGGACCATTGCAGTCACAAACATTGCACGTGAAATCCGTGGACGAGCCCAAACTCACTGTCATAAACTATTAGAGCAGTGAGCATGAAAAGGTCAGATCTGTTTTCCCCTGAGACGGACCTAGGTCCCTCTGGTTCATGCAAAGCTGCCTGTGTTTTTCGTCTCCTGGTAGATTAGCTGGGTGGCATCCATCTCCTACACATAGTGCCTGACACATGAAACATAGCCAGTGTGCAACAGAAACATGAGAGAGGCATGAAAGAGATGAAAACTGTGCTGAGATTTCCTTTGATTGTGTGCAGAGAAGTGTTTTCTGAATTGTAGTCAGCAGTAGGGGGAAAAGAGAAAGAGGGAGGAAAATGGCTGTGCCGAATATGGCTGGATGTGTTCTTCTGGTTTTGTGCGTAGCCTAATTATTGTTTGCGGCGGTAGTGAGTCATTGGTCGTAATTTCAGCAGCAAGGAGAGGAGTTGCCTTCTAATGTTTGACCTTATTCAATAACAGGAGCTCTGTCGAGGACTGCACACAGAGGTAATCACTGCCAAAGACAGAGCTCGGCCTATAGGTTATAACAAAGATGTTTGAAGGTTGTCATGGTATGGATAGGTTCCTTCTTTTGAGGTTCAGTTTCTGTTTATATTGTTATATATCATTTTTGTAGGGCTGCAACAAATGATCATGATGATTTTGTTGTATATATTTATTTATTATATCTATCATTTTATCCTTTAGTCCATAAAATGTTGGAAAATAGAAAAAAAAGCATAAAATTGGTGGAGCTTAATATCTGTCTATAGGATGATTGATTAATCGACTAACTCCAAGTTTTACCATGAATGACCATTTTAGTTCAATGTCTTAGCGTGCTAACATTTGCAAATTACCACTTAACACAAAGGGTAGCTGATGCTGATGGGAATGTCAATAGCTTTCCAGCTATTTGGTCACAAACCAAATGATGGCCAGACTTAAATTTAGACCAAAAGATAATGCTAGATGAAGAGTTAAACGATCAAATTTACCATCCTGAGAGGAAGAGGAATGTCTCTGCCAAATTCAGTGGCATTTGATCTTAACGGCTGTTTAGATATTTCACTTAAAACCATAGATGTGGACCTCATAATGGCGCTAGAGGAAAAGTCATTGGACCACCAAATGGATTAAGATACATTGTCTGGGGATCATGAATGTTGTGCCAATTCAGCCAGTAGATGGTGAGATATTTCCCTGGAAAACTGAAACTTTTGACCTTCTGGGAGCATGACAGGGAGAGTCAGAGGATCATTAAAGTTATTAGGATTTATTTTCTGGGGACCATGAATCTCTATTCAGAAAAGGTCACGTAAATCTGTTTAATAGTTGTTGAGATATTTCAGTCTGGACCAAAGTGGTGCATGGCTAAGAAATCACAAGTATACACATGTACTCATGTAATCATTTGGAAATCAGTGCGTGATTGCACACAAATGACAGACACCTGACGATTAGAAAAGCTCCTATGTTTGCCAAACCTTCTATTCCTCCCACAGTTACTAGGAAACAAGTGGCTCATGGAGCCGATTGTGGCGGTGCAGCGAAGAAGCTGACTGGCAGCAGGAGGTAACGTGATTATGAAAAGTGAGGCTCAGGGGTTAAACAGTATAAAAATGCCAGATGCTGTATTCACTAAAAAGATCACTGGGTCATCCAGTGTGTTGGCATTATTACAATGACACCTGTTCACATGCCGGACCCCCTGGGTTAGATGTAAGCTTTGTTCACTGGCAGTGAATACATTTTGTTGCATGGACACATAAGCTTACATGTTATCTCCCTTGCTTCCCTATACTCCAGTCAATCAGAGCTTCTTCTTTTGCGCTTGTTAAAATTTGTCCCCTAAATACAACCCTTCATAGTCTCTGATGTTGTAAATTCATGCTATCTTTGGTGTGATAAATGTGTACACACCCTTAATGACTCAGCTCACGAGTTCCCACACACTAATAAACAATGTATTAACCTCATTGAGCATTCATGTTGCATCGTACAGCCATTTATCAAACAACTGATCTTCCAGCAGGTGTTTAGAAGCTAAATGCGTCAGTACTGACCTTTATAATCTGTCTTTGCATGGGCACGCATAGTTAGATGTACCGTATAAAATTAGTGTTTCTTCAGCTCTATTATTTTACTCCATGCCGGGAGGTGGGTGTGGCAGTTTGGCTCGCACGGGCTTCTCCTTTTGGTTTGGCAGATGTATTTTTGCTGGGCCAGGAACTGGGAGCTGTGCCTGTGTTTCAGCTTTCTCCCCGTGTTTGTGCTGCCTGTGGGCACACCAGGATGCCGAAGGCCCTCATGGTAAAATATCAGCTCCACCTTCTAGCCAGCCGCCGGAATCCTACACTGATGGTCGCAGAGCTGCAGTGGGAAGCTCCGGGGTTTGGCAGCGGGGCTCGTCCAGCCTGGCCCACTCCCTCCCACTGCCAAAAAGATGCTCTGGAGACGGGGAGGCGTACACAGATAGGCCGCCGACGGTCATTCTGACCTCCATGATATTTGTTTAATGAGTTCATTATTGCCAGGAATACATTGATGGATTATGAAACAGGCCTCCACCCCTCTTATGCAAGAGCAAGGCACCCAGACTTTGTACCACCACATGACATTTTGCATCTGTTTTTAGTCTCTTTTTGGATGTTCTTTGGCTGTGGTTGTCTTGCATCTAGTGGATATTTTATGTGTATATTTATGTGTACGTTTTTAGTATTCTGGCAACTCTCTGGTTATTTTGCATCTCGCTTTAGTTATTTAGCAACTCTTTGTTTCTTTGTGGATGTTTTGTGCTTTTTGTATTTGTTTTGCATCTCTTTATGGTCATTCTGTCTTTCATTGTTGACATTCTGTGTTTTATCGTGGACATTTTGTGTGTCTGCAGTTGTTTTGCATCTCACTGGGGTCATTTTTTTTAGCTTCTTTTTCTAGTGACACTTGACAGATCTTTGAGCCTGTGCCCAGTAGTCTTGTTCAGTTATCCATCCCTGCACGAATGTTGTTCTAAAAATTGGGGATGGTTCTGGGTGGGTGGTGTGAGATTTGGTTGATGAAGATTATTGTATAAGGAATTTTATTATCCATTTATTCTCTATAAGATTCCTTCCCTGGTTATATGAGATGTCTGTCCAGGTTATGTGGGTAATGTCTGGGTATCAGATTATTTTTACAACATCAATCACTGATTTCTTCAGCACTCACAACTTTCACTGACACTCACTCTGAAACAAGGCTTCAAATATTAATACCTTCGTAGAATTATTAATGCATCATGTGCTCTGGGGGGAGTTTGTATTTTACTGGTTTCATTAAAAGACTTTCTGTTTCTCAGCTGTGGAAAATGCCAGAAAAAGATTGTTTGGGCCACTGAGGACTACTTCTTATTGCTTTGTATCTTCCCCAGTGTTGTCCTTTGAAATTGCACAACTACCTCCTTTGCCTCTCTCTCTCTCCTTCTGCGATGTGTGAGGTGCAACCAGAGAAAAGTGAAACCACATTTTGAGTGGAGTAGATCATCCTTGGATACAGTTTGAAGATTTGCTCGGAGAAACAATCATTATGTGCTTTTATGTTGACATCAACGCATATGTGTTTATATTGCTCTGTATACAATAACATAACAATAACAGCTTTGTCTAACTTGTATGGCAGACATTGGCATGTAAACACGTTTGCTGGAGTAATGCTTTAAATTGAATAGAACCCTCAGTAGACATTAAATGTAATGTGGTTAATAAATGTGGTCTTCTGGCTGAGTCCAGCACAAATTGAAAAATCCGTTGTAGCTCACTGGGTTATCATTGACTGTCCTGTTATTTGTTGCAGCACAGTGCTTGTTCTAATGTAAGTGTATAGATAATCGAAGCCAAGTATTGCGATGAAATGTCGAGGACACAAAGTTGTTGTGCCTTTTTTAGGTTCGCATCTCCACCGAGCATGTGCAGACTCACACAAACACGGAGAGAAAGGCGAAGCGATGGGGACGAGTATCTTTATGAGAAGTTGATCCCTCCTGCATTAGTAGTCTTTTCTGGTTTGGTCTTTTCTGGTTTGGTGTGTAAGCATGTTAACCTCAAACAGTTTTTTCAGAACATGCAAATGGGGTTCTTTAGGAACGAGGTCTCACCTTGTGCAGGTAAACAGAGCCGTTCGTGTGTGTCTTACATGTTTCCATTGTGTTGCTTTTTGCATCGACTGTAAAAGTTCACATATATATTTGGCATATACAGAGACCGCAACTAGCTTTGATTAGTTGATGAATCTATTAGTCAGTTAGTTAGTCTATTATTATCTGTTCAAATCATCAATTGATTAATCGAGAAAATAAATGGTAAATGAATCAATAATGAAAATAATCTTTATTTGCAGCCCTAGAGGCAACTCCTAATATTGGTTAGTCTGTGATTGGTTGTTTATATTAATTTTTTTGCCTCAAAAATTAGAGTAAATTTTGAAAAATGCCAGTCAAAATTTCCCACATCAGGGGATGTTTTCAGATGGCCTCTTTTTTCCAACCAATAGTCCAAACTATTGCCAGTCCTACAATGATGTAAACAGACAAAAGCTAGAGAAGCTGGAACCGATGTTTGTTCGGTATTTTTGCCTGATAAACTGCTTCTTTTCCTGCTAATCGACTTTTCATTTCAGTACAAGTGTATATACTTCTTCCTCCATATAGGAGCAGATTTTTGCCTGAGCATTTTCTGGTCTTTTTTGGGTTTTTTTTTTTTTTGTTTTTTGTTTATACCCCCAAGTGTGACGGAGGGTGTGTTGGTGTGTGGGTGTGTGTCCCTCTTCTGCTGTTTGTGATAATGACAGCCGGCTGTGTTTGAATGATTCATAGCTGAATACTAATGAGATATGCTGCAGATGTCTTGGAGAAGCCAAGCTGTGCCCTTTAGGTGTCACTCAGCCCTAAGGGATGCTGGTCACCTGCACATCTTGCTCCCACGACTGCGAACTAACAGAAGCTTCATGGAAAATGCCAACTGATGCAGCAAGCTCTTAATTTCTTAATTGTCTCAGGCTTAATCTAACCTTTCCAACCTTTTGTGTTGCTATGTTAATTTATGTCACCTGCACAATGCATATGTGATTGAAAGCAATATGAAAACCAGATTGAAACAGATTCATCAATTCTGCAAATATTCCACAACAGATGAGTTGTTTTTTGGAAGAGAGTACAACAAAATCTTACAGAAGAAGGTCATGGGGAGAAAGAACATCAGCACTGTGCAGCTAAGGGAGTATAGGGAGCTGTCTAATACTAATAACAATAGGGAGCAGCGTTGGCCTTCAAATGTGCCTCACTGCTCTCTTCCTCTCCTCTCTTCCCTTGCTCGCTCTCTCTCTCTCTCTCTCCTCTTTTCTTGTTCTGTCTTCACGGTCAAATATACCTGATGCTGCCTGTGCATAGCAGGAGTCTGTATTGATTTCTCTTCCCTCTGCTCTGCTGGTGGGTGTTTGACGCAGGGGTTCAGGGACACACAGGGCTTTGTTATGGCCCTTTGTTCCTTTCCCGCATCCCTACTCTGGTCCAGCCTGTCCATGTATCACAGTCTGAACCCCGCGGGGCCTGGGTTGACTTTACACTGGGGCAGCAGGATGCCCTAAAATCGCAGCAGGTTTTTTAAATGGTGGAGAAAATATCCCACTTATTGATTCCAGAGCATCGTGGAGATCCATGTATATTAAACAGTTGGAAAATGTGGAAATTCCACAGCGGACTAATGGAGTTTAAAATGCTTGTCAATACAGTTACTTTAACTGAGATTAGAGCCCAGAGTGCCTTTAAAGTGCTATCTACAGGTATTAACCAGGATATGTAATCACCTCATTCTGAGCCTCAAGATGGAAGCTTTAGGTGGCCTAGTTGTGGAGTGCAGCATAAACAGGCCAGCACCACATTCTGTATATATACAGCACTGTATTTCATGCGAGGATATTGTTAAGGCTCCCTGATGGATTTTAACAAAAGTGATGACATTATTTATGTGTCTAGTTTGCAGCACAATACATTTAGTAAAGCTGGATCTATACTGGTGTTTTTAGGTCAATACTTTAGTCGATATTGTAGAGTTTTGGAGATAAATTAAATGTGATTAGAATTTTGTGCAAAATATGTCTCTAGCAGGACAGTAACTATTCTGCAGTGCTACTGATCTTAAATTATTAATGCTTTTGGCCTTTCTGCACTGACATTTCTGTTACAAATCATCCAGGTTATACAAGATAATGGCATATCTTTGATAAGCTAACAGTGGTCAATGTATGATCCAAACCTTTTATTGCTTGAGCTCTATGATGTCTAGATTAGGAAAATATATATATATAAAAAAAAACCAAAAACCCAACCTTTTTTTTCTAATCTATATTTTAAGAAAATACTGATTCCAAGGCAATCATATTAGTCTTCATTATTCTTAGACCTGTATCCAGACAGTCTTTCCCCACCAACCAAATGGTTCACACTTTACATGCTGTTAACCATCTCAGCTTTTCTTGAATTAATATGACACCAACTTGAATTAATATTACATCACCCATAGTAATGACTTCCAGTCACAGTTCAAACCCTGTAGACCACTTAAATGGAAGCTGCCGGTGTCACTCCCCACAGCTTCTGTTGTAAATCTGTCCAAGAGCAATTAAGAGATACTGGGCTGTGACACCTGTATCTCCTTTTCACAGCGAGTGTGTATTTTACTGTCTCTGGGAGTTCAAGGGTCAGCTTTTATCCCCCGTCTCTCGCTAGAGATGCCCGGGCCTAGTTTTGCACCTGTGCCTCTTTTTGCCAAAAAGTCACGTCCGTCTTGCACTTTCATTATCATAATCGTCATATTACGCTTTCCTCTCAGACACGTAATCACTTTAACTGGCCTGTAGCTGAAAAAGAGGCAATTTTGGGATGGATGGCAGATGAGAGAGGCATTTGGCAGAATTGCCCTGAAAATCCTCTGTTTCCTCTCAAATATATGAATAGGTTTAGGGGTTATGTCTATGTGTATCTGTGTTTGCATATTATCTTTGGGATTAAGAGGGGTAATTGTCTGTCTCTCTGTAGATTTGACAGAGGTTTTTGCTGTAGCCGTTCCGTGCATTGATGCTTCAGAGCACGTTTCTCTCTCATTTATCGCCTGTCACTGGCTTCTGGAAATCTAATTCACTGTGCACTACAACTCATGTGTCATGACAGAGACTTGTTTACTGTAAATCTGGCACATAGGTCAATTCATTCCTCTGACATCTGATTGATTTTAATCACTTTCCCCGTAGCATCTTTGGCAGAATATCAACTTTTTGTATTCATCCCCTGTGTTGGAGGAAAAGTAGGTTTGTGGTTGAATTACAGCAACATCACTCTGCATTATCGATCTGCAGCTTTCCTTGTTATAGAACAGACAAGGGAGCGCTATTATTATAAACAAGACATATTGCGGAGGACTCTCTTTGCTTCTGTGAGGTTCTGTTATGTGACTTAAAGATATAATAAAATCTTTACTTTTCATTTTTTTCTTTTACCTTTTGAGTTCTTGTCTTAAAAATCTCAGCAAAAATCCAGAGCTGACATTAGGGGGGAAAAGCACTTATAAAGTAGTTCTTAGTAAAAGGTATTAGCCAGGGATGTGCAGCGGTTAAACTTTTGACTACTGAATGTCAGATATACAGACACTAATCCTGGCGCCCTTTGCATTGATTGCAAGAACTAGCTTTTGTGGGCCAAACCCACCAGGAAAGCAAAGTGATCCTTGATTTCTCAAGAATGCTTCCACTCACCAGAGAGCGAGAAATGGGGATATACTGTTTCCTCTCGGCGGTTTTGTGAGTGTAGTGCCCATCGTCTGGTTTTCCCACTTTCTCTCCACGGACTCAACTTTGCCTAAGCTGTTGTTTGTGTCCTACTGGCTGCTCTCTGCACCAGCCCCCAGGCCTTTTGCTCTTAGGTTAGTAGATTAGAAATGCAGTTTTATCATCTCAGGAAAGTGTCTATTTGTGCATGTTTGTGCATACTTGACTGTGCATTTGTGTGTGTATATGCTGAAAATAATCACATTGTCACAGAAGGCACGAGGTATTATACAGTTGGTGTATCTACATTTTACTGTGTGTGGTTGGTTCCAGCCTGTCATGGCACATTACATCATCTCTATAAGATTTGACGTGTATATTTGTGTAATTTCCTGTGTACAAATACAGTCTGTGTGCTGCCAGAA
Organism: Istiophorus platypterus; assembly: GCA_016859345.1. Classification (NCBI taxonomy): domain Eukaryota; kingdom Metazoa; phylum Chordata; class Actinopteri; order Istiophoriformes; family Istiophoridae; genus Istiophorus; species Istiophorus platypterus. The sequence goes on along the minus strand of CM029112.1, from coordinate 6,714,305 downwards.
TATAAATCTGCGTGAGAAAGAGACTGTTTAACTGAGCATCCTTCTGATGTTGCACATGCACAAACTGTGGACAATGGTGGTGCACATCTTTGTGGGGTGGAGCAGCTCTGTGTGAGCAATACTGGTAGCACCTTGGCCGCTAGCGCTGTCTCTGCAATCACACTCCCACTGAGGGCAGCCTTTCATCTCGAGCCTTTCACAGAAACCTTTCAGACAGAGAAAAGGGAAAGATGGAAAGAGGGAGCTCGAGGGAAAGAGAGAGAGAGGGAGAGAGTGCGGAGGAAAAGAGAGGGGAAGTGCTTCTGCGGCCCCGAGCGCTCGTCTCCAATCCCGACTTTGAATAGGCGTGCGGCTGATGAAGAGCGCAGATGTTGAAAGAATGTATAGTAGTGTATGTGTGTGTATTTGTGTGTGAAGATGAGAACAAGAGCAAGAGGTGCTGCAAGCGAAGCTCTACTTTTGTGTGTGCTCACTGTATAAACTGTCGGCCGTCCCGGCTAGGCCTCCGCTATATTCTAACTTCAGTGTCTCTTATAAACATAATCATTGAGCCGTAATGTTACCGTGGCAGGGCAACAGTGTTATACAGTTTCAATACAGTAGATTACAGTGCAGTACAGCACAGTACAATACTGCGATGCATCACTGAGTTGACTGGAGCGGAGTCAAGTTGTGCAGGTCGGGCTGATGGATAGAGGGTGTTTGCTGGCGGTGCAGGGGGAGGGGATGTTTGGTGAGGACTACCAGGTGTTTGTATCTGATGGGCGGGCAGTCGGCCAGGTGTTGTTGCTGGAAAGCAGGGATCCTGCTGCAGGAGGTAAGCACGTCCAGCCACAGCGATCCATTTCACTCGAGGTTCAGTGCCAAACATTTCTTTTGAAAAGGTACCTTTTTAAATATATTCCACCGTTACAGAAACCTCTATCTGTGCCAGGGTTTACACAGCCTGCAGGTTTGAACTTCTGGTCACTCCTGAAATGGCAATGTGGAGCCCAGGAAAATTCTGTGCTTTTGTTTGGTCTTTTTGAGCCAAAAACCTTCATCTTCCTTTTGTTTGCCATCACCAGGTTTGTTAGTTTTTGCTTTGTGTTGCATTTATCTAAAACAAACAACTGGCAAGCTTTGCTGCTTCTCATAAATCATTTAGGCCAAATTTGTCTGCCAAGTGGAGCCTGAGAGAACATTTCACACAGCAGTGTGACACATTTTTTGCTTTTGGATTCTCTTTGCTCCTGTGTTCATACCCCTCTCTGTCTCTGTCATTAGTGTGTGTGTGTGTGTGTGTGTGTGTGTGTGTGTGTGTGTGTGTGTGTGTGTGTGTGTGTGTGTAAATTTGGTGTGATTTGTTTTGCTCTGGCAACTTTTCTGAATGTGCAATGGAGCTCATTTGATGTCCGCAAGAATAAGTTGGGGCTTGAACAGGGGCAAATGGAGGAGATGCTGTAAAAATCCGAGCTGTGATTGATCATTGGGGAAGGAATTGAAAAAGGGGTGTACAACACCCCTGTTTTCCTCCTTGCCATTTTAGAGTCACCGACTGCCTCTCTCCCTTTCAAAGGCCAGTATTGTACAGGCAGGGAGGCTAATTAGCCCGCTCCATCCCATTTTCCCCATGTTCAAAAGACTTTGAAGTGAATGGAAAACCACTGGCAGCCATAAAGAGTCAGGTATCCGTTAGAAAAATGAGAAAACTATTACTATCTCTACTACCATCTCCTTCCTATATCATAATGATAAATATGAAAACTGTCACAAGAAAGACCAGCCACACTTAAATGTTGATGTCACGTTTCTTCAATAAGATTGGAATATGCGGTAGATGTGAATTAAGCTCACCTAGAGTGCATCCACATAGCAAACATCTGCGAGAGTTTTTAACCGCTATGTTCTGCATACGCAGGAAAGTATGATGGTAATGACTTCAACCTCTGCAGCAAGACAATCAAATGCTGTTAATTAGTTCTGCCACTATGGCACTCTCACTCAGGAGAAATTCTCTGCAGCTATAAGCTGTGATAGAGAAAGTCCGAACGCGTGTATGTGTGTGCGCACGCGACAATCCTGACAAATTTGTTAGATGGTGAGTATGACTGTTATTAATCATTATTATCAGTTATGATGATTTAGAGCACTGGGATTTCATCCTAGACTTTTGGTAGGTTATATCAACAACATGAGGTATTTTAATTGAAATAATTTATTTCACTGTTATCAATATAGCTTTAAAGGTTGGTATGGGAGGATTCCCCAAGAGTGGGGAAAGGTTTTCTCACATTAACCTCAGTGACCACCCTGCCACTTAGATGACAGTGCTTTCATGGCAATGTAAAAACCATTACTTTCCATGACAAAGTGTTTTCAAGGCATCACATGTAGCAATGGTCAGTTAATTTAGAAGTGGAGACTAATTTTTCAAAGCAATTTTGAGGGAATTAAGGCAACAAATACCTCAATTCCCTGTCAGTCACCATCTGGATGACAGACTGAGAAATGTCCCTTTGTTTGTAAAATAAAGTGAAGCAGGGCAGAGAGATATGAGAGAGTAATATTTTTGTTCTGTGTGGCAGCAGAGAGAGAGAGAGGGAGAGAGATTGGGAGACAGTGGGAGGGCTGGCAGGAGTGTGCATGATTGAGATAAGCGACAGATAGATGGGGAGCCAGGCAGAAGCCCTCTCCCACACATTGGGATCCCAGAGATACCTCCCACAGAAACGGTGAGGCACACAATGTGCTTCAATGCAGTTGCACTGTCACGCAAGGACATATGAAGGACAAGGAGGGAGGGAGAGATGGAGAGAGGGAGAGGAGGACGGCTGTACCTCCGTGGCAGAGGGCATTCAAACTGAGCGAGAGAGAGGGGAAAAAAATAGACCTTCCTCTGCATTGAATGATACCACTGCAACTCATGTCGTCCATCATAAAATACGTAATATTTCTCACTCTAAAGGACGAGTTAAAAAGTAATACCGTCCTCCTTTTACAAACCTGAACAAAAAACACCTCATTTTTTACAGTAGAATTTATTTAAAAGCCAGAATAATAGCAACTGTGGTTGGTGGTAAATATAATTTGGTGAGCCACACTACAGGGACTGGAAAAACAATTGCAGCTAAAAGCATGATATGAAATTGACATTAGGACGAGGGCCTTCCTCTGCCTTGACAACAAATTGAATCCTCAAAGGAGCCCTGAACTATGGGTCTAGTGATGTTGGACCTTTCGTACAAATGGAAAACCTTTTTAGTTCTTTTGAGGAGTTAATAAGTTGCAAAGGTGTCTTACTGGTGTTTAGATCTGCTATTACTTTGATTTTATCTGGATTAATTGGTATTCAACATGACAATATTCATCTTTTGCGGCTGCATTTTTTCTATTTGCAATTCAGAAGCTTCAGTGTGAGGCCTTTTTTATCTTTGCCTGTCCACCACCTGCATGCATTTCCCTATGTGCAAATGCAATTTTGCTAATCTGAATTAATTTGGCCAGTAACAGGCCAGACTGAATGTCAGAGGTTAAGATAAACGAAACTATGTTGAACAGGATACTGGTTCAGGATGCAATGAGGGATATTTTTGGGATATCAAGAAGACAAAGGCTCTTTGAAAGCATTTTTTTTTAAATTTAAAATTACTTTATTGTTTGGAAGTTTTATTTTTCACTTCTTTTTTTTTACTAAAGACTCTTGCTTTCTAGACAGTGATGGTTTTACATAAAGTTGTCACCCTTAAGTGAAGCATTTGAGCGCATTTGAGTATAATTCAGACTTTGAAAGTAAACCATGGGCTAAAATAGCCACTGTTCAGAGGATAATATCTCTTCATTCAGATAACAATGTAGCCTTTTACTTTGGCAAGTCTCTATTGAAACCTTACATTTAAATGCCCCAAAAATGGTGCTTTCTATTTTCAGCAATTTCCTTTATGGTTTGTAATGAGTGTTACAGCCTCATAGAGCTTCTATTGTACAGTCCCGGCAGAAATGTCTGGCACTCCTGAATTTTAAGTACAGACTTTAGAATATACTCAGAAATAAATGCAAATTTACCAGTTTTGTATAATCAGGTAATTTATCAAAATCTCCAAAGTTACTCAACAACACCAAAAAATGCTTTCATGTGATGAAATAATAAACAGACAGAAAATTTATGCTCACCACAATTAATGATATCTTTTTGATCAATTTAAATTAGTTCCTCAAACAATTAGAAAAACATAACATTTACCTGGGCTTAATTTTCAAAGTTCATATGACCTGAATTAACCACTGAATAATGGTTTTACTGCAAAAAAGGAGCTGTTTTTTTCTAGTTTCTTTTTCATGGCAAAGACAAAAGCGCTGTCTGAGAGCATTGGAAATGCTACTTTCAAAAAACACAACAATTGCACAAAGTAATTGCCAGAGCTCTTGATAACATTATGAATTGGTGAAACATGGATCTCACGATGTTTCACAGTCATAATACTGTTCAGACACCTGCAGGATGTAGAGTTAAGAACCAACTCAGTGTGAAAAGTCTTTGAAGGTTGATGTGGACCCTGGAAAAAAACACCTCACAAGACTTATTAAGAGCTTCATGCTGACCTGGAGCAACCTGCTATGGTGGTTTCAGCATGTACCATAAGCCGCACTCTAAACCAAGAAGGGGCTAAACTACCAACAGACAGATGCAAGAAGTTTCTAGATGGCTACAAGAAATGCTTAGAGGCTGTTATTTTTTAGCCAAAGGTTCTGCAACCAAATATTAGTGAAGGGTGCCAATAATTGTTTCTGGGGTATATTTTGTGTTTGTATAATTTCACGCTCATGCAAGTTTTATTTTTGTTTTTCTTTGGCTCAGTAACCTTGGACATCTTTAGTCAAGTATTTTGATTATACAAAATTGGTTAATTTGCATTTATTTCTAAAGATATTCTCGGTTGTGAACTTAAAATTCAGGGGTTCCAGTAATTTCAACCAATACTGTAGCAATAGAATTGTAGTCTTATTTCTTTTTCTGTGTCCCATCCTCCCCCACCTTCACTGCCTTCGCTCAGCATCACTCCCGCTGCTCCTTCTTGCCTGCCTTGGTAACTGTATCTATGCAGCAAGGTGTAGACAGGGCCACAGGTGATATTCTCGGACCGACATAGATGGTGGCATTTTTGATCCAGGAACACATTTGACTAACAACCACACAGCTCTGTGGTTTTTGCCTGGCAAACACCAGTAAGTACGTTAGCCATATTTCAGTGGCCTTTTTTCCATGGAGCTATGCATGAATTAATCAGCACCCGAACCATGGGTTACCAGCCTAATGAGCTGGTTGCTGCTGGTTTGCGTTATATTTCAGTCAGCCTTTTCCCCTGCAGTAGTACAGGTTGAAGGCACTGGCGAGTATGCGCCCTTGGCTTTGCTCCTTCTTGCTCAACCTCATCCTGGATTTGAGTGATTCTGACTGGGGAGGATCGGTCCCATGGGTGAGGGGCTGAGATATCCCCATCATCCCACTTGCTGTCCTTCGCCTCACCTAGTGAATCTGGGTCAGACCTTGCGTGACGGACAGCCTGCCATTATCACCACTCCGACACACAAAAGGGAAAGGCCAAGAGCTGGAAAGTGCTGGGAGGATGGAGGGGAGGGGTTGGCTGTGAGGAAGAGGACAGAGTGCTTTCCTCCTGTTTTCCCTGCGGCAGGGCGTTGGGATTGGACATTCCTCCCATGGGTGTCTGGTCCTGCCTCCCCTTGACACATTCACACTTTTGCCATCACACTCTGCCATCATCCCTGAAAGTAGAAGAGTAGATGCAGGCATGCACACGCATAAAAAGATCCCAGCACTGAGCCATGGTAGCTAGAAAGGGGATGAGTTTATGAGGTCTTACTTTTCTTTCATGATGGACTGTTGGAACTAGATCTTCCGAGGGTTTAGTGAGTGCAGGCTCTCATTTGTCCAATTCTTACTCTAATAGCCTTGACTTGCAGTCATTCTGTGGTTCACTACATGGGCTGTCATCACGATGCTGAGATGACAAGGGCATGTGCCCCACGCTATTTCTAGACTGTCAACAGATGACAGAGGTCACGTTCAGACCTAACCTTGCCTCTCTGTTTCCCTCAGTTCTTTCCCTCACTGTTCACTTCTTCATTCTTTTTTCATTCCTCAAATCCATCTCTTTCCCATTTACAAATCTTTCTTTTGATTTCTCCTCTATCTCTTTTCAACCATGAGAAACGTCTCGCCTTTTACCCCTGCTTCTGTTTCCCTTGCTCAGTCATTATTAACACTCGGCACACTCTGCATGCTCCCTAATTTGTTCTGCCAGTAACACTGACGTGCAGTCAGGTAGAAGAGACAAACAAAGCAAATGTCAAGCCTTTTCTGTGACCTGAAGAATTGCGAGTTGATTATACCCACTTCCATGTTCCAGGTGAAGACGCACAACTGCATAGATACACACTATTGGGGTGTGCTTCCTTATTTCTTAGGAAGCCCTAATCACATGCATGAATCTCTTAGGTATGCGCGCCATTTCAATAGCTTCTCTGTGGTAACCTGGGAATCAGATCTCCTGTTTGATATTCAATCAGGTGAAGGAGCCTATCAGGGTTTAGCCAAGTCTCATGGAGACCAGTGGGGTTTATGGAGACGGATGAGGAATCTTGGCAGTAGGCAGGAGAATTAACTGGGATAGATGACAGCATTTGCAAGTCACGTGCCATTTATGGGCCTCCCTTAAACTGCATGGACTTACTATGGGTGGTTAAGCTTGAGAGGTCAAATGATTCCCTCAGTTTCAGGTCTAGGCTATGACTGAAAGCAGGGTTTTAGGTAAAAGCTGGGAGTTCTTCTTGGATCTGTCAGGCTTAAAATAATAAAGTCAGACATCTCCCTTGACAGAGGCCAGAATGACTTCTTTTGCTACCTGTTAACAAGGGAGTGGTTCGCTTTGCTGTTAAGGGATGTGTTAAGAAGAGGCTGTCAGGCTTCAGTTGTGTATTTGTATAAAATAAATCATCCTGTCATGAAAGCAAGAAGATCAGTGACATGCACATGAACTTATTTGTTAATAAGACTGTAGCTTTAGAGATCCCCTGGGACACAACAAATCTGAGAGCCTAGAGCGGTTTCTTAAGAAAAACAAAAACGCTTGTTTGATCTTTGATGTAAGCTTGTGTGTTTGCACTGGGTATATTCCAGGGCTATTTTTCTAATTCAGTAACAATAATTTCTTTTGTACAAATTTAAAATCTGTATAACACACTGCATGAAGCTCATTCAAGGGTCATTGTATACTGACCCTCAAAAATATTAGTTCTTGTGGTTTTCACATGGCATCTGCACAGCCCCCATAGCCCTATGTTTGGCTGTCATTAGATACTTGTGTTTCTCTTACACGTTTCCTATGGCGACAACAGAGATTGAGAGTGAAGCCAAGGTTGCGCAGACTGAAGAAAGGCTAAGTAATCTTTTTTTTTTTTTTAGAGACTAGACAAATCTACAGTATATTTCAGCTCATCCTGGTGGCTTAAGGTTTAAGGCACCAACCTACAATGTCCTGGATTTGAAATCAGCTGTGGAACTTTGCTGTATCTCTCTCTCCTTTATGTTCTCTTATCTCTCATCACTGACGTTACCTATTAAAGCCAGAAAACGCCCAAAAATAATTTTAAAATAGTAAAGTATATATTTTGACATCTAGCAAAGCAATGTCCAGTGTGAATGCAGTTATCATCACTCTTCACAAAGTGAATAGAAGAATCTATACTTCAGGTATTATACAGTGAATGCAATGTCAAAAAGGTATAATGATATACTTCATATATATATATATATATATATATATATAAGAGACAGACAGAGAGGTTAGATCCAATGTTGTAGACATTTATGGCAGAGCTGCTGAAACACCTTGATAGATAAGCATACTTTTGGATTAAGAACTGGTGTAAGAAACAAGCAAATAGCAAGTGAGCAGTAGTATATTGCAAGCTAAATCTTTGGCTCTTAACTCTGCCAGTCCTGTTGGCTTGTTGAATCCATGGTAGAGCAGAAATGCAGCAGCAAAGCTTGAGGCCCCCCTATGGACAAAGGTCCAGAACATCTTATTTTGACACAGAGTAGCTATCAGAGGGCACTGAAAAGGCTAGTGTGAAAGACGCAGGCCATGTAGTCAGTGAAAGACGGTTGTGTTTTGGATTTAGCTCGTTTTGTCACAGTCAAAACTGTACCATTGAAATCTGAAAAACTTTTTGTCAGTTTTTAATTGCAAGCTGCACTCCTCTGCAGTGAAGCTATGCAGATTTCTCTCCCAGATGGCTGTACTTCCAGCCAGCCACCAGCTGAAGAGACAGAATCGCCGCCCACACTCATGGCTTTCTGCGACAGCAGACCTGACCCGACAGTATGCACACAGAACAAATACTTGATTTGAATCGCCAATTTCATTAATAAGTGCTCAAGTATGTGCACAGGTCTCATATATACTTTGACATTCAAGGATAAAGAAAACGGGGCCGGGCTAGCTGTTGCAGCAGAGATGGTAAAAAACCTCAGTTTTTGAACCTCTTTAAGTCTGCCAAATATCAGTATCACTAATCTACACCCACATCCAAGCTCAATGACCTTTGCTGCTCAGATAGGGCTAGCTAAGTACTTTAGTCTGTAGTGTGTATTCACAAAGACTACACATACTATTTGAATGAATATATGCATATATTAACATAGAGGTTTCCCCCTTTTGCCCTTCTCTAGTGCAAAATACAAAAAAATGACATGGACGAAGTTTTAATTCATTGTGATCAAGTAGAAATTTATTTTTATTAGCTTTAGTAAAGTTATCTGATTTTAGTTGACTATATTTTGTTTATATTTCGTTTTGGGATGCTGATTGCAGCACATGTGGAGTCGATAGGATTTAGGTTTGTTGCTCAAGGATAGTTAAGCAGATAAAGCTCTTTATTGAATGTTTCAACAATTACATGACCTGAGTAGCCATTAGGCTATGACTGTGTGACTTTTAAAGAGACCATTCATAGATAACATTTTAGGTACAATATTGTCGACACAATGCCAGTGTTGAAAGGCATCATTAAGCTATTGATTAAGAAATACGAATAAAGAGCTGATTGTTTTACAGTCAGTATAATTATAGATCAGGCTGACGTTGAATAGGATAACAAATTGGTTGTACGAGATTAAATTTATTTGAAAGCATCTTTTACTCCGCAGTGGCCAAAACAGACATTTTGAAAAAAATAACTACTTTGTTGTCATAGCCTATTTCATTGTTCACCCCCTACAATGTTTCTGTGAAACTGACTCATACTTTGCAGATGTGCTTTTGTGAGTCTGTTGATGGTTGACACGGACCCAGGAATGAAGAGCCCAAATTAAATTTCATCAAGGGCCCCCAGCAGGCCAGAGGCTGCACCGTTGAGCAGAGAGAGCAGAGCATAAACCCTCCAATAGCCTCCATAAAAGACACATTTCATCCCTCGCAGACAAAATGGGATGAACAATGCTTTCATATAAAGCGCACAAGTGGTGGTTCAGTTAAAGCCTTTTTATTTTTTTTTCCTGTTTTACTAACCTTAGATTCTCCCGTTTATTATCTTGTCCTCTCCCTCTCCTTGCATCCCTGTGATAACCTCAATCCTCTCTTATATGGCATTCTACATTTTTACATAAAACAAGGTGTCATCAGATATGGCAGCTCATTACTGCTGATATTTTAGCTTGCTGTTTGATACAGATGTCTCCTAACTGCAGCCAATTAAATAGCCAATTAGGGGATTCATTAGTGATACAGTCTCTTTCTCTTTACTTCTATTATCCAAGTCAAAATCTGCAAAGACAAAGAGTGAGCAGAAACTTAACTTTTACAGCGTAAAACTCTTGTCTGGTTGTCTTATTCTCAGCAGAAGCTTGTTTTTTCCCTTCCAAGGACGTCTGGATTTGCACTGATAAGGTTGAGAAGAACAGTTTAAAAGCTGCTTGCTGAAGCCGTAAAGCCTCTTAAATAAGAAGCGCTCACAATTTGCCACTCTGGATATATTAATACTACAATGCAACACATCCAGCATCAGCGTGTAGGCTAAAGCAATGATGAATGTGTTTAAGTATGACATAACAGAGCAGGAGAGGTGGATGGAGGATAACAGTGAAGGACAGATGTCAAACATACATTGCATGCAATGGTACACACAAATTCATGCACAAAAGCATTAATGTGAAATTGTGGTCTCCTATTTCCCTCCCTCCCGGATAGTTAAAATTCCTGTCGTCGTAGCGGCAGTTTGATGTAATGGTCCTCTCCTGAATGTGATGGCTGCCAGAGAGAAGGGCAGAATGTTAATATCAAGAGTACCACAAATTAACAGCTGAAAAGAGGGAGTGACAGAGTATAACCGTGACGGTGATGGGGCCCACAGTGCAGTACTTCGTAGCCAATAGCCGATCGATATGTCACCGTCCTGTCCGGCTTCCCATTGAATGGGAAGACCTACTCCCTCTGGATCTCCTTCAGACCTCACTGAGTCCCTGTGTCCTCCAGTGCCGAATGCTAATTTGTCCACTGTTCCAGGGGCCCGTGTGCACTCTCTAACAGTCATTAAAAGCTGCTTAGGATGTCACAGACCACTGCGCTCCACTTTATTTTCTCTCCAAACCTTATTGATGCTAATTTGGACGTGAGTATTAAGTCCTTTGTGTTACAAAATCTACATTATTAATAAACTTTACTGCACCATGGGGTTTAGTGCAGGATTTTTGACAATATGGATGTTTCAACTCTTGCAGTAAACTGCAAAGAGAAGCTTTCTCCATTTCACTCTGTAATAGTTATAGAAACCTCAATTGCACCTGTATCTGGGTGCTTTATCCTAGCACTAAATGCGTTTTTGAAGGATAAAGACTGTCCTCGTCACAGAACTGGGTGGTCATCATGGATGGAGGATTGATGGATAGACCTTGAGAGAGCAGCTTCACAAAACTGCTGACGTAGTACAGCAGCATGATTAATGTAAAGCCCTGTCTATACTTGGAAGCGCATGTAACGGTGGTGGACTTGATTCCTTTTTGTATTGGATATATAAGGTTCCTTTTTCTTTACACAGCACATTCACTGCTCATTTTGGTTCAAAGAATAACATCCAGGAATTTATTAGAGCTTATTTTACAGTTTAAAAACAGGCAAGCACTGTATATATAAATCAATCGCAAAAGTCTAGGACAATTGGATTTTAAAAACACCATTTGCAGTGTAAACACTCTTTTAATCTAACAGTTTGTTTTTCCCTTACTTAAAGGGACTCTGGTGCATAATCAGTTGCTCATTTGTATTTTCTCTCCACTTTTTCACTCACTATTAGTGATTTTCTGAAATTTTTAACAATGCAAAAGGAACTCTTTTACTGTTAAACTGTTGTGTACACTCACATTCAGGAAATGGAATAAATTTTGGCTTTGTGTAGACATAAAGTGGAAGTGAAAAAGTCTTAGTTGTTCAAGGTGAAAGTTAGGAAAAACTGATAAATGAGCCTTTAGTATGAGAAGCACTGTCCCGGTCGACTGGTTGATTGGTCAGTGTGCTCTCATCCAACCAAATTCTCATTGATCAACAATCACCGGTGTTGCTTTCATAAGGAGAAGAGTGCCACATCGATAGTCTTCCAGAATTAATCCATAACTTTTGGCGGTGGGAGGGACCAACTAACTGTGGGGGGAGGGGGTTCATTCCTCAATAGTTCTTTTGCTGGGATTGTCAGTTTATTTAGCTCTATTTTTGCAAATCATATGAATATGGGTGGGTGTTCTCTGGTTTGCTCCGAGTCTTTTGTTATCATTTCAGTATGAAATAATTAGGTTAAAACTATTTAATATACTGCAAATACTAGTTTTTATGTTTTATACATAATTTAGGCTAATAACGCTGCCAGGTTGAGAGCACTGTGGCTGATTTAGTTAATCTAAAGATAACATGCAGATTTCTTATTCCCCGTGACCAATTGATTGGTTGAAGATAAGTACTATTTCAGTTGACCAAGGTTATTTTCATGTTCACTATGGCCCTATAAAGTGCAGTATATAGGAAGCAGATTGTTTTTTGTGTTAGCATAGAATTAGTTAAATGTTCTCTCTGCAGCAGAGCAGTATGACACCTCTTTACTATCTCCCCTGAAGACTTACAGAGACTTTGATTACCTACATTTTCTTTTAAAGTGACAAACTGAGGCACAGCGGGACAATCTAGTGTTTCCCTCCTTCCTCATTCAGATTGATTCTCTCCATAATATATCCACAATCAAATGATGCACTTCAGTTGTTTATAAATGGTATTAGGAAACTGTTTTTTTTGCCACATCTCCCGACTGCTGCTGTTTATTTGCATCTCAGAGAATGGTTCATGAGATGAGGGAATGCTAATAAACAAAAACCAAGGCCTTCTTACACGTGGCTTAGAATAAGAGCGAGCAATGTTAGGCATCATTTCCATATCTTTCTCCATTTGCTTTGCCGTGTGTCGTTGGAGAAGCCCTTAGTTAAGTGAGGAAAAGCTAATGGGACTTTCCGTCTTGAGAGTAGAATAAACAGACAGCAATATGATTCACTTGTGGTCTTACATTGTAGCATTTTGAAGCGCTAAAATCCCAACATGGCTCTGCTGTCTGTTTTGGATTCCTGGTGGACTGATCACATCTAATGTTAATGTTAGACTGCAGCGAGCGGCGCTTCACTAATGGAGAAACTCACCCACACAGTGACAAACACTGACTTGACACAAATTCAACAGCCAGCCTGAGAAAAAAAAAGGGAAGAAATACAAATGTTTAATGTTCATTTCATCACAGCCTTACAGAGCGGCTGACTCAGTGGTGCCATGTCTGACTTGGGTTGTTTGTCACAAGGTGTAGCAGCCGGGGCTCGGGGGCACCTGATCACAAAATACTGAGTTATAAGGGTGGATTACCGCAGTGTGGGCAACAGTACAGTCAACATCACCTCCGGGGGATCCTCTGAGAGGTACTGAGGGAATGCGGGTAGATGCAGAACCCTAGATGCCGTCAGGGATGAGGAGTGATAAAAACCGACGAGTGGAAATACAGAAGAGGGACAAAGTCATCAAGAGAGTCCTCCGCTGAAGAGTGTAGCAGAGTGTAAAAAGGGATATACCCAGGGCAATAATACTGGTGCTTTGGTGGGTGGATACTTGGGTGCATGTGTGAAAATCCAAGTAGAGGTTGTTGAGGGTCACTGACGTTCATATTCCTGGTCCGCCTCAAGCCGAGGATCAAAGGAGGGCAAAACTCGAGAAACACATTTATAGTTTCTTCTGATTTTGTGTGCTGCCGTCACTCCATGTCAGCTCAGAGACTCGGAGACGGATGGTGCTGCAGTATTTCTGCATCATCGACATCGGGTGCAGACCTAAGGTTCAGGCAGAGAATAGTAAAACACATATAAGAAAACTCTGTCATTTGTCTCCTTTAAAACCACTGCGTCTCAAAGAGTCATCCATTGTAAGTGCATCGCAGAGATTAACTAAATGATACTCAAGTGTCCTTAAATGAGGCAATCTGGACAGCCTCGCCTATCCATTAATGTTAGTGTCATGATTAGCTTGCAGCCTTTTACTGAGCAAATTCATCCATTCTCTCTCTTGACTCCCTTAAGTCTCTTTCCCCTTGCACTTCTTATCGGCTGAACGTTTTCTCCAAGCTTCCTCTTATCTGAGGCGTAGCCCGGTCCTGCAGGCTAGAGAGTTGTCCTGTGTGGCCAAGCCGGGTAATAATGAGACAGATGCTTCTACCTCAGCCGAACTCTCTCACAGAGATACTGGCTTCATCACTCCTCCACCAACTCTTTTTATCTCTGCGTGGGACAGACTGTTTATGTGCAGCATCGAAATAGGATCTGGTCCAAAAGGTCAGACTTGTGTTTTGTTCTTTTGTCACTACAGTCTCTCTCTCTCTCTGTCTGTCTGTCTGTTTCTCTCTCTCTCTCTCTCTCTCTCTCTCTCTCTGTCTGCCTCTCCATCTCCGTCCGTCTCAAGATGTTGAAGACTGTACCACGGAGGTTGCTGAACCAGAACGAGGCAGCGTTAATTAGCAGCAGTGTGGGAGCAAGGCTAGGCAGCAGGCTGATCTCCTCCTACTTAGCCCATAGCAAGGGACCAATCACCCTCACCCACTCCTGATAGGTGTTGGCTCTCTCTCTCTCTCTCTCTCTCTCTCTATCTATCTATCTATCTATCTATCTATCTATATCTATCTATCTATCTATCTATATCTCTATCTATCTATCTCTATCTATCTATCTCTATCTATCTATCTATCTATCTCTATCTATCTATCTCTATCTATCTCTATCTCTATCTATATCTATCTATATATATATATATATGATTATGTGGAACTGTTACTGTGGAGTGAAATGTATCAGTATTGCAAAATAAAATTATGTCTACAGTGAAAGATTTGATCCATGTTGCCCACTGCTTCTTGCATTGTTTTCCCAATCCCCTTATCTCTCTGGAGCTCCATGTTCTGTAGCTGTCTTCATGCAGCCATGGCCCCTTTTGAGTGATCCAATCGCATCTGAAAATTTGATTTTAAAGAATTGGATTTAAATCCCTCTAGTAACTACACCAGTATTATTAAATAAATAGTATTACACAAAAATATGTCACAATACAAAAGCTTAAGATGCTCTAACCTTTTTTAGTTTAAGGCTGATGCAGGTGGCCACACTTCGTCTGTGGTGCTCATGATGTTCAGCCTGCATGTACTTAGTGGCAAGTGTTTTCAAATAAGGGTCTATTGTCTTCTGGTAGTGGAGGTATACACCAACAATTTGATGGGAAAAGCATTAGGGAACATGGTACCGATCGACACAATGTAAAACAAGTGCTAAAAGAAAACTACTTAGAGGGACACGGGATATTAGAACTCAGGTTTAGCCTCAAAACAATGAAAAAGAGGGCGACTGCAAATGAACAAAGTTTTTTTTTTTTTTTTTTTTTTACCTGTTCTTTTACCCAACTGTAGTGATGATCCTGTATAAATGGAGACACCTTTACACAGGACTGCCTCAGTGAGACATTATCTGCTCATACATTACAAATGGTACAGCATCTTCTGGGACAAAAACACTCTGAGGCAGAGAGGAAATGTATGAGGAAGAGGAGTAGAGCAGAGGCAAGATGGGGAGGAAGAAAACAATTGGAGGGAGATAGAAATTGAAAGATCCAGGACCGTGATAAGCGATGCTGTGTTTAAGAGCTGAGACATAGCGGGGGAAGAGAGGAAGGCGGGTGGGACAAGAGGAGGGAGGAGGGGAGGTTGGGGGACAGTGGAAAGGGTGGGAGCGCAGAATAAACATCGGGATGATTGAATGTGATGGAGAGCGGCGGAGACGGAGCCTGTTTTCCAGATGCCTCGTCCTAAAGATAAAGGCAAGGAAGGAGCAGTGGTCCTCTCCAGGGAAATGTCGAGGAAGGAGGAAGGGGAAGTGGGGAATAGGAAGAGGGGGCAAATAGGGGGCAAGTAGAGTTCTCTGCTAATACAAGCAGCAAAGAAAAGGATCAGGTCTTAAATAGCTGGGGAGAGATGGACTATATATTGTATCCTTTGTTCCGTAACCAATTATGGCCTGTAATGACCAAATCATTTATTTGCTGATGGAGCATAATTGCACGTCAGAGGGTTTGACTAGTGGTAACTGAGCTAATAAATCTCAAATGATTTACTGCAACCACACAGACATGCACACGCAGACACACACAAACACAGAGGGGGCATTTAGTGTAAACAAAAAAGAAGGGTGTGTTATCCTATCTTCTGGCTGAATCACAATTCCCTCTCTACTGGAACATTTGGTAAATCTGCAGAGATGCTAATGCAATTACTGCACGCTTGTTCTGTACACAAATCAGAATAATTAAAAGGTCAAAGAGGACGCAGTAAGCCATTAATATCTCATCTGTATGTATTTGTAGGTGCTAAATTGCTTGGTGGTTAGAGGGTTGTTTTTCAAAGGTAGATGATACGCTATTTTGTTTACTTGTTGTCTACTCGTCCTTGTGAAGCATTAGCTCACTGCGTTAGCTTAGCAACACCCTTCATTTTCTGTCACTTATCCTCACACACAAGCAACAACATAGACAGTGTGCATACAAATGCGCACATGCCCACAGTCTAATATGCAGCAAATAAGTGTGTGTGTGTGTGTGTGTGTGTGTGTGTGTGTGTGTGTGTGTGTGAGAATGTGCCTTTGTGTGTGAAATCCGTGGGGAGAAACCTGCGTGTTCAGCAGTTGTCAAGCCCTATGCGGCCATTGTTAACCTTGCACCGCTCAGCAGGTGTAGCTCTGCATTAGGGTAAGATATCTGGAGAGCAGAGGATGACACACACGGTCTACTGTGCAGTGAAAGTGGTGGGTTTAGCCTTAGTCTCACAGTCACACCACATTCATACTGTGGTTAGACTGCAGCTAGTGACTTTTTTTTTTTAATAACAGCCACTTTAAAGTGTGCTTTTAAACCACATACGTACAGGAGCCAGTGTGTGGCGATGTGAACTCAGTCCAAGCAGTTAATCAACACTTCTGTCACTTTTACAGCACTTTTACAGTGTCATGTATATTCTGATTTCGTGCTGGGGGGATGGGTGTTCAGGGGAGGGACATGGAGCTCTTAAAAGTTAACATCCACTCAAGGCTCATAATTTTTCATGTCTGCCTTAAAGCAATAATTAGGCGCCAGGATGAACGTTGAAGTAGTTTTTGCTCGTCGTTTCTCCCTCCCTTTTCATGCTGGCCATTAAAAGATCCTTTCCTAACACACTTCCAGTGTAAGTGATGGGATGGGAAAGTTATGAGTGGACAAGTGATCAAGTGGACATCATTCAAAGTTGTAGTCTTTATGGTACAAAGTCCCCTGTTATTGTTACTGGCCTTCTACTGTTTATACCACCAGAACTGTAACTTTGGAAGATATTGGCTTTAACTAAGTTGAAGCCTCATTCACTTCACACCTCAGATAATCTTTTTATATATATTTATATATATATATTTTTTTTATATATATATTTTTGCACTAAACTAGACTGTGGATTTTGTCCCCACCTTGTGCATCGAACTTGTAAAGGAAGGGATGTTTTATTGGCCAGTGTGGAAAGCAGAAATGATTACAGCATCCAAAACCAGTTTCAGTAATCATTTTGGGACCTAACTCTTGTTTTAAGAGCAACTTGAAAAATTACGATTAATCCATCAAAGGTACACAGTGGAGGTTTTGACCGCTAGTAGCACCATGAAGCAATATTTCCTGGAGTGCCTCCAGGTGTCGTTTGTATCATGTGCTGCAGGCACCATGACCCATATGCACGTGATACCGACATGTAGACAGTTTTCCTGCTATTTTGCTTAACACCGGTTTGCGGTGGTAACCTGCAGAGAAACGCAACAAAACACCAACAAAGGTAGAGCGGAAGAGGACTGCATGTTGTTGATATAAACATATTTAATGACGGAAATGAGTTCAACAGGTTTGCCAGGCCCAGAGGGGACACGTGATGTTTTGGTGAGAAATAAAATGTTTACAAGGAAACTCCATAGGGTACCTAGGTGCTCAAATAATACCCAGTGGCATCAGGTATTTGAAATAATTTAATTACTTCTGTGTATATGTTTTTGGCTAAATGAAATATTCCAAACAAATTTTTACTAAATACTAACCAATTAGTTAATGGATTTTATATTTATTTTTTAAGAGTTGGGTCTGATCAAAGTACTTTAATGGTGAAACAAATCATTGCACCATTAGCTGAACTATTTTGAGATTTTGCACACATCTACTGTATAATATTTGCTGCAACCAGGGATTATTTCCAATTATCAATTAGTCAGTCACTCTACATAAAACTATAAAGAAAGAAAAAGGGCTGAAAAATGCCTTACTTTTTGATTTTGATTTTGTTAATCAATTGATCAAATGATAGGATAATTGTGAAAAATATGTGATATTAATTTTCAACTACATTTCACAACCTAGTTATGAAATTTTGAACTAACCCTCGCATGCAGAGAAACACACTCCCACAAAGCAGATTCTCCCTCCCTGCAGAGATTCGTTCCCTGCGATGCCTACCATGGGGGGTCCTTACCTCGAGGGCTGCGCTGACCTCTTGCTGCTTTTTATGAAGGCCTCTCAGGTGCAGATCCAGACTGGATCTAACACGTTAATTAAACATCATCGCTATCTCAGAGGAGCAGAGAGTAAAGCCTTCGCCTTCATCCAGCCACTGATTTTAACCGTGGCTGTTGTTAAGTGTGGTTTCTGAGCTTTTGAGCGTTCACATGGACCTGGGCCCAGGCCCACTGGTGTTAATTACTGCACAACTCCTCTCTTCTCCCCAGCCTGCGATTGGCTATCTTTATCTGAGCAAGGAAGCACCCTGGAGGCCGTGCGTGCGTGTGTGTGTGTGTGTGTGTGTGTGTGTGTGTATACACCACTTTGATGGGGCTCTTTTTATTAGAGCGGGTCGTGATGCCGAGATTGACAGTCTTTACTATTCCTGTGGGCTGCGTGGAGCTATCTCTGCTGGTATAGATTTCGGAGAATGATGAAATGATGAAATTAAATTTAAAGACTCTTTTGCAGGTTATGTCTAGAGAGGGAAGGAGGGAGTTGGGGAGGGGGAATTGGAGGCAGATGGAGGAGAAGGGGGGGAGGGGAGGGTGATAAGCGGACGATGGGGGAAGTAGGCAGGGAGCGGAGGTGTTGCTGGGGTGACAGGGGAGAAGGATGAAGTGGGACGTGCCAGCGAGGCGTAAGTAATCTGCTGCTCTGGCTAGTGGACGATGTCTTGCGCGCGCAGACACACACAGACACACTCAGACACACACAAACTCACACAGTCCTGCTCAATCCATGGCCTCTAGCACACAACAATTGTACCCAAGTCTGTAGTCAGTGGCCAGTAGGAGACGGCGAGTCTGCAAGGTGTTTTTTGGACCGATGTAAGTCGTTTTTTTTTCCTCTGCAAGCTTGGCACGAACACTCAGATTGGCATAATGGGGGAAATGGACAGAGAGAGAGAGAGGGAGAGAGAGGACTGAGTGAGAGAGACAGACAGTCAGGAACACACAATCAGACAGAGAGAAAAGAGACAATGTTCAGAACTGGCAGCCTTGCTTCTCTCGTTCTCCCTCGCTCTCTTGCTTTCCCTGTGTGTGTCTCTCTCTCCCTGTGTTTCTTCCCATACTCCTCCTCTTTCCCACCTCTTTCACAATGCCTCTGTCCCTCCCTGCCTTCCCACTCTTTTATT